>JAQFVV010006243.1:912500-1512500 GCA_028023455.1 Epiperipatus broadwayi
ATAGATAGATAGATAGATAGATAGATAGATAGATAGATAGATAGATAGATAGATAGATAGATAGATAGATAGATAGATAGATAGATAGATAAATAGATAGATATCAAACATGCATCTTAACAATCATAGAGCATTTTCATGTGTCTTTGATCATATATTTATGATTACATCTCTCCCCAAGGTGTTAAAAGTGGATAGAAAACTTTTCCTGTCTTATGTGAGTGATATAATAAAAATTACACTACAGAAATATTTATTATTCATTATTGGGTAATCTCAAGTCTAAGGAGTGGCTAATAAAAAATATTAATATACTCCCAATAATTGATTTGTGTTAAAGTTGTGAGGGCTGCATGTTTGATACTTATCAATTAAACAGAATTAATTTGTTATCTCTCTATATATAGAACAATGATTAAGATGTGTGAAAGAGATTGTGGTGTGGATCAATTGGTGAGTGTTGACTCAGAACAAAATGTGCAACTTGGCAATCATAGATCTTTTTTTCATGTCTTTGACCATATATGTATGATTACATCCCTCCACAAGGTGTCAAAAGTGGATAGAAAACATTCCCTACCTTGCATGGAAGTGATGTAATGAAAATTACACTATAGAAATATTATTCATTATTGCTCTAGTCTAATGAGTGACTAATAAAAATTATTAATATTCTAGTTTTAATTCACAAAAGATATTCTTAGTTAGGATTCTAGGCAAGTTTTTCAGTTATTTTATTAGCAGTCATTCATAGGTAAATATGGTCATTCTAACTTCATAAGCAAAAAAAAATAGAAAATCTAAGAATAAAATATTAAAGATGGATTCCATGATAACTATATCGACCAATCTTTTAATCTCAAATGTGTTTATAAATATAAGATATTGATCTTTTAATTTTTTTTATTTAATATTTTTTGTGATACTATCTTTTCATTTTTTCTGTTAGCTATTTTTTTAAGATAAACTTCAATACTTTCAATTATAATTCTTTATATACTAATATCTTTACAATAAAAGGAGAAACTTTTTTTAAAATTCTTTAAATTGTTTTTTTACCTTAACCTTTGTCTCTGCCATAAAAATCATGCTCTAGCTTAACAATTTAAAGGAAGATTGCTCCTATACATTCATTTTACATGTTCATTCCAATAAAGATGTACCTTACAATGGTAAATTAAATATCATCTATCACCATACTGATGAGTATTCTCTTGCAATTATATTTTTACAATCTTATAAAACATTCTTAAATTAAATGTTTCTAGTACCTTTATGTTATACTGGTAGGTAATTTGACATGTATTCAAGTCCTGTAACAATTCATTTAGTAGTGATAGTTATATAACTATAATAAAATATATCTTTTAACTAATCAAATTCAAAAACAGCACATTCAAGTCCAATTGCATTTCAACATCCAAGTATGCCTTTCAGTCTAAAAAATTTTCAATATATTTGATTCCATTTCCAAATTTATATCTAAATTTCTAGTGATTTTTGCTTCATCTCTAGCTGATAAGAAGTTGAAAATATTAAAGAATTTCTAAGGGATTATAGACTGCATTCAAGATAGAAAGAACATTTTATAAATGGTTTTCCAAATTGACAAAAACTGCATTGTCTTCAGTGTATTGTAAATCTAGAAATTAATATAGTCGTTTTTGTTTTTAACTAATTTATAAAACAGTTCACAATTTTTTCCTTAAGTTCAATGATAATAAAAATAGAATAGTTGTAGAGGTAATACATATGCACCATTAACCGCATTTTATTTCATAAAGCTCCGATTTCCCACCAGAAAACACTTCTTCTACTTCACCTTATAGAAGCTGTGTAATGTGAATAAACTTTGACAGACTACTAGATAATTTTATACAAAAACACCTTTTTTTCTAGTTTAAATGCCTTGACCACAATACCCATTTCTTGTATTTTCTTGGCAACAAAAACTATAGCTTTAATACTTCTAGAATCTCTAAAATCATAGAGTAAGCTGTTCAACAAAATATTGTCATTATTATTCAATGTTCCAAAAGTTTATATTTATAATTGATAGTAATTAAGTAATTTGATAGTTTAATGAAATAGAGAAACAAAAACCAAAAAAGCACAAAACTTATCATTATTAATTAATCATAAAAATTGAATTAATTTTTATTCTGTATTTTTTAAAACGTGAAAACAAATATATCAAATTTAAACTTAAAAACAAAGACTACGTGTTTATATATAACAAAACGATGTTTGTTTTCATAAAACAAAAAAAATAAGTTGTCTACAAAATATATTGTATTAAATTAGATATTCCAATAAATAAAGGTTACAATGTTTTATCCTTGATTTTTTTGACAATGAACGCGGATGTATACATTTATGTTTCCACGGCCATGAAAAATGATCTGCTTTCTTTCATTTATAAGTACTGAGATAGATAGATATTCGTGGCGAAACTTTTAATTTCAGCAATGGAAAGAAATAAAGGCGAGAGAAGTAAGGAGAAAATTAAAAGTGAGCTTTACTGGTGGCTAAATAAATGAATCCCTGAACCAAAAATACATTTACGTATACTACAAGTCCAGATTTCGAATTACAGTTATTATTAATGAGATTTGTCCATTTCAAAATGTCTACTGGCCCAATAGGATAGATTTTACTATCATCCCCTCCCCATGGAAGTATAATTTATTTCTAGTTTTAAATAAGTTATTAGATTATATTACATCTTTACAAAATTTAACTAAATCTGGAACACAATTTCTTATGGACAGAAAAATCTCTTACTTAGGTAAATTTTTACAATCAAGCAGTGTTACATATTTGAAAAATAGTGAGCTTATCAGAGAAATAAGGCTTATTTATTAGCTAGATAATGTCGAAAAAAAATTAATTACAATTGTAGCGACTTTCATCCTTCAGTGGATCAACTACGGTTGAAAATGATGGTGATTATCTAAACAAGTATAAAAGTATTGTAACAAGTCGTTTAATGTTTGTATGTGAAAAAGTATTTTTAATATACATATGAGTTACTATTAAAATATAGCTAAGTAATTTTTTACTTAGATTGTTATTGGTTTAAACTGTAATAATAAAAAGTGCTTGGATGCAGTTTTGAATTGTGATTGATGGTGTCAAACAGCAGCTATAAAAAGCAGTATAATAAGTAATTTGTAAAGACAAAATGCATTTGTTTGTTTTTTAAATGATCCAAGCAGTTATTTTTCCTGCTTAAACATATGTATCATACAAATTTTCAATATCACTCTTTCAAACTTGAAATAATGATATTATATAGAGAAGTAAAAGAAAAATATTAAAATAGCCCATTTACAAAATATAGGCCTCTGTAATATTTACTTTTTAAAGAAGCAATAATGAAATCATTATTATTAGGCTGATTTTCCATTTATTGGTAGTTTTGGATTTATGACAGCTGATAAAAAGTAGAGCTTTCTAAACTATAATCATGGGTATGTGTGCCATTTTATGGTTTCAATAAATAACTAGAACAAAATATACACACACAGTTTTGCATTTACATTTTTTTCTTTCTATTATCAAAAACATTGCTTTTTTTTTTGTTTTGTTTTACATAATGTAATTTCAAATTGTCTATATTTCAATTTTAAAAACTTTAAATATACATTCTATAACTAAATAAATCAAATAATGAAAACATCAAAATCTGTTTATCATCACTTTTACAAATACTACCACATACATTCACATTTGCTATACATTATGTTATCTATTATTATATAGAAGAAAAATTCATACTGTAATGTGTATCTGTCTATCCTGTTTATGATTTAGATTTGGATACAAAATTAACAAATTTGAAAACATTCTCAGATTTTAAACAATTTTACGATTTAGTAGTACTTATGTGTTGGATTATTCCCATTATTTGTATTAAATGTTTTTATAGAGGAAAATAACATCTCTCTAACGTTTGTGTCACATGCTGTTACTAATAGTTGAATCAGGCAAATGTATTTTAAAAGTTTGATTAAACATTGAATTTTTTGTAAATACATTTAGTTCAAGTATAATCACAATACCATTATCACAACCCTTCCGATAAACATTAAGTTTATAATTTTTTTAAAGAACTATTCTATTACCAAGCCAATAAATTATCTAATACGGTTGTATAAATGGACATTTAATTATTCTAAACTAAAGAGTGACATAAAAATGTAATCTGTTCAAATTCTCACTAACTAGCAATTAACAAGCTTGATAAATAATAAAAAAAATGATTTGTATTGCTCCTTATGGAGGGCTGTTAGAGAAATTCTTTATCTTTAACCTAATGCCAATTATATATATATATACACACACATTATAAACACTGAAATGGCTCCCTGCGTAATAAACATGCTACTTTTAAATTATAAACACATGCTATTTTTTCTTTCCATATATCATAGCATCGGCCGGGAAGCGAACCCGCGAGAACCGTCTGCAAGCAATTGTTTGCTTGCAAGACGGCTGCGCTGACCTCTCGGCTACCAAAGCTTGACTAAACACATGTTATTTAAGCGTCTAAATCGAAAAGAGCCATTTTTAAAGAAGCATTGTAAATATATACATAATAATTTTGTGTTAATTAATTGACATCTGCATTTTGTGTTTGTGTTTTAAAATTAAGTTGTAAATATTGTACTTTGTTTTTTTAAAAAAATGTAATATTAATATAACATTACTGTCAAGCATTGGTGGTCGAGTGAGTAGCACAGCCGCCTTACAAGCAGTTGTCCCGATGCTTTGACACATTAAATATATATATAACATTGTTGTTTTATAATTTTTATTTAATTTTGTTTATAAATGTTTAATAATTAAGTTAATAAAATATAAATAAGTCATTAAATATAACTGCATTAATAATACAATTTTATCGTAAAATGACTTTTGCAAATGTGCATTCAAATATGAAAAAAAGTTATAGCGTATTCAGCAGAGATATTCATTCAACAACAAAAATCTAGTCCTTTATCTGTCATGATTGCAAGATGCTACTACGTGAGTAAAAGGACTTTATCGAAAGAAATCAAATTAGATATATTTAATTCATTATTAACTCTTTTGTATTAATTATTAATTTCATATATTCAATTTTTGTTTTTTTAAGTCAAAAAATTACTGAATATTTTAAAATTTCATTAAATAAAATAGTTTTTATATTGTTTTATATTTGATTGATATGTTTTTATTTAGAATAACTTCCTATGACTAAGTGTGTATCATCATCATCATCATCAACCATTATCAATCCACTGCAGGATGAAGGTCTCTCCAAGTTCAATCCATCTTCTCCGATCTTTAGCTTCTCTTCTCCACATCACCCCTACACACTTTCTTATTTCATCAATCCATCTCACATGTGGTCTTTTTCTGGGTCTTTCACAATCTCTTGGAATCCCGTTTATGATTTCAAGTGTGTATATGCATACATATACACAAAAATGAAATTGTAATGAAAAGGTATTTAATTTTATAGTCAGTGATTAATGCTTTCAAATGCCAAAATCTATAATCAATTTTAAAATGCAACAGCAATGATAATATGAGTCGTGGCAGTAAAAAATTTAACATTGGGAAAGATGTATGTCAGAGTAGATTCTATATCTCCAAAACTTTTTACCACAGTTTTATAAAAATATTTTATGGATTAAAATGGGAAGCTAAGGAAATTAAAAGAAAAACAATAAACTTCTATCTATTTTTTAATGATATGGTTATTTTTATGAATAGTTACATAAAATGTTGCAAGAGTTTGTTTGTTAAAAGAAAAAGAATAAATATAAAAGCTAAAGAGACAAAAACAGTTTTCTGACTTCCAAATGAAAAATAAAAGATCTATTGTAATGAGTTAAAAAAAGTTAATAACTGTAAATATTTTGGTCAGATTGCTTACATATGGAAGCCTAGTGAATAAAATTAATCATAAAATTCAACTTTGATGAAGTTATTTTTGTACAAACAATTTAATGCTAAAAGAAAATATATCAATGTATTCGAAAAAAAAATTAAAATATGACTTTTATCGGTGTATATATTAAATAAAGATGACTCAATCGGTGTATATATTAAATAAGTGCTGATTTTTGAGTTGATATTTTAAATCTAGTGTCTGAATGTTCTAGCTCCTCACTGAAGTGAGCCATAAACTTGAACCCAATTCCTCTGGGCATAAGAATATTCTAGATAGAGATTTTAAACATTTTCTCCCCCTATACTTATTAAATAAGAGCTTGTTTGAGCTATTGGTATGCTCCCTATTATATGCATATATATTATAAGGATACTTTTAATTTTATTAAGTTCACTTGTTTATGTGCAATATCAAACCATAAACTTAAAAATATAATTTTAATTAATAAATAGTAAACATTTTATCCTTTTATTGTGTATGCACACATATATAACTTAAACATTAGATTATAAAATTTTAATAATAAAAGTCAAGTCAAATAAATAGTTATTTTAATGAAATCAAATATTAAAATAATTAGATTTTAATCATTCATTATATGTATAAAACAATTATTAACTTAACTAATATCACTAATAAAGACTCAAAACATAGAGATAACCTAAGGTCAAGTCGTATCTTATCAACTAAATGTAAAGAAAATAAAATTAGAACTCAATTATTAATTATGATGCACTCAACAATAATCGAATACAAAATCATGAAATGAAATAGTAATTTAACATATGCTAATTACAGAAGTCGATTTCACTAAAAAAGCTAAATCAACTAATTTCCCAATCAGTTCCATCTTCTACAAATGAACTAGTCACTATGCATATTTATTTTTCTGTGTTCGAATACCGAACACATCAGAAAGATGAATCAATAGTTTGGACAAATTTTCCTTATTTATAAAATCTTCATTAGTAGAGAACTCTAATATCACTCAAGTAAAGAGTAAATAAATTACTCTTTAATATTAATAATAATTTCAAAAGTGAAATTATCTTTAATATAATAGTTAAAGAAATTCTTAATGATATCATTCTAAACTTGAATTTCAAGGAAGATAAATATCATCAAACACATTTATATATTTAAATAAATTTATTTTAAGATTTTAAATTATAGAAAATGCATCATGAGTAAAGATACTTTGCCATAGGATCAAATGCTATTGTTCTAAACTAAAGCAGTGTAACTATTCACTCCTCCTCAAATGTCTAATAATATATATATATAATTTAATATCCAACTTCAATTTATAGCAAGATAAATTTACGGAAAGGGTTGTCTACATCATGCAAGAGAAATGTTTATGAGACAAAAAAGTATATTGATGGCTTCACGGATGATTGATGATCAGAAATAAAAGAACTTTATTCATTACTCAAATTATGAAAGATGAATAGGACAATATCATAAACTTTAAACGCATCATATAATCTTTGCATATCAACATCCATAAATATTTAATTTTATTTCCTTTGCCTTTAAAACCTGCTTACTTTGAAATAATCCATTTTGGAAAATCATTAGATGAAAAAAGTGGAAATATCATGGGGTTAATTTTTTTTTATTTAATAAAATGTAGGTCTTCCTTTTAGAGCTATTTGAGCAGGTTAATAAGTAAACTTAATATGAAGGTAAGATTTTATTGTTCTTCATATTAAATTCATTCACTTATGACAGGACAGAATTTTTGTTTATTGTTAATTTAATTAATTTAGTAATATTTGTTTGTTTATTATTCAGTATAAATGACTAATATCCTTGGATGAAAGGTCTTTTCTTTCAACAATAGGGACTATATATAGATGGGAATCTTATAGAAAATGGAATTTCCTCAAAAGGATTGGATACTATAAAGGTTTTCATTTATATTATTTAATTTAAATTTAGTTAACTAATGTTATCATAATCTTTGAAATTATAAAAATTTATTTATTTTTGCAATGTATTAAATATTGTTTGTGTTATAATACATATCTACTATGGGATCTGGGGAGGTATAATTTTAAAATTTATATACTAATATGGTAGAAATGTATGTAAAACACTCATAATAAAAAAATTTGTTATATAAAGATAAATTTAAATTGTTTTCAATTAATAAATATTGTTAAATTTATTTTAAATTTAAGGAGATTTCTGATTTATTTAAATTATTTATTTTATTTTCATAATAAAATAAAATTGAATACATATACCCATATATGCATATTATCCTGACTTAACATCATGATAACTTGGTTAGAAGTAATTTTGAGAATCTATCGAACTTATATAAAAAGATTATCATTGCTACAGGATATCAATTGATCCCTGAAGAAAATTAAGTGTAAAATTAACCCTGAGTTTGAATACTGAGCATGATGGAATAATAAAGAGAGATGAAGATTGGATGAACTTGTCTAAGTTCTATCTGTACTGAATGTTTAAACATTAAATTATCATCTTTGAAATAGATGCAATGATGGATTGAACTTTTATCGCATCATTCATGGCATCCTACATGAAGACCCTGGGTCTGACTATAGTTAGATGTGTTTATTCTCATTCCTTAAGGGAATACAGTCCACTACAATATATATATATATTCAATTGATGATAATTCCTTGTAAAACCATTATGTTGTCTTTCTTATATATTTTCTCACTGGATTGAATATGTAAACATAATCAGTTTAATAGACAACTATATATTTTAATCATATATTTATTTTCATCTAATTGACATTCATTCAAATTGAACATTATCAAGATGTTACATTAATTCAAAATGTCACATGATTTATATATCATCTTAACACATTCTCTGTTGACAAATCTCAACCCTAAAATTTTTTGACAAGGTTCAATTTTGAATGAAAGTCAATTAGATGAAAATAAATATATGATTAAAATATATAATTGTGTATTAAGCTGATGATGTTTACATATTAAAATCAGTGAGAATATATATATATTAATATTACAAATCGATGTCTGTATTTCTTCAAAATAATATACGTAAATTTATAAATAAATATTAGAAAATACAGTACTTAAAAAGTTTATAAAAAATATATATATCTATAACCATCATTTAGAAGTACTTTCAACTATCTTGTAGTTTTTGTCAACTAACACTTTTAAAATGTCAGCTTTCCCATAATTCCATGATGTCAACTTTTCCATAATTCTGTGATCTTAACATTTGCTGCTTGCCTATTAATTAAATCTTGCTTGTATTAATATATTAACATTGCCTCTTTAATTTTTCTTTTATTATTATTTCTTTCAATTTCTAATATTTTTACATTGCTATAATTAAAATCAAAACCATACATATATATGTGTGATTTATTATGGTCATAAAAGACAGAAGCTGATAAATTATCATTATTTTTATAATTTTGTTTTGTATTTTGAACTCTTTTTAATAATAATAAGTGCTCTTTTGTTTATTTTTTCCAATGTGCACCTCAATTCACCTATATATACACTGCCACATCTACATGTCCATTTGTAAATGATACAATTTTTATTTGTCAATAAAGTTTTATCTTTTGAATTGTTTATTAATTTATTTAATGTAGGTGGTGCATAAAATGCAATGTCACATATTCCTTTATAAATTTTCTTAATGAAATTTGCCTGTTGATTCGAAATATATGGTATTGATATCCAAAATTTTTTATCAGAAGAATTAGCATTATTACTAATATTTTTATATTTAGAATTAAAATTTTTAACAGCATAATAAACACAATCATAAACTTTTAAGTACTTTTCTATTATTTATTTATAAATTTACACACACACACACACACACATATATATATATATATATATGAATTCATAGTATTTCTGGGAACTTCCATGATAGATGATGTATCAGAACAATAACAAGTACT
Organism: Epiperipatus broadwayi; assembly: GCA_028023455.1. Classification (NCBI taxonomy): domain Eukaryota; kingdom Metazoa; phylum Onychophora; class Udeonychophora; order Euonychophora; family Peripatidae; genus Epiperipatus; species Epiperipatus broadwayi. The sequence goes on from JAQFVV010006243.1 coordinate 922,385, forward strand.
TTCTCAGAGCTTTTCAAATCATAAGAACATGTGATATGATTTAAGAAGAAGCTCTAAGGAAAGTACTTGTTATTGTACTGTAATGTCGGCTATTTTAGCTATTATATTTTTTACTACATGGAAGCTCCTGGAAATAATACTATGAAATCATCTTTATCCATGAGAATATTATAATTAATATATGTATTAGGAATATCACTGAAGGAATTCCTAATGGAAGACATGAGTAAGGGAAGAAACAGATATCACTGACACCATCGAAAAAATTAACATTCTGAAATGAAGTTGAGTTACATATGGCATTAGAACAGACACAACAGGTGCACAATTAAAATCTTGAATTCCAAAACATTGTAAAAATCTAAAAACATCATATGAAATAAGGAAATTTGTTGGAGTGAATGGAAAAGGTATAGCAAAAAAAACTGGATTAAATTTGGAGAAATCTTCGCCCTATAATCGACTGATAATGATATAAAGGATGGTAATGACCATATAAAGTTATTATTAAGCGATTATGCTGTTTAACTTCTGCTAAATAATATACATTATTTTTTTTAAAAAATAATTCAATTTAATATTGTGAAGGTTTATAAAACTTTATATTATAATTACCATGCTAATACAAGCAATAGTACACTATTCCCAACTATTTTAAGGTGACACAGGGTAAAGAATTTCATGTGAAAAGCAGCATCACATAAAGCATAAACCGAAGTGATTAAAAAAAACCATGTAAGATGAAAAATATATTTCCGTTATCAGCTATAATACTCAAAATTTTGAATTTGATAAACCTTCACTTAAAAATATGTACTCCTTAGTGCAATTAATTGCTTTTACTAAAATCGTTCAAAAATCAGTAAAATATCAAAAAAAAATTTAAAAATATTATTTAATAAATTCTTAATAATAATCTAGCAAAACTTAATAATTAAAATTGTTTAATAAAGTAAAATTATGTTACTTTCAGTGTACGGAGAGTATTGTGGTAAAAAAAAAAAATCCGGTTAAATCTACAAGTATTTGTATTTCCAAAAACAAGGCTTTAAATCACGAACGAGAATAATTTCACTAGTTAAAAATTCATATTATTTAAATGTAGCGTGTACAATTTGCAAGTTTTATCTACTTTCCTATTTATAAGACATTTATTGTATATATTTTAAATCTTTTCCAAATATATAAATAAATGCTTATATAAAGTAATACTTTTGAGATTTTTAAAAATTGCCAAATACAATTTATCAAAATTAGTTAATAGTATTATGTTAAAACATCGCATTTAATATCATATTGCATTTAAAGAATGAACATTAATAAATGTTTTGTTAACTGAATGAAAACGTCAGGTTATGCATACTGTGAAACTGCAAAAAATAAAAAAAATTACTTTGTTCATACTGAATTTGTTACTGTTGTGTTTGGTTAGGCTTACAGGTTAATTCCAAACCAACAGTTCTTACAGGTTCATTCCAAACCAACAGTTACAAAAGAACAACGACTCAGCAATTAATATGTACAATTTATTAATATTAAAAAATATACACACTTGTTAGTTAAACAATAATATACATGTACTGTTATACACGTTAATGCTAAGGTAGTCATGCCGAGTCCGGAACTCGCTTCCAGTTAATGATTAGCCTGCTTTGTAAGCTCTGGTAAGACTCTTCCAGCTATGTATTTAGCTTGCCTCAAGTCAAGTATAGATGTAGCAGTTTCCAATCCATAAGTGGACTTGCCTCACTGCATGAATGTCGCAACAATGAGAAGAGATACTACTCTTGCTAATGGCAGAGGGTTTAATGAAGAGCACATTCAGTCATTCAGGTTGACAGAAGTAATTGCTCTCTGGCTTGCCTCCAAAAGATTGACTATTTAATGACAGATCCTCACTGGAAACATGTGGATTTGGTGCACAAATCCTAGTGAAGGATTTAATCCCTTTGGGTAGCAACTGGGTGCTAGCTAATCAGGTAAGAAATCTGGAATAGTCCATTTCTGAAGACAGGGTCAGATATGACATCTACTCTTTTTTTTTTTTTCTGAAATATAACTAAAACTCATAACACTTTTTAAAAAACGATATACAATAATGATACTGCATAATTTTAATAAAGTCATTCTTTTAATTAAAAAATCACAACAGATACCCTTAATAGTTATCAAAAATGGGCAATAAAGAACACTTCGTTTCTTAATTCTTACTTTATTAGATTAATATTAAATAAATAAGCTGCTGTCTAAGATAAATATTAAATTTAAAAAATTGGCTGATATGACTAGCGTAAAAATATATTGATAATATATTTTATTTTAAAAGTCACATGATTGTTAAGAAATAATGTGTATACGTTTTTTTCTTCTCTATTTTATTAAATATACATAAAATCAATATTTAAAAAAAAAACAGTTAATATATCAATAAATAAACAAATTTATTAGTAATAATTAAGTTTTAAATATTAAATTATAAATTATTTACAGAAACTTTTTAACATTATTTGCGGAGGTAATTATTATAAAGCAGTAATTGAAGATTTTTATATAATTTATTATTTAATGTTTAAAAGTTACTGTCATTTATAGTTATTTATTATATACACAATATTGTAACAAATGTTTTTACAGTTAGAATTTAATTAATGCAGGCTTTATTGAACATCAGTATATAAATTCTAGATATTTTAGATCAGAATTTAATGGCTTGTAATAACCTAATATTTTTATTTTGATAATGAGAAACTTACTGATTCAAATTTCTACATTGTGTTGACTAACATTCCCAGTGGTTTTTATTATATAATAACTAGATTAACACTACAACACTGGTTTATTAAATAAATGAAATGCTCTCAGTGCAAAGCACAAGACAAAACTTTTGAAAAGATAAGAGCAGACCATCTTATCCTTTTTATCAAAATTCATTTATATAGGCAAATCTAAATCTCTTCAGAAAAAAAGCACCAAAATTTTAAGCTTATCAAATTACTTCTTTAAAGCTATTTTATATATTTTAATTGACATTGACAAATTTCTTCAATTTACAGCTTGACAATATTAGATGAAATAATGAAATACGTAAATATAAATATTTCCCAGTGGTTAATATAATTAAGTAATTTTAATCAATTTAATATCTTGATGCTTTCTTTTCAAATTGCTTTAGATTTGCCTATATAAATGAATATAAGTAAAAAAAATAAGATGATCTGTTCTTATCTTTTCAAAAGTTTAATATTGTGCTTTGGAGTGAGAGAATTTCATTTATTTAATAAACCAATGTTGGAGTGTGTAATCTGGTTTTATATATATATATATATATATATGTGTGTGTGTGTGTGTGTGTGACATTTTATGAATTCATCCATGTAAGATTTTAATTAGACATTTAAATGTTTTGATTTGATTACACAAGCCTTCATCTGAGAAATGAATACTATATAATTGTAAAGACACTGTAAACAATGTCTATAAAGATAGTTGTAGAAGTGCTATAAACAGTATTCACAAATAATTGTTAAAGTTCCACAACTAGGAAAGACAGATGTATAAAATTGAACAAATTGAAAAAATAAATAAACAAATAAAAAATTCAGAACCTTCAGAGTAATTTGTTTTTCAAAAACTTTTTCCACATATGACGAAGTGACATGTGTTATCACCTTTCTTGATACAATTTGGTCTTTTTAGTATCTCAATAGCTTCTCTGATCTTACATTGCTATAGGTTTTCACAGGATATTATTTTGGTTTTAGAGAAGTCAGTACTGTGACATGAATCCATAGCATGGATTGAGTGTGTTGGTGATGGTGAATGTTGCTTCACCTTTATTGTTAAAAGGTTGCCTTGATAACAATTTAAAATTATTAATTGTTATTGATATTGGGATTGTCTAAGTGTTGGCTGGTTTAATGTAAAATAAATTACTATGTCAGAGTTTAAATTTAATAATAAAATTTATTGCATCAAGTATACTTTCAATGCTTTTGTGCCATATTCATGATTAGTCTGCTCAGAACATTAACTTTTTGCTGATTTGAATGCTATTTGATTTTTGGTTCATTATGTATTCATTTTGTGTTATGAACTATGCCTCTTTTTATTTTATGTTTGTGATCATTTCTCTCTTTCACATAATTTTAACAACATTCATATCACAACTATGGCCATATTCCATTTCATGATTACAAAAGGCCCAGGAGTTAATGGTAAGAGAATTTGTCTTACATTTTTTATACATTAAAGAATAATGGGTCATACTAGTTCTAAGGTTTGCTTTTGTCTCACCCTAGTATACATACAAACAATCTATTTGGCTAACACCATACTGAACTGGCCCAATGTTAGAATTTTATCCTTTGTGTTATTATTTTTGTTTTGAATTATTCTATATATCTATGTCTGTGTGTTTTGGTGTATCTTGCTTTTATCAAGTCAGCCACATAATGTTCTACATTCTCAGTTCTATAAGATTTATATTGAAACTAACCATGAATATGACATGAAAGTATTGAAAGTATACCTGATGCAATAAATTTTATTAAATTTAAACTCTTAGTAATTTATTTTATGTTGATAGTTATAATAACAGAGTATTAATAATTATACATATATATACACACATTAAGTGTAATAATGTTTAAGGATAAATGAGTTTATAAGTAATCATTATAAACCACTCAACACATAAACAATTCCAATATCAATAACAATCTCAAACTGCTGTCAAGGCAACCTTTCAACAATAAAGTTGGAGCCTACCTTGATTTATGGTTCAATATATTTATATAGACACTAAAGTTTGTAACATGACCCCAGAAATGGAAATTATTGATACAAGAAAGTTGAAAATTATAATTACAATTTGTAATGTTATATTTGACAATTTATTAGTTTGCATTTAGAACAGAATATATTTACTTGTATCAATAACTTCAATCTTTGTGTTTAAATTGCAATCTTTAATGTCTATATAAATATATTGGACCATAAAAAAAGGTAGGATGTTACCTTTATTGTTGAAAGGAGTTGCCTTGATAACATACATGGATCCATATTGACAGAAGTTGATCTAACTTCTGGAGCTGATAAATGTTTGACATATCATTGATATAAGGTAAAACATGCTCTCATCATAAAAACAAAAACTTGAAAAAATTTATATATAATAAACAAAAACATTGTGCAATTTAACCGCATTAACATTAATAAAGTACTATTTTAAAGTACTATTTATGTTTTCATATATATGAATTTTTTTTTATCATCTCACATACACTTTGATGCCATCTTTTTTATATAATTGCTTTTTTATTTTGTTTACAATTTCAACTGTCTTGCAGTCTTCATCAGAGCTATGACATTTAAACATATAATCATATAACCATTATTTTATACACATATTAATTATATATTTTATATTACCATTCATAATCATATTTAACTTCAACTCTATAGCTTGCTTCTCTTATTTCTTACTTATATTTTTTATTTTTATTTTTACTTTCATTTTATTCTTTTTTATATATTTATTCTATCTTATCTATTATTCAACATTTATTTTTTAATATATCACCAATAAACTAAAACATAAGAAGAAGAAAATATAAGTAAGAAATAAAAGAATCAAAACTATAGAGCTAAAGTTAAATATGATTATGAATGGTAATATAAAATATGTAATGTGTATATAAAATAATGATTATATTATTATACTTTTAAATGTTGTAGCTCTGATGAAGACTGCATGACAGTTAAGACTGTAAGCAAAATAAAAAAGGAATTATATATAAAAAAGGCTGCATTAAAGTGTAAAGGAAATGACAAAAAAAAATTAATATATATGAATATATGAAAAGAAATGCAAAAAAAGTAAAGAAGAAGATTTATGTTTAATAAATTTTTATATTACCTTCTTGTGAATTAAGCAAGTTCAGGCATTTTAAAAATTAAAATAGCTTATTTATTCTTTTTTTAATATTCTTTTTTTCATGCAATATCTTCTCTATATCCAAATTGAAGGCTAGTTGCTATTACATTTCAGTTCTTACTCTTTAAACACAGATGCTTATCTCATATAATAATTTATGTTCTCTTAATCTCTTTTTCAATTAACACTGGGATTCACCAATATATGACATTTTAGAAAGACAAAGTTATATATATATATATATTACTTTTTTTGTTTTATTAGAATTCTTAACTTTGCATGATTTTCACACAAGGATTATATTAGAGATGCAATCAAACTGAAATGTTTTCAATAGCATAAATCCTTTTAGGTTTCATAATTATAAAAACTTACAATTAAAACATAAGCTTTTAGCAATTTTAACATTTGAATCTATTTCAAAGGTTGAAATTTTACTTGTAACTATTGCATCAAAATGTTAGCAAAAATCATTAATTAAGGGGAAAAAATAAAATTCTTTACTCAGGAATAGATATATATTGACACTTGCACAATTATTTTATTAACATCAATATTGATAAAAAAAAAATATATTTACTTTTTTGTAAAATAATATGTTTGCATATAGCTTTGTTGACATAAATGACATTTTTAGGTATAAATTACCTTGATAAAAATTTATATAACATCAAACAGAAAACACCTACTGATATGAAATTATTTATGACTACAAGATTATGGTTATTTTTTTAATTGCAAAGTAGTTATATTATTTGAGATTATTTTTTGAAGTTGTGCTTTTAACAAAATTTATCAAAAATGTAAAGATTTGCTAGTTGAAAAATATGAAATAAAAAATATGCAAAAAAAATGCCTATGCATAGAGCAATTAAGGAATTAAGTAATCCATGTATATTGAGTGATAAAATATATGTAACATTATAATGCTCAGAACAAAAATTTTTCATTTATTATTGTCTTTTGAATTAAACTACTAAACATCACATGATCACCATTCTTTACACAGAGACTATACTTTCCGTACAGTAGTGTCACCTGCAAGCCATAGTAATCAATGGATGCAGGAAGATTTGTGCATAAAATCCCTATCTAGTGCCTACTTATCCAATATCCCCAGACTAGTTTCTAGCTTATGGCTTTCATCAGAGAAGAGCCTTGGATCTGAGAGCACTGCATCTAGACCTTAGGATTTGATGTAACCCACCAGCAACCACCTTTTACCTTATTAGCCAACTATAAAGCTTTGAGTTCAAAATAAAAACACCATAATTAACTGAGTTCAGATCTATACTACTACACATGCTAATGAGCTTGAATTGAAAACAAGCTAGAAACTAGTCTAGTAATATTGGATGAGAGGCACTAGATAGGTATTATATGCACAAACATTCCTGTATCTGTTGATTACTATGACTTGCATTGAGTGGTGCTACTGTATGGAGAGTTTAGCTTCTGTGTCTGTTGTATTATATGGTATTGTAATTCACATTTTATTTCTATTATAGACATCTCTTAAATTTCTATAAATCTATGAGAACAGCAATAATTAAAAATGTGAATTTCAATACTGTATAAGGTGAAAAGCCAAAAATATTTGGTCTGAACTTTACAATGCTACTTATAGCATAAATCTAATATAAATAGGCTATTTAATAATAAACATCACATGACCACCTCCTCTTATGCTTGTGTATAACTGTTGTTAAAATAGAAAAAATGCACTATATATATAAATATATTGCCACACACAGCAAGCTAGAGTAATCAATGGATGCCAGAAGGCTTGTGCACAAAATCTCCATCTAGTGCCTACTCATCCAATATCCCCAGACTAGTTTCTCACTGATGAAGGCCATAAGACAGAAACTAGTCTGGGGATATTGGATGAGTAGGCACTAGATGGGGATTTTATGCATAAGCCTTCTGGCATCCATTGATTACTCTAGTTTGCTGTGTGTGGCAATATATATAGTGAGTTTTGCCTGTTTTAACTATTTAATAATACTAAAGTTATGATTAAATAAATATCAAAACAATAATATGACAAAATTATATCTTTCTGCAGTTCAAGTGCGTTATAATTACATTAAGTTCATTACAGAAAATGTACATATATTTAAATATTATTTATATATCATTAAAATCCAGTCAACACTTAGACAATCCCAATATCAATAACAATCAACAATTTCAAGCTGTTGTCAAGGGAACCTCTGTTTAACAATAAAGGTGGAATCCCTTTATATATATAAAGGGAATTTATTATGCATTATTTAATAGTATAAATTTTCAATTGTTCATTTAACATTCATTTATTTAATACTCATCATCATCATCAACCATTATCAATCCACTGCAGGATGAAGGTCTTTCCAAGTTCAATCTATCTTTTTCTATCTTTAGCTTCTCTTCTCCACATCACCCCTGCACACTTTCTTATTTTATCCATCCACATCACATGTGGTTTCTTTCTGGGTCTTTTACAATCTCTTGGAATCCAGTTTAAATTTTCGATTGTCCATCTATTATCATCTCTTCTAACAATATATCCAGCCCAACTCCACTTCAGTCTTTTAATTTTTTCAATGAGGTGAGTAACACCTATTTGTTCTCTTACCAACAAAACATTGTATTTTCAATCTCTTCTTGTTACTCCCAACATGCATCTCTCCATACTTCTTTGAGTGGTCTGAAGTCTCTGTATTGCTTTTCTATTAAGTGTCCAAGTCTCAGATCCATAAGTAAGAACTGGCAAAACCCATTTATTAAAAACCTTCCTTTTCAAACACATAGGCATATTTCCTTTCAGTATCAAGTTATTTCTACCAAAAGCACTCCTACCAAGTTTAATTCTATGATTAATTTCATCCATTATGTTTCCATCTGTATTAATAATCTGACCAAGGTATTTGTAACTGTTAACTTCTTCTAACTCATCATATTCAATCTTTATTTTCATATTTTGAGAAAATCTATTAAACATTACTTTAGTCTTTTTTAACATTTATCTTTAGCCCTACTTTCCTACTTTCACCTGATAAATCCTGCAACATTTCCTGTAACTCTTAAGCATTATTTGCAAAAACAACTACATCATCTGCAAAATCTAAATGACTTAAATAATCTCCATTTACTTTCACTCCTTTAGCTTCCCATTTTAATCCACAAAATACTTCTTGCAGCACTGCTGTAAAAAGTTTTGGAGATATGGAGTCACCCTGTCTTACACCCTTTCCAATGTTGATTTTCCTACTATCATTATGTAATCTAATTGTTGCTGTTGCATTTTTATAAATATTCTTTAAAATATGACAATATCCTGGATCTACACCTTGATGATCCAATGCTTTAATCACTGAAGAAATGTTTATAGAATCAAATGACTTTTCATAATCTACAAATCCTAAGCATAATGGCAACTCATATTCATTTTTCCTTTATATAACTTCTTTAAATACCTGGATATGATCTACTGTAATAAAACCACTTTCAAATTCAGCTTGTTCTCTTGGTTGATGAAAATTCAGTGTTTTCTGTAGATGAGTTGTAATTATCTTAGTAAAAATTTTGTATAAAACTGATAGGTCTGTAATTTCTAATATCTTCTTTATCACCTTTTTTAAATATTAATACTGCATTCTTCCAATCATCTGGTACATCTTTATCATTTAGACATTTGGTATATAACTTTGCTAAAAAAAATTCTATTTCTTCACCTGCTTCTTTTAATATATCAATTATAATTCCATCATTACCTGGAGCCTTCCCTTTCTTCATAAATTTAATTGCATGTCTCACTTCCTCATTCAAAATTCTGGGCAATTCAAAAGATATAATAGGTATAGGAGGCACTTGTTCTTTATTACTATATAATTCTTGATAGAAGTCTTCTACACATTTCATGATGTCATCTCTTTTTTTAGTAATAATGCCACCTTTTTTTCTTAATGCAGATATAAATTTCCTACCAATACCAAAATGTTGTTTTACACTCTTTAGACTTTTATTCTCTTCTACAGCTTTCCTTGCTAGTTCACAATTATACTTTCTTATATCATTTTCAACTCTTTTCCACACCATTTTACAAAATTTGAGATATTCAATCTTTTTTAATGCATCATTATTGTATATCCTCATATTCCTTCTTTTCTTCATAAATTCTCTAGTCTCAGTAGAAATTTTATTGATCAATTGCTGCTTTTTTCTACCAGCTATCTTTGTTGCAGTTTTTAAAAGTGTATCAGTTATTTTCCTGTTAATGTTATTCAAATCTGAATCATGTTCAAAATCTACTAATACTTGAAACCGGTTTGTAAGTTCTAATTTAAATTCATTAGAATGTATCTGATGATTAGGAATATCAACTGTAAATATTGTTTTTCTTAATAATTTTTGTCTCTCTAGTTTTGCATTAACATGTATATTATATCTTAATAATCGATGATCATTGCCTGTGTTAAATTTATTAAGAACATTATAATCTTGAAATATGTATTTTCTGTTAGTCAAAATATAATCCAATTCTGCTGTACCTTCATTTGGATGCTTCCATGTCCTATCCTTTTAACATTTTTTTCAAAAAAAGAAAAAAAGAATTCATAATATAAAGTTTTTCTTTTTCTGCAAACTCCACAAGTCTATGTCCTCTCTCATTTCTATTACCATAACCAAAATTACCTACAGAATTTTCATCTTTCATTTGTTTACCAATTCTAGCATTAAAGTCTCCCATAACAATTTTAAAATGTTGTTTACTCTGATCAAAAACCTTTTGTACATCCATATAAAAATCTTCTACTACTTCATCACTATGAGAACTTGTTGGGGTATAAACCTGAATTATCTGCATTTGGTATCTGCTATTAAGTTGTAAAACTAATCTTGCCACTCTGTCCAATACACCATCAATCTCCACAATGTTATTCTTCCATTTTTTATTTATAATGACTCCTACTCCACTTGTATTTCCAATATTTGTACCTTTATAGTAGAGTATATGTCCACTTTTTAAATCAATTGTTTCTTCACCTTTTTTTCTAACTTCACAAAGTCCTATAATGTCCCATTTAATATAAGACAATTCTTCTTCTAACTCTTGCAATCTTCCTTCATTTGAAAGTGATCTGCAGTTGTAAGTACTTAAATAAAAAGTCATCATCAAATAGCAGCCTGAGTCTGCAATTAGGGGATTCTTAGCACCCTACTCCTTCGGCCACCAACTGCTGACTTGGTTGGTGACTTTACAACCTCCTATTTGCACTTATATATGAAGACCTGATCAGAATTGTGTTCATAAACTGAAGTTCAAACTCTGTGAAATTTCCAAAACTTTTAGGTAAATAAAAAGTTTTAAATAAGCTTGAGATTTTTTTTCAGGTAAAGTAATCTATAGACAATCTAGTAGTTGTTGATTATATATAGAACTGTAACTATTTTAGCTAAAATGTAAAACAAACAAGAAAAATCAAAAAACCTTTGCTAAGAAGTAATTAGCTAATTTGGTGAGCTATGTTTACTTCTTTACAGTTGCCTATTGAAAAGATGTAAAGATCTTTATCAAGTAGTAACATATTATTATTTTATCTTTGTATTTAGCATGTTTACATGTAGAAATAATTATTTTTTAAAGCAAAATCTGTAAAAAGAAAAAAATCTTATAAAATGTGGACATTATAAACTATACCTTCAAAATACACTTTTTATTCAAAAATTGTGTATATAGCCAACATTAATTTAATAAAGTCTATAACAAGTTAAAAATTGGTGATAATTCAATAAATATTGATTAACTTTATAAAACTTCACAATAAAATAAAAAGTAAATGGAATTAAAAAATTATTCTAAAGAAAAAAATAAATATCGCAGAGTAATTCTAAGATATAAATATATGTTTCACCTCAAAAAGATATCTATATTTAAAATATTGTTGTCAGACTTACCAATTATCAGTAAAATATTAAAAAGGTTTCACGATTTAGCTTTTATTACATCTAATCATGAAAAAACAAATAGCTATATAAGTGGATTCATTTTATTCTTTCTTAAATACTATATCTCGTGTTGGGATTGAAAGTATTCATTTATTATTAACACTCTTAAAAAGCGCATGCACAAAAGCTTGAAAAGGTTGATATTTAATGTATTAAAATAGCTATATTATAATATAATTCATCTTTCGTTCAATAGAGAAATAAAGGTTGTATCCATTCTGGGTAGTAAATTTCTAGTTTAATTTGTAATAAGGTCATTTTTAAGAGAAAAATAAACAAATAAATTTAAATTAATATACTGATTAAGAGAGACTTAATAATAAATATAAAAAAGTTCATTTAGAAACACTTTTTATTCAGTAATATATGAGTTGGAGAGCAAAATTGATCTACTTTCAGTGATGGCATTTGGGAATCATCATTTGGAAATGATATAAAAATATCTGGGTTAACAAAATGTTTATAAACAATAAATTTAAAAAAATTAGAATTTTGGCTTTAAAATTTTATAAGTGTTAGAAAGAAAAAAAGATTTCCATATAGATAAAAAAATGTCAATCTGCTAAACTAACAACACATATGTCTACGTTAGTAAATAATTTTGCTATTAATTTATATTAAAGTTTAAACTGAAACACGCTTATTATATACCTGTGTCTATATATGTAATATATAGGGTATATGACCACAGACTTTCACACGACCCACATAAAACCCCATAATGCCATATTTATATTTATTAGGGGTCCAGTAAAAAGTGTTCGCACGTTTATTGCATTGCCTACTCTTCAAATATAGTACTAAACTCTTATAATTAAAATAATATCCATATTATCATCCCCTGCACTAAAAAGCATATTATAATAATCATAATACTTCTCAAATCAGTACTTTATAAAAGATAATCTAAATCCCACAGTAATTTAGGTTAATGAAAAATTATATATCATAGAATCAAAAAACTTGTATTAAATTTTTTTTAAATATTGTTATTGTATATATATATACACATACAATAGAATGTGTTTTATATAATTACTGACAGATATATTATCAGACAGAATAAACAAAAGATTTGCAGAGATCTCTACTGTCATTTTTTCAGGCACATAGCCTTAATAAATATTACTTCAAAGTATAATTACTAAAATATTTGTTTTAAAAATCAATATTTTTTCAAAGTAAATTATGTTTTAGGTCTTAAATATTTACCACTTTTCAATTGTTTTGGTGCAAAATAAATTATTTTTAGTCTGGCATTGGTAGCCGAGAGATCAGTGCAGCCGTCTTGCAAGCAAGCAGTTGCTTGCAGATGGTTGTGACAGGATTTGCTTCCCAGCCAATGCTTTGACATATGGAAAAAATATATATTATTTTATACCATGCTATCTTTTTCTTATAATTTCAAGGCTAATTGTTCCACACAATTCTTCCTTATTGTTTGTATGTTGTAATGCACTATAAATTCAATAAATGATGGCTGATCAGCTTTCCATGGTAATGTTTTCTGCAATTTCTAGACTTACAGATTGAGGATTCACTATTAAAGCAAGAATTTTTTTTCTCACACTATGGATTTTTATTAGGTTATTCCACCACATATTCATTCCTCACTTCAGACAAGAACTCATATTCCAAATGTTTTGCTTAGCAAGCCATTCTGATGATTCATTTGTAAACACTTGTATTCATAGCTGATGAAGAAATATAATAAAAATTATCCTTCCAAGGTTAGGCTGCTACTTTCTGCAATCAGTTAAATTGATGAATGATGCATGATTTTTAGTGCAGCTGTGCAAAAATTTATGTCCGGATGGGTCAATAGGAATAATAACTAATGAATAATTAAGCTAGCCTCTGAGTCTCTTTATATATTGTCTACTTCCATCACATCCAGCCCTCCTGAACTCATAAATCAATAGCTTGTTTTCCATACTATTAAAGATTTTCTCTTCTTAATGCCAAATGCACAGTGTTTTTAATAATCTAGTTTTAATTTTAATTAAGTTATTTATTAAGTTTCTTTAATTAAAATTTTATAGGATATATTTATCCTTGATTTCAAATTTATAGAATTTCATAAACATATTTTAATATTTTTTTTAATAACTAAATATTTTGTACAATCTTAAAATATTAGACAATATCAAATTCAAATAACTTATGCAGTAAATGTTTTAACAAAATTCCAGCTATGATTTACGGTGTCTAAAATTTCTCTTACACATTTTAAAATATATATTTTGCAAAGTATGTCTAATAAAGCAAGATATATATTACATAAAAAAGCTATACATAAAGAATGATATATTTTCTTTTTATATTCAACTTGAAAAATGACATTCTTTGCGGGTATTCACTAGAGTAGGGGTGGCCAACTTTTGTGTTCATAAGATCTACTTTTTATTTTAAAAATGTGTTGCGAGACTTGTTGTCATAGGCAATCGCCTTGCTGTCATAGGCATAATCTAAATGGAGGGAGGTATGGACATACTATTTTCATATATCTACCTAGTAAAAAATAACACTTATTTAACAAGCCAAATAACTTATGACCGGGGAATTAAAGCAACACGAGTAATTATTAACAATATTTATTAATTCAAATTAGCTACATTAAATTAAAATTTAAAATATTATTTTCAATAATGATACGGCTTAGTGGACTTCACCTATCTAGAATTGAAAAAAAAATTAGAACAAAAACAACAAAAAAGCTTGAAAATCTTGACTTAATTTGTTTCATTCATTACCCAACAGCCCTTGCTAGATTGACCTCGTGATCAACCAAAAATGGCTTTGCGATCGACCAGTGGATCATGATCGACTTGTTGGATACTCCTGCACTACAGAATTATGTAATAACAAATTTATCATAGATTATATATCCATCCAAGAAATATACCAACATTAGTGTATACTCCCTATTTTTGATTCAACTTAAAGAATCAAAATGTTGTAATTATAAACACTAATACAAGTCCTTAAAACATCCTTTATGAAATATCTGTCCCTAAGACAAATTTATATGGAAAATCTACATTTGTTTCACATATAACACTTTTATGAATTTGAAAAGAACAATAGTAGATTTCATAATATATTCTTTCTCTTTTTGACTTATAATATTAGTTTCATTTTTTACTGTTTGAAATACACTTGTACTTCATTTATATAGTATGTAGCATTTACATATTATTTAAACAGAATGTATTTTTTTAACCTTTGTCCCTTGATATTATATCATTGACATTTAAATATTTTTTTTTAAAACCACTTTCTATAAACTATATTATGGCATATCTTTGCTGTCTATGGGACATTATCAGTACAATACATACAGTGATTAATCTTGAATTCTATTTTACCAATAATAAAATTTAAAAGATCTTTATAATTCCAATTTGACCTTTATAACTACAATTTGAGATTTTATAAATCTTCAAAGAAAATTTGCAGTATTTACTCAAGAAAATATTTGATTAATATTTGTTTATGCAAACTTTACATCTCAATTCAAAATATGACTTTATAAAATTAAAACAACTCTCTCAATCACTATTATTCATTTACAAGTATGGTATGATGATACAGCTGCTTTTTGAAAGCTTTTATTTTAGGACTTTGTGAATCTTAGCAAAAACTATAAACCTTTATATTACCCAAACAATACAGTAGTGATGGGACACAAAATAGTAAAATACATTTTAAATTATTGTAACAACTGAAAGTAGTAGCATAAGTAAATTCTAAAGTATGTGATAAGTTAAAACTTAGAGATAAGTGACTGCTAGAAAAGAGTTGTATATTAGTCATTTTTAACTCTTCCAACAGGTGTAATACTAGTTTTCATTGACAACATAATTGGGTTTAAATTGCTACATTATTATCATCGATGGTGCTTTATAAATTTGCACAGCAAAAACTAAAATTAAAATGTTTTTTTGAATCCTTAGATTTTTGAGAGCGTTACCTTAAAATTCAATACTCAAGAATATAAGGATCGAGGTTTGAATCCCATGCTAGTACTGTCACTGGTCAGACCAACAACACCTGAAGAAGAGGGGACAATAATACCTCTCAAAACATTATGTATATATTAATCTGATTGATGTGCTATTACTAATAGTTGAATGTATTTGGAATATTTAAATAAAGTTATATTTTTCTAAAGACATTCAATACACATATTAGATGATGAAAATAGTCCAATATAAAAATACAATAAAATGTGTTTTGTTTTGATATTAGTTGCATTTAAAATATTTAAATGTCTATATTTTCCAGTGAAAATTCAATTTAATCTGTTCACTATCATTCCCCACTCACTTTTATTTGAAAGACCCTAGTGATAATTTGGGTTGCATTTTCAAAATTCTATTTTTATAATTAAATCTTGATTCTGTATCATATATTGATAATTTTTATATTATTTATTGCAAATATAAGCTTATAAATAAAAATTTTCATTACAATAATATTTGAATTATTTAAAATAGAAAAATAAAATAAGAAAGTGAAAACTTAATGGTAAGAATATGCTCTTTACATATTGGATCATAATGTTATCTCTTCATAGAAAATTGTTTAAAAAAATATTTCTTATTTGAATTCAATTTTTAAAATAAAGACAAATTTTAGTTGAGACATCATAAATGAACTAATTGTGATTTAAAAAATATAAATTATATTTAATATTTTTAAAATTTTACAAAAAAAGTTATTTAGCAATATTTATAAAAGCTTTATTGTGGATATATTTTTTGGACTTATTTTTTTACAAATAAACATTTTCAAATAAAATCTAACTGTAATCCAGTATTTTTTGATTTAAAATAAAATACTTTACAAATATTTTGTATAAATAAGTTCATATATGTAAATAAATTGCTGAAAATTAAACACACTTGAAATTGACTTAAGACAAAATAATCTACCAATGAGTGATGTTGGTGATTTCTTTATATTATAATACAACAAATCAAGCATTGTTGCTTTGCTTCAGGATCCAAATCAGGCATTGTTGGCTTGCTTTTAGATTCAAATTGATATATTTGTATGAGATCTATATATTAATATCTTGACTTTTTTTAACTAATAACTTTAGTTTGCAATAAAATAAATTTGGATTGATAATTTAATGTTACAGATAATCGTAAAATAGCAAAAGAAATACTTAAGCAATATCAGAACCACAATAACACCCAAAATTAGTGAGTGTGTGCTTTGTTTTCATTTACTAGCTTAAAAAATTGAGTCATGTGATATATGACTTTTTATTATTATTTATAGCCTTTGATTTTAAGACTTAAGTGATGTCATATTGCTAAAACTACTAATATATGGTTTGGCTGAAGATCTCTCTGCCCCATATAGTTATTTGAGTTAGATAGCTGGGTTTGAAGACATGTAAGTATCTAAAAATTTCAGATTTTCTCCTCAATAGTTAACTCTTAGGTAAATGCTGGCTTTGGGTTAGTATTTTTAGATCTAGTATTTGAAACTATTCTAGCACCTCACTGAGGAGTACCAAAGTATGAAACCATTGGTCTGAGGTTTGGGTATGGTTTCTAATAGAGATATTTTAAATGCTTTCTCTTGCTAGCATTTTATCTACAAAGCTTGTTAGAGCAATTAGCAAAGCTCTTTGTTTTTACTATTGTTAACCCTTTGGCAAAACTTTTTTCATTCATTCTTCTCCCCTAGTATTGATTTTGCTAAACTTCAATCTTTTATTCATCAAATTTACTTTCAAAAATTTTGCATTATTTGTTAGATATATGTATTAGAAAACAAAAAATAATTTTTAAATTTTTTTCCCCAGTTTTACAAATTTAGAAAAATTAGTAAATTGCATTACTGGTCAGATTGCTAAGTGGGCTCTATTGTTATTGGTCATTCTCCATAACATTGAGAGATATCTGCAGTTTTTAAAAAAATGTATTCTAAATTACTTTCTAAACCAAAGGTGGGCAACAGCCAGCCCATGGACCACATCTGGCTCATGATGATGTTGAATCTGGCCCACCCCATAAATGCCTAAATATATAAAATCCATACCTGACTATATTCACTGTAAAACACAATCTCTAGGCCTTTTACTCATATGTTCATATAAAAAATATCACATGACCACTATTTCTATTCATATAATATTAAGTTTATCCTATTGTCATGAAAAATATAAAATAATTATTATAAATATTTTATTATAACTTGAGTAAATTTAATCATAACTTCTAAATTACCAATTTTATATTACAAAATATAAAAATATAGGAGGAATCATGTCATAAATAATTTTAATTTATATTTTTAATGAATACTATATATTCTACCCAGCATCAGAGTATTATTTTCTAATTATTATTGTAGCATCAATGGAATGAAGCACCTTTGGATTTAACTTATTATTGAAAAAAATAATATTGGTGCATGTTATTTTATAAGTAAGTTTATACCTTTTCTAATTATTACAATTTTTAATTTAATATAATTTATAGCCTATAAAATGAGCCAATTAAAAAAAATTGATGCTGAATGCTGCCTTTTCAAAGATAATTGGACATTCAGATATTTATTTGCAAAACTATTTCCATTTTTAAAGAATAAAATCTAAAAAGGCATTTTTCAACAAAACATTTCATAAAATATGAACTATTTGCACTGTAACAAGTGAAACCAATAGATTGTAAAAGACCCAGAAAGAGACCACATGTGAGATGGATGGATGAAATAAAAATGTGTGCAGGGGTGATGTGGAGAAGAGAAGCTAAAGATCAGAGAAGATGGATTAAACTTGGAGAGACTTTCATCCTGCAGTGGATTGATAATGGTTGATGATGATGATGATGAACAAGTGAAAAGTGAAGCAGAAAAATTAAAATGTGGTTTGCATAAGCAACGAAATAAAAATGTTTCAAATTGTAGTTCTTATCGGTATCTATCTATAATCAATCCCATTTAAATCATTAAATATTGTATTTATTTATTTTTAAATACATTGACAATTTGATAATTCAAATAATATAATATTTTTTAGGTTCTGATTTTTTTTGTTAAATCGTTCAATCTATTCTGGCCCGCATTATCATACAAAAATTTTATTCAACCCACTGATGAATAAAGTTGTCTACCCCTGTTCTAAATTGTAACAAATTTTTATTCAAACTACTCAAAACTAACGAAATTTTATTTAAAGTGTAAAACATTATTTAGGCTTTTTATAAAATGGCAAAAGTAATTCTGTAGGAGTTTTTACCCATCATTTTTTCTAGCCAATCACAAATTATGACTGTAGCTTGATTTATTTGCCTTGAAGTGTCTTGTAAAATTTTTAAAAAAAAATTAATTGCATTTCGCTTCTACAATCACAATATTTTGTACAAGAAATCAATAATAAATAAAACAATTATGAGAAAACACATTTTTTGTTATTGACATTGAAACAAAAATAATTTCTTCAACCAATTACAAATTATTACCATAACATAATTCTTTTGTCTAGAAAAGACCATCTAAAAGCAATTAGAATCTAAACCTAATAACATTATTCTTTTAAAATAATATATATTATAGCAATATTTTGTGCAAGGAATCAATAATAAATAAACAAATTATGGGAAATACAAATTTTTATTATTGAAATCAAAACAATAAAAGAAATCAACTAAAAGCACTCTCATGTAAAAAGAATAAAAACTAATCAATTGCTGAAAAAGAGAAACTTCCAATTTGATTGAAGTTACTAAAATTAAATTTTCTGTTATCTCTGGACAGTTTTTTAACAAGTAAATCAATATTACATTAGTTGTCAAATTTCACATAATAATGAGTCCAAATGAACATTATAACAAAGATAGCCTTGGGAGCACCATTTAAAACCTTCGAGCTGTGTGCAGCGAAGCATAAATCACATCATACTTAGATAAATAATGCCTCCTATAATGAGAAATTCCCATTTCCAAAAATGTCACTATTATTTTTTATAATTATAAAAAGAAATTTAATACTTAAATAAAATAATATCATTGTTTAGATGTATTTTTTAACAAAATTTGTTTTTCTTATGGAAATTTACTTGAATTTTTTTTATTTTATTATAGGCTGGTGGCCAAGTGGTCAGTACAGCTGCCTTACAAGCAGTTGTTCTGGATTCATGGTTCACTTCCTAGCCAATGCTTAGACACATGAAAAAATAAGCTAAAAAATGAAGTCTTTTATTTGATTATTTATTCCTGTTTATTTTTTTTTCTCTATCTGCAAAGTTGATATATTATTCTTAAGATTACTTTTCATGTTTAAATTTTTGTTTTTAATAAAACCTTTCAAAAGCATAAATATATAATAAAAACAAATTGTTATTCATTCTAAAATTAAACAGAAAAAAATAAAATAAAATAATGCAGTGATAAAAAACTACGGAATTAATTTTAATCATTTCATCTTTTCCCTAATATAAATATATTTATAACTTTTCATTTTATCATATTCACTTTAATTACATGGATAGATTTCTTCAGATGACTTTATTTTTGTGTTAAAAAATGTGGTAAAATGGATTTTAGTATTGTTATTTTTAATTATGAAAATTTGAGTTAGATAGGAAACAAAGATTTTAATATTGAATTTAGATCACTTTGGTTGAGCAGTTGCTGCATGTCAGATGCTAGTAACAAGCCAATTCATTCAAATATTATTTTCTTTCTTAAATTATGTAAACTATAAGCAGGATGTCAACAGAAATCCTGGCATTCATTGCTGCTTAAATCTCTCTTTAAAATGGTGAAAGTTGAAATTGGATAAAATTGAAAATTTTTTATTAATATTTTTATTAATAGGTTATTTTTTTCTTTTCTGCTTGGTTTACTAGATTACATGAAGGCAACAAAGGCAGAATTGCTTTATCAGCCAGACTCATTATTAAAATGGAGCTAACTTTTGTATTAATTTTTTGCTTCATATTCTTTCTTCCAACTTAAAAGAATGGAATCTTCATTCATCATAGAAGGATTTGATAATGATAATAATTGTTCTATGGATTTTGACTCTTTAGATTTTCAACTTATGCATGGAAAAAAACCAGTTAAAGCTAATTTCATGAATGAAAATGTTGATCTAAAAAAGCTACCTTCTGAGGACCCCATCTTGAATTTTTATGAAGACAAAGGAAAAATTGAAGACGCAGGGGAAATTGTTGCAATGGAGAAATTTCCTGCATTAGAAGTGAGTAACATTAAAAAAATTTAATAACATTTTAAACAACAATAATAAAAAATTTTCAGCCAATGATAATATAAAAAATAATATTTCCAATGATGGAGATCATATAAATACAGAGATCCCCCCAAACTCAACCCAACAATAGGTTCTTTAATAATATCCCATATGCTAATGTTTTTCAAAGAAATTCCAACAGGCCTGAGACATCTGCTTGGAAGGATCTTTAGAATGATAAAGATATTTTCAACATGTTGATTTCAACCGCTGAGGATGAACCTACCAATATTGGGTTTCCTTAGTTAAATTTGGAACAACATGCTTTAAATCATTTAACCCACAGGTTTAATGCCACAATTCCTTCACAACTCCATAGATCATTTCATAATTACGGTAGTAATAAAACCTTAATCCTTGCTATTACAAACTTGAATTGTCATTTATTTAAATTTTTCAGTTGATGAGTTTTGTAATGAACTTACAAGAAAGAAATTATGGAATCATGTTTTTAAGTTATTAAATAATCCCAATAGTAGATACCTAGTTGTTGAATTTCATGATTCATCACAAAAGTTAATTTTCCAGAAATCAATTAAATTTATGGGTAACAAAATATTGTGTGTGGTTGATATGAATAGGCCAACAATCCTTAGTGGCCAAATCTGCAATTGTTACCTTATAAGGCTTTAAAGAGGTTGATCTTCAACATCTTCTCAAGCCATTTGAGTCTATTCCAAATTTTTAATATCTTAATGGAAAGAAGGGCTGAAACACCACTCCTGACTAGTCCAATGTTCATCCCTACTATGCACTCAGCTGATACTGGTCCTAATTATATCCTTTCGAGATGTTCTGCCACAGTGCTTCTGCCACAGTGCATCTACTGTAAATTGTGGACACATCTCCGCCCTTCCAGGACATGTCATATTTGTATCATGAAAAAACCAGGTTGCACAATTGCAGACTGCTTAATACTCCAGGCAGCATTGACCTTATTTTCCCCAAGAATGATGCTACAGTATATATTATCAGCCCTGTACTCCTGAACCTATGATCCCCACCAATAGTGATAAATTTCCTGTGACCAATGCTTCCACACACTCTTCAAGCAGTAGCACATCTCCTAGATCAGATTCCACAATCATTGAACTTTCCTGCAATATAACTAAAAAAAAGTAAAAGGATTAGAGAGCTAATCAAAGCATCAATGATTCTTGGATTAATGGAAATAAGCAGAGGTTTGTTGGGCCTAGCAAAAGCTCATCTGACCTTGAATCTCCCAGTGCAATTAAGAAAGGGGAAAAAATGAAATCAGACTTTACAGCTGATAAAAGCACAGGTCACGAAACACTGCCTAATGATCTTTATGTAGATGTTTTCTCAGGGACACTCAGTGATCAATGCAAAAGAAATCGTCTCATCAAAACAATATAAATAAAAAAAGTGTCTGCTGGAAAACCTTAAATTCATGGTTGTCTCAAGGTTGATGGCAAGGAATCCAAAATCCCTATTAAGTCAGTCAGGAAGAAATGAATTGCCATTTTCTTGGCCCTCACATCCCTGACTTTCTTTCATACTTTGTAAATTGATTCTGGTGGAGGTTTGCATTTTGCCCTAATGTTGATCTGATAAAACTTAACATAGCTGGTTTTTAATGTTCAAGACCTTAACTCAACTAAAAGGGTCAATGCAATTTCAAATTAGATTTTTCAATATTCACCATATATAATATGCTTTGCTGAAACAAATTTGCATCCTTTTTCAAATCCAGAAATTCGAATTAGATTCTGAAAAATTGGTTCTCTACATCATTCCATTTCAGCCCACTCCTCTGCAGGAGTCACCATTCTTATTCCCAATAATTCCCCTTTTAAATCATATATTAATCAATTTCTCCTAATTGCCATCCTCTTTCATCACTCCTTTAGATTAAATGTGATCTTTGTTTATTTTTAAGAGAGACATATCACTAATTCACTTGTTGATGCAACAAATTAACCTGATACTTAGCTCTAATCCTTATGCTATGGTAATGTTGGGGGATTTTAACATTTCATACCAGCAATTTAATTCTAAGTATCATCTTTTAAATATGACCTTATGTGTGCAGAGGGATTCTTTCCTATCGATCCCTTCTCCTTTTACACTAAAAAATATTCATCCCTCATGATCTATTCTATTCCCCTTACCTTCATTTTATTATTGATCTCTGCCTTCAAGACATTTCATTATCTGATCACCTCATGCTTATAATTAAATTTATCAGTAGAACTGTTCCCTCAGTCCTGTGAAAGCTTAAAGTCCACCACTTGAATCCTTCTTAAAGCCTTGGCTCCATGGCTTACATCTGACAGAAGCATGGTTTACCTTCATTAATATACTAAACTCTAAGATTTCATTTCACACATTCAGGACCAAGGGTTCAACTTCACTTCTTCATAAGTTGAAGTCCATTAATAACACCCTGAAACACATGCCCCCAGTCCTTTCTTCAATAGAATCAATTATGAGTCTCAAACAACAATATAAAGACAATCAACAAATCATTATATATCTATCCACCAATAAGTCAAGAATCTTCCTCAGCCAGTCCACAACTGGTCCAGGGTCTATATTAGATGAGCCCTGGGCCACAGAGACAAATTAAATACTCCTATCAAAGTTGATAATAAACTCTACTCAGGGAATAATATGATTAATGAAATCTTACTTTTCTTCAAGGCCAAGCTGACAAATTGCCCTTGTGAGCCAAATCAACTTTCTTTTAATGAATCCACAATATTAAATCATGATATCTCAGAAAAAGACATTAGAACCAAATTGTCTTCAATGCCTGAAAAAATACATTCAGGTATCCATTCTATTTCTCAATTTATCCTGGTGCACCTTGAAAAGATTTATGATTCTGATTGTTCATGGGATGGTTAACCTCATTTCATCTATGATGTTGGCATTCTGTACCCCATAAGGATGGTGCCTTTTTGCAAAAAGAACATATTACCATCTCCTCTTGAGAAGCCTTTTTGCAAAAAGAACATATTACCATCTCCTCTTGAGAACTTTAGGCCCATCTTCATGACCCTATTGATGATAAAGATTATTGAATCAGTTGTTAAGGACAAGATTCAGGATAAGGTCCTCCCATTTATTTCTTAATACCAATTTGACAAAAAGGGTTCATCCACAGCTGATGCCATCAGTTTGTTTAAAATGATGATAGACTACAATAGAACCTTTAGAAAATCTAAACCAGTGATTATCCAGCTGGACATTGCTGGAGCCTTTGATTGTCTCCTCAACCTACTTGGCAAGTTTGACATCCCATCTGGTATTATCAATATAATATGTAATCTCAATAATAGGGGCATTTCCATCTCCCTAAATGGGAGGACTTCTTCCTTTCTCTCCTATAAATTCCAGTTCACAGAGCTCTCCACTTACCACCCTGTTTTTTATAACTTATATTCAATCCATTAATTAAATTCTAGCAGAATCTTCCTTGTATATACATCCCAGCACTCAAGAAATCAATCCCCAATATATCTTTCATGGATGACCTGGCTGTTTTTCTCCCTTCCCAAACTAATACCCAAACTGAGGGAAAAGATCTGCAAATCTGCAGATCTTTTCCCTCCGAGTCTGGGTTTACTTTCAACACTGGCAAATCCTCAGCATGGAAGTTATCCTCCGGGAACACTATTATCTCACTATTTTCTGCCAAACCCCAAAAATTTTTGGATTTTCTGATGTATAACTCCCTGTCAGCAATGAGATAAACCAACCAAGAATCACTTCTCCTCTTTACTCACAAGATCACATCTTCATTATCAAAAGTCTATATGTCTCTATCTGCAAAGACCTCATTTTCTTAACATCCTCATATTTCCAAGGATTTCTTATTTCATGCCAGTCATCAATTTCTCACAAGAGTTTATTAGGAAAATAAACACTTTATGCTCAAACTTTTCTGGAAAGGCAGAACTCTATTAGCCTCAGAAATCTTCAGAAGCATATGAAACTCAATGGACTTTCACTTCATTGCAACCTTCTAATTCCAATGTGCCTATAATACCATCCTAAATTTTTTTTATTGGTTTCCTGATGCATTATGCTTTACCACTGTTTCTGCTATGGACACCCCTATTCCTCCTGAGAAGAGATGATTGTCATCCCTATTACAGCACATCTTAAAATTTACCATTATACCTATTCAACCAAATTCACAAAAAATTAACATTTGGGAGGCATATCATCTTATTAATAATGAGTCTCCTCCTTATCCTTACATTTTATCCTTCTCTAATCATACCATTATTAAAAAATTTAAGTGGTGGTATCTGGAACCTAAATAGTTAAGATTTTCTGATCAAGATAAATCTAAATGTTCTTTCTACAAGCCATTTTCTGGTCACATGTAGGGGTTTCCTGCACATAGACTAAGCCTGTCCTTTATGTAATGGGAATGATGAGACCATGTTACATATTTTCTGTCATTGTATCTCACTTCAATGTTATGGAGACATTATAGCCTCCATCTACATGAGACAGAAGTCTACACTCACTACCCTGATTAGTAGCATTAACAATGATCTGTTTCAGTATATTAGGATTTTCCACTTTCTTATTTTTAGATGTATGCTTATCTGTAATCTAAAATACAATGAAGAAATCCTTTATGTTGCTTTTGCAAATAAAAAAATAAACTCTATTTTTGTTAGATAAAGATATTTTATTTTATATCATATCTAGGATTTAATTTATCTTTAATCCAACCATAGATAATCTCCATCAATTATTCATATCAAAGCTTCAAACTATCCATGATAAAGACAAAAAATTGGCTCCTTTATTGATTTTTTAGACTACACGGGACCTGCTTTCCATTGCAGATTTTCATTTTAATGATGCTTGGGCTGTACATTTAGTTGTTACTCCAAGACTAGTTGTGTGATCCTCATCCTGGCTTTGTCATTAACTTATTGCTTTCACCAGTGTACTAATGTAATCATTTATCTAAGTAATAAAGTTCTTATGAGAAAAGAAAATAGATTAAAAATATACTGATGTTCACATTTTAAGGCCTTCAATGCGATAAAAATGTAATTGCGGAATATCGGTTGTAAGTATTCAATTTTAATTTTTTAATTATTTGAATAGTATTTTTTTAAAAAATTGTTTGATAAATGGTATTATGTTTGTATTGGTGTGTCTGTGTAATATGTAAATTATATAATATTAAATCATTTATATTCTTTATTATACAGTATATAAATTTGTATTCAACTACAACAAAAAGTGGTTTATGCACAATTGAGATAACCTTATTTTATAGATATGATGATTCTCAAAAGGTTTAATAATTTATTAATGTGTTTATATTTGTATTAGTGTTTGCGCTTTCATGTTTGTGTTTATATAATAAGTAATGATTTACATATATTGAGCAGTGCAAGGTAAATTTTAAGATGATTATCAGATGTACAGAAAGAGTGCAGTTGATAAAGCAATCACAAAATTTATTGGATGTAGTACCATATGAAAATATAAACACTTAAAACCAATAAAGAGAGATTTCAAATGGTGTATGTGTGGTGATAGTCACAATGGGTATATATATATATATATATATATATATATATATATATATATATATATATATATATATATGGGTATATATATATATATATATATATATAACATGGAATTGTATGCAGGCAAATAATCAAATTCTGATTCTTGCCTATGGCTTGATACTTGTGCTGTGGAGTCAGTAGTTTTGCCACATCTTGCATCACATTATTTTCAAATCTATAGCTAACAAATAAGCTATATACAAATAAATTATATCTCTGTGGAACAATAAATATAACAAGATAGCATCACTGGTGTGCATAAAGAATATAAACATCACTGGTGTACACAAAAAATATAAAATGAAAAAATGAAACTCATTTTATCATTGATAAAGACAGAAGCCTATAATTTCTAGTTTTAAATAGACAAGAAGTCAATTTTTATGATGACAAATGCATATCCACCTTCTGGAAATGATTTGTTTTGTATCTTTTATTAGGATGTTTTCTTATTGACACCTTTGAAATTTCTTAACTTTTGGAGTAGAAGATAAAAATGAAGAATTCTTATGTGACTAGTTTTGGAGATTCTGAAGCTATGGATTATCTCGGGTAAGAAGAATTATATATGATTTGAATGAGAATTTTGTGAGGAATACAAAGAAATTTATCAATAAAGATGTAATTTAAACTTAATGAGAAATTAGAAGTTATGAACAAACAATAGAGTAATAATTATTCTGGATGTTGAAATTTCTTTTTTCTCTTAATTTTTAAATGGTAATCACTATTTGTCTTAGCCTTATTGTTTTCCTTTTAGTTTCTATTAATGTAAAGCTTTTTCTCTAACATTATTAATATTGAAGTTATTGTGAAAATTGTGTCTCAGGTCAGTTTCTTTTAAAAAATTCAATATGGTACAGGACCATTAACTAGTTAAACAAATTGAAAAATAATATATCAAACGGAGAAAAACCAAACTGTATATTCTTCTATATTGGAGTATCTAATTATTCATTCACTACAATGAAACAAAACTAGTTAGTCCATGCATTTTAAGCATCTAAATTTATTATTCTTTGCAATGAAAAAGATTCTGGGCAAGATTTTTTTCAGAAAAATAATATTGTATGCAATGAAATAAAAGAAAAATTAAAGGTCTGATACATTGTTAATTTTAATAGTATTTTGAATCAGAGATTTAATATGTGCAACTGATAATACTCTTAAAATTTGATTGTTATATGTTTTCTTTATTTTAATAGATTGTCATGAATCAGATGGATTGCACTAAAAGCACCCTCTGCTGTTAATATTTTGTAGTATATTTACTCAGTTTCAGTAAAATATGCATATGATATATATATATATATATGTATATATATATATATCCATCCCCTGGCTATGAATTAAAAGCACTCTAAATGTTAAACAAAGCATGAGCTATATTTAATTTGGAGTTTATATTTTCATTAAAAATAAGTCAACACTTAAACAATCCCACTACCAAGAATTATCAACAATCTCAATCTGTTGTCAAGGTAACCTCTTTTTAACAATAAAGGTGGAATCCCACTTTTACGTATGGTCCAATATATTTATATAGACACTAAAGATTGTAACTTGATTACAGAAATTAAAATCATTGACACAAAGAAGTTTAAATAAACCTTCTTAAACAGGTAATATAACCTATTCTGAATGCAGACTAATAAATAGTTAATTACAGCATTACAAATTGCAATTATACTTTACAAATTGACCCCAAAGTATTAATTAAATAACAAGTGTAATAATGCTCAAGGTTAAATGGATTTATAAGTAATCATTAAAGTCAATCAATACTTAAACAATCTCAATAACAATCAAAATCTCAACTTGTTGTCAAGGCAAGTGGGATTATGCTGTTGAAGTTGATGGGTGTTATGTAAGCATTGTACAAAGAATAAATATAAAAAAACGGATTAATTAATTATTTATGCTATTGGTGCTACCTTTACTTATAATCCAATAAATTTATAACTAAAGACTGCAACTTGATTACAGAGATTGAAATTATTGATACAAAGTTTAAATACATACACAAGAGTTAAAAAAAGATAGAATAACATTTTCAATCAATAGGAAACTGCAACACAAACTTATGCAATAGCATCTCATAGAGAAACAGTGAAAAAGAATACCTACTTATCAGACTTGAGAGTTTGAGTATTTTCTCACTCTTATTTTACCTTCTAATTAAAATGAGCAAGATACCTATTTATTAACTAATGCTTATAGATAGATTATCTAAGAGCTAGCTACCTAAGAGAAAAATTAAAGCTTTTTGATAATAATTTTTGTGCAGATTCAAACCTCAGGATGGTAGGCAAATGTGAATAGTATTAATTATTGAAGCAAAAATAAAATGGAAATGAAATAAATAAATGGAAGAATTAAACTGACATGGAATATATTTGGCAAGTTTAACATAAGAGGTCTGGTGGTTGTGATTTATGAATGTGAAATGTGAATTTAAGTTTTAAAATGGAATAATGAGTTTAAGAAGCCTTAAAAAATATAAACAGTAGAAATATAAAAATACTGGTCTATATTTTCCATATAAAAAAGATATAAACTGAGGTAAAAAGCAGATTGATTACTTATCTCTTAATATAATTTTAGGCAAAACTATTAGCACATGATCCAGCTTAGAGCTAACAATTTTAATTTGTGATTGCCTAGTAATATCATTGCTGGATATCTTTCTCTAATTATTACAAGGATCCAATCAATTATTTCTATTGTTTATATTTTAATCATCTAGGTCAGGGGTGGGCAAATAGTGGCCCGAGGACCATATGCGGCCCACTAAGAGTTTTTATGCAGCCCACCAAGACAATCAGAAAAATCCACCTTGAACTGAGATTTACTTCCCATATGTGACTGAAGATTCGTCTCATATTTTCCACTAGGATGGCCATATCAATACACATGTGCAATGTAGATACGATGTGAAGTGCTTTTCCAGTTGATGTGGTTAATTTCAATTTTGTCTTTGCATTAGCAAATATATACATTTCCAACTTTAGTGAAACCATGAACCCTCTGAAAAAATGTAAAATCAGTGATGATCATATGTTTAATGAAGAATGGACAAACAAATATTTCTTTGGTAACACAGGGAATAAAGCAGTGTGTTTATTGTGTCATGAAAAAAGGTGTGGCCCTCCGCTAACCTTCACTTCCACAAAGAGGCCCCCAATGCGGCCCCCCAGCCAAAACAATTGCCCACCCCTGATCTAGGCGAAAATATTTATTTTAACATATTAAGTATTTTATAAAATAAAAAAAAATTGATAAGTAGATTTTTTATGTTTTAAAGATTAGGCTTACAATTTTTTAAAGAAATGAATTATCTATTGTTTAGTTGAAACAATATTGTGGAAGATATAATACAATAAAAGACTTCAATTAGGCAATGCTTTAAAAATTTTTAGAAAAAAATAGTTGGTATTAAAAGTCAGCACCACTAAATGCTAAAATCTTAAATCAAAAAACCATTTGTGATATTTATGACCTTTATGCTTTATTGATAGGGTGGATTCATATATGATAGGAAAAAAACATTAACTACCTTAAATCTGAGGCTAAACTCTCCATACAGTAGTGACATTCAATGCAAGACAGAGCAATCAATGGATATAGGAAGGTTTATGCATAAAATCCCCATGTAGTGCCTACTCATCCAATATTACCAGACTTGTTTCTATCTTGTAGCTTTCATCAGTGAGAAGCCTTGGATCTGAGAGCACTGCAGTAAGACCAGTGCAGTGTTCTCAGATCCAAGACTCTTCACTGATGAAAGCCACAATATAAAAATCAGTCAGGAGATACTGGTTGAGTAGACCCTAGATAAGAAGTTTATGCACAAACTTTCCTGCATCCATTGATTACCCTGGCTTTCACTGAGTGGGGTGCTACTGTATGGAGAGTTTAGCCTCTGTGTAAACAGCTTGTGTGAGTATAAAGAATGGTTATTATGTGATGCTTAGTGGTTTAATACATTAAATCTGCTGATGACTTCACAGTTACAGATTAAAAAATACAGAAAATCTCAGAACTCAGAGTAACAGGTGGGATTTAAATAGACAAAAGACAATAAAATAGCAAAAACTGACTTCAAATTTGATAAAGAAGAATATAGAAGTAATAGACTGTTTTTGATTCATTCAATCATTTATCAACAACAAAAGATCTGGTAGCCAGAAATTCATTGTGGGTCAACATCAGGCAGAACTGACGTAAAAAAACCAAGAAAACAGTTTTTAAAAGACATATCTTTATAAAACAAATCCAGTATTTTTCAAGTTTTTTACCGGTCTGCGTTAGACTGGCAGGAAAGTTTGTAATAACAAAATAATAAGAGTTTAAACTTTTAATTAATATAAACAATTTTTATTTATTTTTTCATCTCATTTTTGAAAGAGACAAAATCTAATCAATCATACATAAATTAATTTGTTTTTCTAGTTATCACAGATGTTTATGGGGGGAAGGGGATAGAATTAAATTTTTTATTACTTTTCTAAAAAAATTCAAAATTTAAAAAAAATGTATATTTAACATTGTTGTTTTGATCAGTTATAACAATTATGATCATCTAGGGCTAAGCAGTTTATATCTTTTAAGAAAATTTATCTATAGACTTCTGCCGGTCCGTGAAACCTTATCCTTATTTTTACCAATCCGCAGGTGTGAAAAGGTTGAAGACCACTGTTATAGACAACAAGGAAAAATTAGATTTTAGGTAGGATCTAAATTCATACTTAATGCACAAATGATTAATTTGAAATTGTTCTATTTGGTTCATATTATAAGATTATCAAACTCATTAAAAAGATGCATCATAGTTAGAAATGATGGTGGTAAAAATTGAAGGAGATGAACAGCAATGAGAAGAATGGGTTCACATCTTCACAATAATGAACAGCTTTAGAGCAGCTTGAAAAACCAAATAGATGATAAAATATTATTTATATGATTACTAATAACAATATTTTCAATAATAAAGATTTAAAAGAAAAAAAAGTAAGATTTCACTTAGTTTAAAACAAGACTGAATTTTTTAATATATATGTATAATTTAAAATTTCCCTATGTATTCATATTAGAAATAATGGGTGATTCATAACATTAAAAACTCTAAGATAAAGACAGAAAGCTAAATTTTTATCAACTGACTCAATCTTTACATTTCAAAGTGCAGTACTCTAATCTATCAAAGATTAGAATATATAATTACTTAAATATACACAGAAAACAACAATGAGTGAATATTTAGCCACACCTATATATATAACCACAAATGAACATGTAGGGTGCTGACAAGAATTATCCATCTATTTAAATTCTTAACAGCACTTCAAGTGTAAGTTCTTAGTAATTTGTTGTATTTACAGAATAGCTAAACATTCATGCTTAGATGCATATCAGAAAATATACAGTAAATATCACACCTATAAAAATAGCTTTCTAGTTTAAAACCTTATAAGAACTTGGGTTTAAAATGAAAAAGAACTTTTTACTTCATTAAACTCAATGAAAGAGATATTATAGATAGATAATATTTGTTTAGCTTCAGGAGGATTATCAATTTGGAGAAATTGATAGTTTCCTGGCAACATCAAAAGTTAAATTTATTTGTTTACATGAATATAATCTCTTAATTTTCAATTTTTATCAAACAAAAAAATCCATGAAAAAATATAATTTGGTATCCATTGTGTAATTAATATTATTTGTATTATTGACATTTCATAATTGGTTAAAAAAAGGTATTTTTTTAAAACCTATTAGAGCAATACAGTAGACAATACATGAAACAAAATTAAAGGTCCATGCAATAAAATTCTTAAGAGTGACAATAGATGAATAGTTCACTATAAAATTATTAGATCTCTTAATTAATGGTTTTTAAAAAATAAGATAATTTAGATGTATCATCATATGTTTTGACAGATTCTGGTTCCTGAAGAATACTAATCACTTCTCTGATTTTTTCTTTTGTGATATCACATCTGGGTAAGACTCTGGTGCTTCAAAACTCTTTTATGGCCAATATCCATAACATGATTAATGATAATCAATATAACAGCTCTTATCATTATATACCCTCTTCTTCAATATTTTGGATAATAGTGAGAATATAAGATTTTTCAAATCCTAGAATCTTATCTCGATATGAAACTTATCACCATGGAAAAATCAGAAGTCATTGAAAATCTTAAAAAATCAGAATGTTCAATAAATATAAATTATCTTTTAAAAAAAAAGAAGTTAAAAGCTATTAATCAAGTTACTCCCTTCTCTCTTTCATATTTTAACATTTTGTATTTTTATCTTTATTTGTTTGACTTAAATTTCGTTTCATTTATGTTTGTTGTTTGCAGTATCTATGACTGTTTTTAAACATAACACTATTCACCCAGTTGATAGCAGTAGATATCCAGCTAAAATGCTGGTAAAACATAACTGCTAATTGCACACAAATTGCATAATTTTAACCTAGAAGACTGAAAAAATCTGGCTAAATAAAATCCTGTTTGAGCTGATTGTGATATTGCATTTCTGATCTCACTAGTGTTTGTGTCTACATAGATCATGTATTAGTCTCTAGTTATTTCTAGTGCTCAAGCATTTTACAAATTCCCTGCAATAAATCATTCTATTATTTTATACTACAGATTTTGAAGCTGTAAATCAGCATTATCTTAAAATCAGAGATTATATATATAATATAAATAAAATGTCTGTTAATTAATATTATATATATATATATATGTATTGGTCAAATTGAAATCTTTAGTGTCTATATAAACTTATCAGACCATAGATGAAGGTGGTACCACCTTTATTGTTAAAGGAGGTTGCCTTGACTATAGACTGAGTTGTTGATGGCTTAAGTGGTTGATCATTATATATATATAAGAAACAAGTCACATTGCTAATTGTTGTTTCAGATGCATTTTGTGAAAGGTTAAAACATACAACTTACTGAACAATGCATAAATTAGTTATATATGTGTACAACTAAATACTACTTGCTAAATAATAAAAATTATAGTTCAATTTTTAAGATAGTTAGCCCTTTTTTTTTTTTGTTAAAACAACTTATTTTAGTAGGTAATGGTCTTTACAAAAAGTACACTAGATTAGAACTGGTTCACAATATGCTGAAATATATTGCTTGTAAAAAATGGGAGCCAATATCAGTTTTGAGTATTTTATGTGCTAAGTAATAGGTAACTGTTTAGTTAGAGCTTGGTATTTTTAAAAGATTCACTAACCTGTATTGTCTATTTGTGTGTTATTACTAACAAGTTGTTTGTATTTGAAAAGTTTAAATAAAGTTTAAAATTTTCTATACATTCAATATTCACTCATAAATGATGGAAATAGTCCAACATATTACATCTTATTTAATAAATATATATTTAAAATAAAATATCAATGTTGATTTAATCTATATAAACAAACCTTTAAACCTTTTTATCGCATGTTAAAGAAAATTGCAGATTGCTAAAACAAACAGGTTAAAAAATCTGTACGATCTATCAGATTCTGGAGTTCAAAGACTACGGATCACGACTAAACCCTGGAGTTCAAAGTCCATGAACCGCGCTATACGACTGACCCTTCCGGTACTCGAACCCTTTAGAATTCCTGAATAATAATATTTAATAGATTAAAAAAAAGAATTGCCCTAACAAAGCTTTGCATTTCATATGCCATGTATATAAGATTAACAATTAATTGCAGTAATCTTTAATTAAAAATTTACATCAATTCACTCTTTTTTGTTTGCTATATTAATAGTTTTACTAAGGTCTTAAATAAGAAATACTAAATGTGCGACTAAGAACTTTTTAAAGAAAACAAAACTGAAGAAAAAGTAATAATAATTTCATTACATTTTAAATAATATATGTATAATATTGTAAAAAAAAAAAATATTTTCAAAATAAAATAATTAAAATAAATATAGAAAAAAACTATATATATATAAAATGGATTTTTCTTGCTTTCATTTTTTCGTAATAATTTAACTATAAAGATATAAAATATTATGGCTATATTTTGACAAATATAAAAATATGATTAAAAATATAGATTAAATAATTCTTATCAAAAGTTCAAAAATTACGACTTAATTAAAAAAAGGAAAACGGTATTATTACACGAAAAATAGATTGCAATAAAGAAATTATTCATCTTTATTTTCTGAACAAATATCTTATTATAAACTTTTATTTTAATCTAATAAAATGTAGAATATATACAATGTATCAGATAAATGTAATGTGAATCTTAAATTTCACTATAACAATCATATCTTTAGCATGTTTTACACCTGCTTTATAGCCTCGTACTGGTGTTATATCCGGCTGCCTTATACAAGACTCCACCTATATGTGAATCTTGACTTAATCAATATAAAACAATTAAACGTAGTTTTTAATCCAATGTACGCAGGCTTAAATTATTTATTTAACTGTCATATTGACTATTAAATAATATTACCCTTTTTTAAAAAAACATGTTAACTTCAACGTTTTAAATAATTTTAAAAATTCATATGTAAATATAAAAACGTGTACCGTGTTTTAGAAATACGGTATTGTATTTTATAAACATAGAAGGCACTTTAAGGATTCCGGAAAAAAATAAATTTGTATATTTCGGCTTTATCCATCAACTATTAGTATATTTTAACTAAAAACACTATTACACTAATTTGACGATATATGTGCGAATATATGTGTTATATCTATTCGTTTTAATTAGTTGTTAAATAGTAAAGGTTCTCAACTTATTTGTACTACCATGGTAAAACTCATTTCTAGAGTAGTTTTGGGTTTGTCTTTCTTATCTTTTTTTTTTAAGTTGGAATGATCATACTTATTTCGGAATGGATGCGTATGTGTATCTATGAAAGGTACATATAAAAATAAAGATAGAGATAAGATGAAGGCATGAATGTAAATAGAGATATTAATATGTAGAATTAAAATTTGTAAGCTTAATCGGAACTATAGACATACCTGAATAATAGTATTTATTAAATAAATATTTGATTCAAGCTATTTTTTAAATTAGTAATCTGTATTAATAATGGTTTATAGAGACAATCATTTATATTCTAAAAGCCAATCACAAGTGTCGTATATGTAGAAAGTTAATAAATATTGAATTGAAAATTTTTGAATCTGGTAAGATGGATTACATTGTCTTGCAAGATCAGAATATAAAAAGAAAAATTAGCCAAGTGAGCAAAAGCAAATCTCTCTCGGAGTCCTTGCATTTGTAGATACCAAAAACAACGTAATGCATACTGTAGGTTAGATAGATTTTTATTCCTTTTGTAGAGCTGATGGTATTGTAGACGTCAAATTAATTAGTTAATATTATGAAATTACTTTTTAATCTAAGTATGTATTATTGTAACATTGATTTATACTGTTTCTAACTAATCAACTTATTTTATGTTTATTTTTATGTTTATTAACTAATCAACTTATTGTAAGTAAATATTATTTAATTTTAATTTAAATAGTAATATTTGTATACAAGTAGTTTCCGTACATAATAAGAAATTATATTCTACTGGGAGCAATAAACGATAATGACCTGGAACTAAATATCTGTAGTATGATATGACAAGTTATTAATGTCAGAAGTTAAATTTTACTAGAACAATAAACTAAATTTTACAGTACAGTTACAATCATAATATTAAAATTAAAGTCAAACTTTCTTAAGAAGTAATTTTTATTGAAAGATAAAAAAATTATATAAAAATCGGTTTGAAATCTTCCTAAAGAAAAAAAAATGTATTTGTCAGATTTTAAAAAATAAAAAAGGCTGAATGCAAATATATATATATATATAAACAGACATCTAAAATATATAGTGTACTAGAATTATTGATATGTTATTCTATACAATATGCACATTTGAATTTGGCGTTAACAATTATAGCGCCTTTGCAAAAACCACAATGTGGTAAATATTTGAGACCAGAACTTCTAATGAAACTCATTCAATGGTAATTAAGAACTTAAGAGACCTATTTTAGTTTGTCCTATCAGGACATATCTCCCATTTATATTTTTGTAATAGATACTATGTAAAGAACGAATTCAATCTTTTATAGCCTAACCAAAATGTATGCTTATGATGATCTTTTAAGAAAATATTGCTTGAATATTTTTTGATGAGCATTGATCATCTCTATCAATAAATGCTGGGCAATTTTTATCCTATTTAGAAAACTGCATATAAATTTTAAAACAAGAAAGTTTGAGAAATCTAAGCTTTACACCCTCAAAAAGAAAGCTTTCTCATGATGACAAAGATAACAATATATCTACAAACAGAATTTATTCTTAGTATTCAATTAATCACATGGCAGAAAATTGCAGATGGTTTCAAGAAAATGTGCAATCTGCATTAGAAGGCCATAGTACTCGGGTTTGTTGTTCTATGAATAATATTGAAAATCTGGTCTACCCAAAAAATAAAGAAATTTGAGGAAAGACAGAAAAAAATGAACAGAATAATATTCATCAGAAAAGCAAAGAATGATTAGAGAGATCAAGTCATATCAAAATCCTTCTTATTGAATAGGAGTCTCCCTCATATCTAGAAAATCGTGAGATAGCTTAATGAGAAAAAAAAACTAATGGTGCAGTAAAAATTACATTACAGAAATATTTATTGTTGAATAATCTGTTGTCTTATGAATGACTAAATATGAGTCAGTTAAATTAAATAATCTATTTTATATATTTCAATTTTATATTATCAAGACCAATATAAACTATTAATTAAGTTGATTTAAAAAAATTACAATATTCACCAATCACATCAAGTTGAGATGCATTAAAACTTGGGGAAATGGTTATTTATATAAAGAGAAAAAATTGCAACACCTTTTCATGAGATGGAAATGATAAAATCATTATATCCTATGGGAAAATTAGACATACTTATAGAAGTTATCATCCAACTAAATTGTACTATTGTTGATGCAGTGATTATTAAATTTCAGTCAATGAAAACTTTAAAAGCAGAATGCTTTCCAGTGCCTAACTAAAAGAGGTTTTAGTTTGTTTCAGTTTTGTAAAAATTGCTTACATTTTTGAAAAATTAGATGATGATAAATCTGATTATGTATATTAGGATAATCAAATACAACTATCATTTGTTATTCTCATGGCCTCCAATATATTTCAGGCAAACATAGACTCCCTTCTACTGAGAACATAATTTCATATTTTGTTAATATTCTGATTACAGGAAAAATATTACAATTTCCTGATATGTTCTCTCAGAAAGCAGAAAACTATTTAGTCCAGAAAAGATTAGAGCAACTAAGGATGTTCCACACCAAAAAATATAAAGTAACTACATGCTATTCTATAATTATTTATTTGATTTTTATGAATGAATAGCTCTAAAAAAAATAATTCAAATTAATTTAAAAAAAACTGCTTTATGCAAATAAACTACCAATGCATTATAACAGTAAATAGAAGAAATTTTTATGACTAATACCTAAGCATATGAAGTTGGAATTGTTTGTCATATCCAATTTATGAATACAGAAAGTCTTTAGAAAGTTGTCCAATTCTGATAAAAAAAATACAACTAATCAGACAAAAAGAACTTACAATCACATTTAAAATAAAACAACTTTTGGCACTATTTATTTACAAAAAACTTTATTTTTTCAACTGCTTTGGAAAAAAAAGCTGTTGCTATAAGCCACAGAAGAATGTGCTAACCCAGAAGAGTTGATGGCTTGCCCTTCACTCTATTTAAACCTTTCTATATCAGAGGGCCCATAATCTTTTGGTTGGCTAAAAGTGTGGTTTACATCGGCTATTTTTCATTCTTTAATTCCCCCCACTGACTTGCAATTACATATGAATAGGCTCCCACCTGTAAAACTGCTGGCTTGGCTGGAGAGGCTTGTTACATTTGTCAAGGGGGCGGGAATTGGAAGTGAATTGTTGGCTAAATTAAAATATTGGGATGTACACCAATTGCTTAACCCTACCATATCTGCTCTTCAGGACTTCTTGGAACTGTTCAATGATCTGTTGATTATGAAATTTAAATTCTAGATGTTGGAGGGATGATTTCTGGATTTCAACATAAAAGTAAATTTGACTGCACTCCCCACCAGTGAATTTTTAGTGAGGAGAGGCTTTGCCAAACTAAATTCAGTTTTCCAGATGTGCAATCGAGAGAATGAATCAATGCAGCATCTCTTCTTTGGTTGGGTGGTATGAAATAAATGCAGAGCAATACTCTTTGATTGGATCACATCCTATAAACAAAGAATTTTAAACTTGAATGAATGCCTAAAAACTGGAATCATTGAAATAATTAGACTGTCAATCATAATGAACTAATATATATAGTCTGGACAATGTTTGAGAAGAATAATGGTAATTTACATAATGCACTTTTGTGCATGATCAGGGCTGTCAGGAAGAGGGATTATATGATCTCACCTGAAAGAATTTATAATGATATCTGGAATCTTGTGGTGATGCCAGAATAGTTTTTTGCTTCAGCACTGGGGGGCTTTCTTCTTGGTTTGTCCAAAAGTCACTCTACATAATCCACTAAGATGGATCTGGCCATGGTTAGGTGTGCCCATTTCAGACAATTGAAAGCCAAAAGATTAGCCTTCCTATAATGGTTGGAAGGCTAGAGAACATGCATTGCTACCCTGCTCATGCTTTGTCAAGTAAAGATGCCGAACTCTCAATTTTAAAAAAAGAACAAGACTGTTAAAAAGAGTGTGTATTGCTCAAACTGTCTGAACACTTATCATGACTCAAGACAATTTATTTCTTTTTTCACTTTATATTTGCTTGTCTATGTATTCCTTGTATTCATAGGCAATCAAGTTACTTTTAAAAAGAAACTAATTAAAATTTGAAGAAATTACCTGAAAAAAAAACTTTATTTTTTAAGTGATCAGAAATTCAAGATTATTCCAGACTAAATTTAAGGATGTGCATAATCCATAGGTAGAATATATCCACTTATGATTTCAATTAAATTTAATGTGAATTTCATCCAGATTAAGTTGAAATGAATTATATGAATACCTGAATATCTATAATTAATAATAAGACAGTTGCTACTAGTGATAAAAAGGATTCTAATGATCAGGTGTTTTTAAAATAAATACAAGGCGAATCTGGCCTACTTACCCACTTACTAATTTTTTGTAAATATTCTAGAATATATGTGCAACTTTCTGCAGCAAAAGGATTATGTTTTTTGGGCAATCAAGATTTTAATGACTCCAAGGAAAGAATTAAAGTCCTGGTATTTGTGCATGCAGATGTTATGAAAGCAAAAGTGTTGGCTCACTGCTATATTAATGGCTGAAGCAAAATAAAAAATTTTAAGATAATTGTCAAAATAAAATATGAATACATTTTATGAGCACAAGCTATTCACTTTGTCAATAGATAAATCTAAGGTGTGCAGGAACAAGTAGTGAAAGATATTTTTATGATAGTTGCAACAAAATGTATGATGGAATAAGAAAATAATTGCCAAGCTTTTGAAAGTAGTGACTGATATTAGTATTGTATTTGCCTCATCAAAATTTGTTAAATTTTACATTAGAGCAGAAAGAAAAAACAATTTACTCTTCTTACTACATTCCCTGAGTTCTAATAATTTTCCAGAATGCATATTAAAGAAAGCAATCATATTGAACATACTTTTTTTTTTTTTAAATGTACCTGTTCTCCTTTCTCTCTAGAATTCAACTCCAAATTTACCCCATTTAGACTACATCAACTAGCTAGATAATATTATAGAAACATTTAGCAGCAATTAAATCAAACAAACAACTTTTGGAAATACAGTTCAGTTTAAAAGAAAATACAACTCCAGAAGCAAAACAGGCAAACAATGATCTTTAAATAATCTACATCAGGCAATGACAAATATATCAAAAGTATTTTCAGACAAAATAATTAGTGAGGAAGAGGCATAAAATACTTGCAACCAATAGCAAATCAAGTCTCTCCAAAAACTTGAATCAAGGATTGTCATCGTCACATAAAAATGAAAACTATTGGACTACTTGAAGGATTTTTAATGTTAAAAAAAAGGCAGTCTCAAATGCAACAATATTATAAATATCCCATTCTCTGCAATAGGGAAAAATATGTTAACTAATTATTTTATATAAAGAAATATCTGATATAGGGGATTTGAACACAGACTTTCAACCTCCCTTCAACCATTCTCTTTATCTCATATAACTGATACACATGACCACACATACATAAAGATAAATGATCTCCAATAAACATATTTTATAATAAACCAGCACTGACTTGTCAATTGGTCCAGATCATCATCTTCCACACACATATATGAGCAGTGCTTAGTTTTATATTAAGATAAGCAAATCTTTACACTTTAATGGACATACTCTAATCTACATCCCATTTTCCAATATTTAGCCATCCATATCAGTGAAAATCTGATGATAGAATGTCCAAATTCCTTGTTAAGGCCAATATTATTATCATGCCCATGTATGAGGGGTCAGCATGACTTAAAGTCAACATGGGCATGACAATAATATTGGCATTTTTTAATGTTCCATCATCAGATTTTCAATGGTATAGATAGCTAAAGAGTTAGTTGAAGGGGGTAATAGATTGAAACCTGTCCATTAAAGTATGAAGATTTGCTATCCTATTAAAAACCTGAGCACTGATTATATGTATGTGAGAAATGATGATGTGGAAAAACTGATGAGTACTGGTTCGGCATGAAATAAGAAATACGTATATTGGAGATTTTTTTTCACATGTGTGTGATCATGTGTATCGGTTGTATGAGTTAGAGTGGATGATTGACTCTAAGTACATAAAATACAATTGTATTTAAAACATTTAAAAAAATGTCTGATATATGTGGATAATAGGATTTATTAAATAACAAGTTTTGGAATTGTTTTTAAAACAACAACCCATTAGATTAGTACTATATTTAAGAGCAAGTTTTTTTTTTTAATTCTAAAACCTGAAATATTAATTTACTAATAGAAAACTTTGAATCCAGT
This sequence comes from Epiperipatus broadwayi, assembly GCA_028023455.1. Classification (NCBI taxonomy): domain Eukaryota; kingdom Metazoa; phylum Onychophora; class Udeonychophora; order Euonychophora; family Peripatidae; genus Epiperipatus; species Epiperipatus broadwayi. Next base: position 964,263 of record JAQFVV010006243.1, read on the forward strand.
AAGAGGTTATCTGCTAATCTAGGATAATAATAATAATAAAACAAAAAGAAAACAAGTCAAAAACAGCTTTTAAAAAACCATATATTGAGTAAATCTTTTCTAAAATTTTGCTTTCCCTAGTAAACAAAAGCAATTTATATCTGCAATAAGAAAAAAAGATGGAATTATTACTAAAAAGAGAGATGACATCATGAAATTGGTAGAAGATTTTTATCAAGAATTATATAGTAATAAAGAACAAGTACCTCCTACATCTATTACATCTTCCGAATTGCCCAGAATTTTAAATGAAGAAGTGAGACATGCAATTAAGTGTATGAAGAAAGGAAAGGCTCCAGGAAATGATGGAATTATAATTGATATATTAAAAGAAGCAGATGAAGAAATAGAAACAATTTTAGCAAAGTTATATACCAAATGTCTAAATGATAAAGATGTACCGGAAGATTGGAAGAATGCAGTAGTAATATTAATATTTAAAAAAGGTGATAAAAAAGATATTAGAAATTATAGATCTATCAGCCTTTTATCAGTTTTATATAAAAATTTTACCAAGATAATTACAACTCGTCTACAGAGAACTTTGGATTTCCACCAACCAAGAGAACAAGCTGGATTTAAAAGTGGTTTTAGTACAATAGATCATATCCAGGTATTGAGAGAAGTCATAGAAAGGACAAATGAATATGAGTTGTCATTATGTTTTGGATTTGTAGATTATGAAAAGGCATTTGATTCTACATTTCTTCAGTGATTAAAGCATTGGATCATCAAGGTATAGATCCAGGATATTGTCATATTTTAAAGAATATTTATAAAAATGCAACAGCAACAATTAGATTACATAATGATACTGGAAAAATCAACATTGAGAAAGGTGTAAGACAAGGTGACTCCATATCTCCAAAACTCTTTACAGCAGTGCTACAAGAAGTATTTTGTGGATTAAAATGGGAAACTAAAGGAGTGAAAGTAAATGGAGAGTATTTAAGTCATTTAGATTTCGCAGATGATGTAGTTGTTTTTGCAAATAATGCTTCAGAGCTGCAGGAAATGTTGCAGGAGTTAGCAGATGAAAGTAGAAAAGTAGGACTAAAGATAAATGTTAAAAAGACTAAAGTAATGTTTAATCAATTTGCTCAAAATATGAAAATAAAGATTGATTATGAAGAATTAGAAGAAGTTAACAGTTACAAATACCTTGATCAGATTATTAATACAGATGGAAACATAATGGAGGAAATTAATCATAGAATTAAACTTGGTTGGAGTGCTTTTGGTAGAAATAACTTGATACTAAAAGGAAATATGCCTATGTGTTTGAAAAGGATGGTTTTTAACAAATGTGTTTTACCAGTTCTTACTTATGGATCTGAGACTTGGACACTTAATAGAAGAGCAATACAGAGACTTCAGACCACTCAAAGGAGTATGGAGAGATGTATGTTGGGAGTAACAAGAAGAGATCGAAAACGCAATGTATGGGTAAGACAACAAACAGGTGTTACTGACCTTATTGAAAAAATTAAAAGATTGAAATGGAGTTGGGCTGAACATATTGCTAGAAGAGATGATAATAGATGGACAATTGAAATTTTAAACTGGATTCCAAGAGATTGTAAAAGACCCAGAAAGAGACCACATGTGAGATGGATGGATGAAATAAGAAAATGTGCAGGGGTGTTGTGGAGAAGAGAAGCTAAAGATCGGAGAAGATGGATTAAACTTGGAGAGACCTTCATCCTGCAGTGGATTTATAATGGTTGATGATGATGATGATGATATATCAGTTAGGCCTTATTATTACTAATTGTATAGAAAAGTATCTGATATATGTTAATAATGGTGTTTACTGTTATTCTTTGTACTCACTATTTTATATCGGAATAACCAATTTATAATTTAAAGCAAATCAACTTCGCAATTAAATATAATTTTAATTTAATGAAATAAATTTAACATAACGTACTCATGCACACACATAATGATAAACGAAAACAAACATTAACATAAAATGTACAACTTCATTTTGATACACATATTTAAATATTCTTTAGTTATTTGCAATTAAAAAAAACTTTCAGAAAATAAAATATTTTCTACAAAATATTTTTTTATAATTTCGCTGTGGGCGGGGGGCAATTTGAATTGAAAATTTACATTTCAGTTTTTTATCTGTTAAAAATTATCCGTAACTTTAAAAATATTTACAAATTGTGATTTAAATACCCTTCACAACTATATATTTTTTCACCTCATGGAATGATCCTATCCAATATTTTTTACTGTCATACTTTTTTGCTGCTAGACTAGCAAGAAATTCGACGGTCATCCTTTTTGCCTAAAATTGGTAAAATAAGCCAAATGTCCACAAGGGCATTTTCCTTTAGGCTATACTGGCTCCTACACGTGGCTGTTAGGGACCTGGTCGTAGACAAAAATAAGGGCTGCTTGGTCGCAGGTATTGTTCAGAAAGAACCACAAGACATCGCGCGAGTCTTCTTCACGTATCATTGCTCATGGATCCTGGAGCAAAATTAAGACATTCCCACATTCCGTTGATATTTGGCATTTTTCATACGCGTTGAACCAAAGGTAGTCGAGTTTGAGACACTCAGTTATGGAACTATAGCAACGCCTCACAAACTCACTCAAAACTTTAAACAACATTACAAAACTGCTGATAAACTCTTAGCACAATATTTAAGCAGCATGTCCACCGCCCCTACGTTACATGCTCTCTCATCTGGAACAAAAGAGGTATCTAAGTTGCCAGAAAGCATTCTGAATCAATGTCCGCAAAACATGCTCTCGTGGAAATAATGAACTCTAATTACGGACGCTTCTTTTTAAATACTGAAAGAACATTATATTCTAAAGTTTAATAAAAAGCTTCATTTTGAAAAAGCCAAGTAGTATTAAAATCAAATAAAATTTTGTAAACTTTTAAGCAAATAATTATTTCTCTAAATCAAAACTTAATCTGCCTGCTTATAAAGAAATTACAATAGAAATAATCTTATTTGTGTTTGCATGTGGATTAATTAAATCATTAAACAAAATTGAATATATTGCTTACATCTACCTGTTCGTTCTCCATTTTGATACGTCATTTACAAATATATTTACCAAGGCTAAAATGTCAAAAAAACGTAAGTCCGTAAAATAAGCCAATATACAAGTGCTTCAATATGGTTCTATAAATATTAAGAACTGGATTTTTTTAGTTGTATTTCAGCCATACGATTAGAAGTACTACAAATGAATAATAAGTAAATAAGATATGGTCATGACCCAGTTATAGACAACATATACAGCTAAACAAGTCTTGGAACACTGAAACTAAAAATATTTGCATATTTATATTTCAATTTAAAATACGAATACAATATTATTTTTTTAAAAAAATGGGGAGCGGGGATTATTTTTGAAAAGGGATTTACTTATTTATTTAATCATTAAAAAATAATAATTATAATACATTTAGATGTAATCAGAAAATTTAAATTATATTAAAATGTTAAGTTATAAAAAGAGCCCGCTTAGATAAATTTGTCCATATTCCAACGACCTCTGCGGATAAAATTATAGGCAAAATATATATAAAATTTGTTGACAGTCATACAAAAGAATACTATAAAATAAAGCATTAAAATAATAAATGAATAAATAAATAATATTCAAAAATTGCATAAAATAGTTACTCTACAGTTTTAAATTATTAAATCATCATTAGTTAGCAGATATTTTAATTTATATATATATTTAAAATTAAAAAATAATAGTTTGAAGGGGGTTATAAAAAATGCCTTATTTTACATAAACATCATATTGTTAAGTGTATTGGGTTTACAAGTGCCCCCCCCTCATATTTTTAAATGTATTGGGTTTACAAGTGACCCACCCCCTTAAGATAAATATCGCGTGACATTGATACAGTCCAATAATTTTTTGTACTCTCTCTTCACTGAAATCATCCTAGAACCAACCGCATTAAATCGGCATTCGAAAGCTTCAGTCAACAAGAAAAATTCAGGAAAAAATCAAAAATTCTAAATATCTGCTTCTTCATAATTGTATTAGGGTTAGTTAGCTGCCATATAATCACCAAAACATCATTTCAAGATTTAGCTCTAATAAATTTATTATTTGTTTACAATATTTCTATTTATATTACAGCTATTTTCCTAGCTAGTAATCAATAAAAGTTTAAAACCACATAATAATTATCAATTTTGGGATTACATAGGAAGAAAGTAAATATAGTGGTCCTAATACATACAAATAAATGCTTAAAAGAAATGTTGTTGACTCGTGTATATATATATATATTATTTTTAATCATTATTAATCCGTTACAGGAAGATCTCTCCAAGATCAATCCATCTTCTTTAGTCTCTCTTCTCCACATCATCCTTGCAGACTTTTTTATTTCAACCATCCATCTCACAACTGATCTCTTTTTAGGTCTTTTACAATCTCTTGGAATCCTGTTTAATTAAAATTTTAACTGTCCATCTATTATAATCTCTTTTAGCAATAATTTTTTCAATGATGTCAGTAACACTTACTTGTTCTCTTACCTATGTATTTTGAATTTGATCTCTTCTTGTTATTCTTAACATACATCTCTGCATACTTTTTTTAAATGGCATCCAAGCCTCGGATTTATAAGTAAAAAACAGGCAAAACACATTTATTAAAAACGTTACTATTCAAACATATAAGCATATTTCTTTTTAGTATTATTTTTACCAAAAGCACTCCGACCAAGTTTAATTCTGTGATTAATTTCATCCATTACATTTCTATCTGTAGTAATAATCTGACCAAGGTATTTTGTAGTTGTTAACTTCTTTTAACTCATCATTATCAATCTTTATTTTCATCTTTTGAGAAAATCCATTCAACACTACTTTAGTCTTTTTAATGTTTACCTTTAATTCTACTTCATTACATTTATCTTATAACTTTTGCAACATTTCCTGAAGCTCTAATGCATTATTTTCTGAAAAATCTGGATAACTTACATAATCTCTCTCTCCATATATATATATATGTGTGTGTGTGTGTGTGTGTGTGTAATTGATAGGTTTCTTGGCAACATTAAAAGTTAAGTGATCTCTATTTACATGGATATAATCTCATTTCTATTTATTATAATAGTAAACCATGGAAATAATTAATTCAAGATTTTTTCTTATTTTTATATTTCAAAAATTATAGTCATTGAAAAAAAAAATCCATTAGTTACAAAAGGAATTTTAATTAACCAATGTCTTCTCAACCAATTGTAGACCATGTAGCTTTTCAATATTATATACAACTGTTTTAGACTTATTGCTATATGTTATATAAATTTATAATTTTAGCAATTATTTTTTTTGCAACACTTGCATTTCTGTCAATAGTAAATAACGATTCATCACTTTAATGGGTTAAAAATTACTATATTCAAAATTTAATAATCAAATATATCTAGTATTCTTTATGATATTTTTTTTTTTCATGTTTAAAACAGTTCATCTATTTTTTAATCATATGACATGGGTTATGTTTCAAACATGAAGTTACGGATATTGAAAAATATCCTGTGGAAATGACTCTGACTTTATTTTTAACAATATATGTATGGTAAACAACCATAATAACTCTGTCGTATCAAAATTAAACATAATACTAATAATATTTATATATTCAGAAAAAACATTGAAAGTATTAAGTACAACTTTAATGCACTTTCTATTGGTGAATACTTATTTCAAAAACAACTATTTTATTACAGTTTCCATCTATGCTCTTTGCTGAAAATACATTAAGATTATATTTAATATTTTTAATATATGATAAGATGAGGGTCTTGTCATTATTCATAAATATTACAAAAACAATGATGCAAGCTCCCACAATGGTATAAGATTGTTTAGTGGTATATAGTCAATATGCCATGTAAACACATTGTAATCATATCCCAGTATCTATAGTAGGGTGAAAACATACTAATTACAGGAATACTCAAGATGTTGACCAGGAAGTGAATCCAGGTCAACTATTTGAAAAGCAGCTATGCTAAACACTAGGCCACTAACGCTTGACAATACTCAGGATTTTGGTGCATAGAAAACAACAGAACTACTGAAACTAAACAAAACAGTATCTAATTATTTAAGTAACAAAATAAAAATTGATACAAAAATTGATTTTTATAAATATAATTTTATAATTAAGATTTAGAATTATCAGAATATGGATACAGTATATTGGTATAATTCAAATACTATTTTTAATATAATTAGATTACTCGTTATAATATTATTTACTTTTAATAATGACAATAATTAAATGAATTAATAATTGTAATGGTATTTAGATAAAATATTTATGATTTTGCTGCAAATTTCTTTAGCAAGTGTCAATCTTTTTACTCTAGCATTTTTTTTCCTCATGTGTCATAGCATCAGCTGGGAAGCGAACCCGCTAACCCTGGACAACTGCTTGTAAAGAAGCTGTTGCTGACCTCTCGACCACCAATGCTTGACAATACACTAGCATTTTTGATACCAACAACTTGATAAATTTTTAAAATAGGAACTTACAGATGAACTATTTAAAAAATACTAATATAATAAAGTACTTATCTTACATTTAAACAACATAAATTCCTATTGTGTGTTAACTTTAAATTAAACAGCTCAATGGATATGTAAACAAAGGGAGTTCTCAGATTATCACTTAAAAGCACTCTAGATGTTGAACAAAGGATCGAAAACAGAATGAATCCATCTATTAATGGTATCTTTGATGTTTATACTTTTGTCAACATTACTGGTAATTCAGAGTGAATTTTAATAACTATTAAATGCCATATTCCAAGTGTTTGATAAATTAATTTTACTCTGAAATACCAGCAATGTTGACAAAGGTATGTTTATAAACATCAGAGCTACCAAGGATAGATGGATTTAATCTATTCTTGATCATTTGATTAATATTTAGAGGGCTTTTAAGTCATAGTCTGGAGGAGGGTTATTTACTTTCTTTGTTTACTTATTGTCTGTTAAATAAATTATATAATTCAATCTTTAATGTGCATTAATAAATAGCCAGTCTAAAACTTTCAATATGTAATTTGGCTGAAGAGATGTTTATATATATATATCATTTCTCTCATCTTCTTAAATGTATTCTTGTTACAACAGCTATCTTTGTATGAATTCTAGTCAAGATTAAAGAATCTGGAGTTTAATTATGGTAGATGAAAGAACACTTATTTTTTTGTCTAATTATAATGATGTAAAAAATCTACAAAGATAACTACTTCTCATGTGTAAAATAATAGGGAAGGCAATATTTTCATCCCAGCCAATGTATGCTATCAGTGTTGAACAGCAGACCTTACTATCATGAGTCTATGGCATGTTGATTTTTTCTTGCTGACACCTTTTTTCTTAAACTAAAGCTTATCTAACTAAATTATCAGTGTTTCTTTTTATATATACTTTCAGAAGTATACGTCAAAACAATTTGCTTTTTTTTTTTTCTAAATATAATTCTTCAAAATTCACAAATACTAGAATTTATTAAGATAATATAATAGTAATTAATTAATCTTAGAATTTAAATTAACTTGTAAATCAAATATATAAAAAAAAAAAAGAAGAAATGTAAAAAAAAAAATTATGCAGTAATTATTATATATACTTAACCTTATTTATATTATAATTACAAATTAAGTAGTATTCTGTTTAAAAAATAAATAAATACATTTCTAAAATTATAAAATAAAGTTGATATAGCATAACTCTATGTATAACAATGTTTATACACATCATTTAGTTATTGTGTATAATTAAATCAATAAACTTATCATCATCATTGAGATCATATAGTATCGATATATTAAAATGTATGCAGATGCATGCTATGAAATTATTTTATTGTATTTGTTTATTAATGTTATTTTACATTCAATAATAATAGTAGTAGTAGCAGTAGTAGTAATAGAATATTTCATGTAATTTAATTGTTGATTTTTAGGAAAAATAGTATTACCATAATAAAACTAATAATATTCAAGACTGAATACGTTTATAAATATAAATCCATTGAAAACAATCGACATTTAGACAATACCAATAACAAATCAACAATCTCAGTCTGTTGTCAAGGCAACCTCCTTTTAACAATAAAAGTTGACTTTTGAAAAGAGAATAATGAAAAATATTAATTTAATGCTGTGTGTTGAATGTATTATTGTATGGTTGTGAAGCATGGATAATGAATAATAAAATTAGGACATATTGAAAGCCAATATGTTGACATGGAGAAGAATGGAAAAAATCAGATGAATAAAAAAATGAAAACGTTTTGAAAAGAGTAAATAAAATAAAAAAAAGATCGATTGAAGAAAATGAAAAGAGAAACTGGATTGGATATATATTAAGAAGAAAGTGTAGTTTAATGAAAGATGATTCAAGAGAAATTGTGAGTGGAAGCAAAAAGAAAGAATAGAAAAGATTGTCATTGTTGGATGATATAAGAGATAGGAAGATTTATGTGGAATTGAAGAGCTGGGCAAAGAAGAGAATGGAGAGAAAAATAGATAAATTGATGATGTGAATATTCTCTGAACTTTTTCATGGAACAAAATACTATTGATTAATTGATTGGTATTTATATAGAGATTATAGATTTCAACTTGTCCACAGAGAGTGAAATTATTGATACAAAGAAGTTTAAAAGTAAATTTTGTGTTGACTGAACAACTGATTTAAAAGTAAACAATAGTGCCTTAGATTCAAATTAAAACCTTAAAAAATATATCATTATTATTTAATTTAACTTGTGAATACCTATTAGCAAAATATTTTAAAAATCTATAGAAATTTTAATCAGAAGATAGAACCATTGACTTTTATAAAATTTCAATTCTATCTATGTAGTCTTAAATTTGAAATTATAAACTATATGGTTTTATAATTTTTGTTTGTTTGTAATTATATTGATCAATTCCATCTATGAAGAGATGATTACAATGCCCATGAATTGATTATCCTAAATTTATTGCTTAGCCTTCAGTTTTGTTATGGAAGATAAAACCTGCTTGGTTTATTATTAGATCTGAAGAAAAAATTTTTAAGAACAACATAATATTTTTATTTTCAACACATAATAATTCATTTGTCTGTAGATTTTTGACCAAATAACCAAAAGGGAAATTTTGGTTTACTAATTATATTAGGTAGTAAATTATATCTTGAGTTATTGGAAAGTTCTATCTGCTTGACAATTTTTTTATACATATTCTGTGAAGCAACTTTTTTTCTGATATCAATAGAGGGATATGCGAAAGAACAAGAAGTCACTGCAAAAGATTAGATCTTTTCCAGGTAATATTTAATTAAGTATCTAGAAGTTTAGTGTAAAAATTTCTTCTTCAATCAGATAGCTAATGCTAAGGAGGTTGTCCATATTATATTTGTATCACAATTCCAAGTAATTTCAAGTAATACCAGCTTTTTCTCGAAGAAGTCACTTCTAGAAATTAATTTTGATTTAACCTTAAAAAATCAATTAGGCTATAATGCAAAATGACTTCCAAATAGCATTTAAATAAAATTGTGGTTCAGTCTACAATCGCAAAAGTTTGTATTCAGATTACAAGATGATCTATTGTTATTTAGATGAAAACATGAGCAAACATTTTTTCTTCAATTAATAATAAGATTCCAATCTTTGAAAAAAAATTAGTCTTTCCATATCTTTATTGAAATTCTTAATATTTTATGAAAGAATTCCTTTTGAAAAATCAAATTAATAACATCAGCACAAATAAATATCTTATATTTTATTTTTGGAAGCTCATTAATAAATAAAGTAGATGAGAGAACAGAACCCCATGGAAGATTATTCAGAAATTTTTTATATCTACTATGATTATCATTTATCACATGAATTTTTTTTATTGGATAGCAATTTTCAAGTAAATTAATAGTTTTCCTACTTTTAAGCATTTTAGAACTCTTTTAAAAAGATTATTTTTCCAAAGAAAATCATAAGAATCAAGATTAAATTAATAGTTTTTTAATTTATTTTGAAATTCTTTTTCAGTATAAATTGTTAAAGATAAAACTTGTTCATAGCAATGTTTTCCTGACCTAAACCCAGCCTGTTCTATAAATAGGTACCTTTCAATTATTGGCAAAATTCTTCTTAATATGATATTTTTAAAAGTTTATTGAACACATAATGGTAGTTGGGTAATGATTTTTTGGTTTATTGAGACTTATAATTTTAATTTTAAATCAAATTTTTGAAAGAGTTTCTATATGAATAATTTTGAGAACTATGCTTTGGTTTTAGGTCCTGTGTATTTTAAAAACTATGTGATAGTATTTGGACTGCTCCAGGACTTTTCTAGTTCAGGTAATCAAGGATAGGTTCAATTTTATTAACATCTACACGTTTATATTAGATTAATGCTAGAAGAATATTATGAAAATAAAGCTTACAATTCTGTTTTAATGATTTTTTTTCTCTATCAATTAATATATAAAGTTAGCAGCCTTATAAACAGTGAATGTTTTTAGGAAAAATCCACCAAGCTTTTGATAATCAAAAAAAAAAATCTCTGGCAGATGTTGTTTTTTCTTTGTTAAACTTATCATAGCAAGAGGGAATTGGAGAGATGTCTTTTCAAGATATTCACTAGACTAACCCCAATTAGCTTTTCTTAAATTCCATCTTGCAACAGGGTAACTTATGGATTCCAAGAGTAATTAGAGTTTGTTTATGCTGACTATGGAGAAAATGATTCAATATTAATAGTTCATCAGGTGTTATAAACCATTTTTTGCCAAAACAAATCAAGAGTTGTTTAAGTTTTCCATCTGTCTGCATGTAATATTTTCACTTTTACAGTTTGTTTAAACAAAAGTTATAATGTTCTTAATTATCTATTTAAGAAGAATAAGGGTCCTGATTTAGTTTGTGCTCACAGCCAATTTGAAATCTAAAAAACATTGCTGACATATCCAACTGCTAAATGACATAAATATTGAATAAAAGTACTTTAAATTTATATTTCAGAAATTATAAGCTAGTAAAAATAATATGCTTTATTTTATTAGGGAATTTTTAAAAAAAATTTACCTTCATAAAATATTTGAAATATGATGGAGCAGAGTACCAGAATTTTCAGGGAAGGAGAAGGATGGTTTGGTCAATATGAAGTATTATCCAAAAGTTGACGAAGTCTGATCAAACGAAGCTTATAATTTCCAAATACTAATAGATTATACTATATGTCCATATGAAATAAAGTATATTATTTTTAGTAGCGTATAATTTTTAAAATATAAAATTTAAAATACTTTTATTCAATATTTATGTCGTTTATCAGTTGGATTTGTTAATGGCAGTTTTGGCTGGTCTTTAGATTTCAAAATGGATGTGAGCACTAATTTAATCAGTGCCAGAATAAGTCTCTCTATTTAGAAATTGGAAAGAAAAAAATAAAAGAAATATCAGTGCCACATTACATTATTAATTTAAGAGTTATAATTATTTATTAAGCACACAGGAAGTATATGTAAATACTTTTAATACAGGATTTAACCTGTATCAAATGCACCTTGAAATTTATAATAGTCAACCAATATCTTTATTTTGTGATAGAGGGACTTAAATGAGTTATTTATGGAAATATAAAACTTTATCTGCAATTTATCAGCCAATGTCCTAACATTTTTATTAAATACATTTTCAAAAACAGACAAACTTATAATGATACAAAAAAAAAGTAATAGAATTTAATACAATCTTTAGTACCAAGTTCTATACTAAAATGTGTATATGATGGCCTGAATAAAATGAAAAGTAAAAGTTACATTAAGAAAAATCATTAACTTTGTTAGTTATTCTGCATAGCTAGAATAATTATTTCCCATCCCCTTCATATTATTATCTCAACTGCATGCAATACTCTGCATATCATATGACATATTTCACAGAACAATGCATTAAAAAGCTTTTTATATTAAAAAAACTGATACAGGCTTTCTTTATTTTACATTTAGTCTTCATGTTAAAGGAGCATATGATAATTACTGTTAAATTATTAAGTGCAGTTTCAGGAATAATCATCATTAGACTGACGTATATGTAAATATAAAATAGTAGGGATGAAATTAATATCCAAAAAAATAATTAAGTAAAATACTCATGGGCTGAAAAAAATATTCAATATTGAATACGAGATAAAGAGAAAAGCAGAATTTTGTTTCGATTAAATAAATCTAAATTATACAAATTATTAAAATTAAATTTATTGGTTGTCTTTTATTACTAGATTACACAGTTCTTTATATGTTATTAAGCATTTATTATTGTTAGTATGTATTATTTTCATTTTTGTTAAATGAAAAATTTTATTAATTCAAAAAGCATGTATAATTAAAGATGATAGAGGGCAGTTATCATTTATTTAATGTATATTCCCAATAATAATTATTAAAAAATTTAATTAATTATCATTAATTATATTAAGAGTATGAATTAGGTTTTTGAAGTAAATTAAAATTGGCTCCAGCACTAAGCATTATACATGATGATTAAGGCTTGAATTTTTTTTCAAAATATATCATCCCTAGTATTGGTATTTATAATGTTATCTTAATGCTCTAAATTAATTTTTATATAATGAATTCATTAATAAATATAATATTTTAAAATTAACTTATTTCATTAAATTTAAGTTACTTAAATATTGTTTACAATCTTATATAGAAATATTCTTTTTTTTTTTTTTTGTATATATATGGTTTACAAACTATTACAAACAATCCTTAAATCCGCAGAAGTACTTTCGGTTAATTTTTTAAACCTGCCTCAACTGCCATTAAATTAAAAAAAACAAACTATAAAGTATTAAATATTATTTCGAATATATATAGAGTAGTTTGTTAAACTATGTAATTGCTTTTTTTTTTACTTTTTAATGTATTCATAAAATGTTTGCAATCTAACAATACTAATAATTTTATTAATGTATTTTTTTAACAAGTATATAAAAATTGTTTAGCACTGAGATGGCCAAATAGCCCAAGGGCCACATGTGGCCCACCAAGACAATCAGAAAAATCTTCCTTGAACTGTGATTTCCTTCCCATGCATGACCAAAGATTCATCTCATATTTTTCACTAGGATGGCCACATCAATACACATGTGCAGTGTAGATACAATGTGCAGTGCTTTTCCAGTTGATCTGTTTAAAATGTAAAATCGATGACGAATGTCATGTATTTAATGAAGAATGGACAAACAAATATTTCTTTGGTAATATAGGGAATAAAGCAGTGTGTTTATTGTATCATGAAAAAAGGGTGCGGGCCTCTGCTAACCTTCACTTCCACAAAGTGACCCCTGATGCAGCCCTCTGACAACCTCTGTGGCTCCTGAGCTAAAACAATTGCCTACCCCTGGTTTAGCATATAAGTTTATATATTAACAAATACTTATCAAATTAAATGTAAGACAGTAGAAATAGCTTTCCTTTTTATATTCTGTCAATATATAATTGTATTATATCTTCTCTATGTCAGAAAAACTGAAAAATAAAATTAACTTTTATTTCTGCATGCCTAGTTTTTGTAAGACTAAATTTTTTAAATGTGATGTAATTCAAAGTCAAATTTATACTAGTACTAGATGTAAATACAGCGTTATTTCATATAGTTAATATATAATCAATCTAAAATAAGATCCATTACTTATAACTTTAATAATTGGGTGATTAATCAAACATAAATTTACTAAATGTAAATAGTAATAAATATAGCACTATCAAATTAAATGTAAGGTAAGAAAAGGGATTTCCCATTATATGTTCTGCCAGTATATTTGTAACATCTCTCCACATTGGCAGTAATATATGTGTAATGCCTAATTGTTACATTCAAATGTAGTTGGTAGAATGTCCTTTTTGGGATTGGGAGAGCCCTGGATCGAGTCTGGTGCTTGCAGTTCTCGAATTTCTTATATACTCCTGAGCATGTTTTTTTTTATATGAATACAAAAAGAAATATGCTAATGGATTTTAAGATGTTTTGCTAACAACTACTTCTTTTTATTTAAAGAAAGTATTGTATAATTTTATTTATTGATGTAAATCACCCAATCTATTTTATAAGTCTATATTTTAAAAAGCACTTATTCACATCAACTACCTTTCAATAAATACTAAAGAACAGTGTGTGGCAATTAAAATGCTGCGTAAGACTCAACCTAATTGGAAAAACTTGGTTGGGAATAATGTATTTTAGAAGCTATTAACATGTTGTTTTTTAATATTTTTACTTAATAATGACTCCAATCATGTGTTTGAAATGTATAAGTCAGCCATGTGTAAATAGGGTGAAATATTTAAAGATAAAAATTATATTGCAATCACTGCAAAATAGTTTTATGTACACTGTATTTGAACTTTATTAAATTTAAAGCCTATATTTTAAATGAAATGTAATGATTTCCAATATAATATAGAATTGTTAATAATCATTTTAGGTACTTATTGAAAGATCGTATTGCAAATAAGCATTTATAAATTTGAGTAATGTAGATATCCTGAGATGGTGTGTAAGATATAGGCTAATTAAAGTTTTCATAAGCAAAATATATATATATAACAACGCGTGACACACACACACACACACACACACATATATATATATATAATTAAAGAGTATTTGAACTCAGACTTTTAAACTCTCTTTAGACATCCACTCCATTTCATACAACTGATACCCATAACCACATACATGTGGAAAAGATAAATGATCTCCAATATCCATATTTTGTGCTGATCCAGCACTCATCAGTTGGTAGGAATCAACTTATCCCACATATGTATATAATCAGTGTTCAGTTTATATTAAGATATCAAATCTTTAAACAATAATATGGATGGTTGGAGAGTGGAGAAATGGAAGGGGGCTTGAAAGTCAGTTCAAATACCCTCTAATTACATCTAGTTTAAGTACATATACTACTATTTAAATATATATATACAAAGGAATTCCACCTTTATTATGACAACAGATTTGAAATTGTGGTACTTGAGTATTAGTCCTGCAACACAGAGTATGTATTAGACTTAATGCACCTTTTCACATAACTGTATTCTTGTGACTTGACCAAAATAATGTGTACAAGGATTTTGTACATACTATTTTTCACAAGATTTGCAAAAAATAACGTGTATACTGATCTTGTACATGATATTTTTATGAGATTTACAAAGTTATTGGCAGGTTGAATATGTATGTAAAAAGGCATAGCATGTCTAATAGGTGCTCCATGTTGCAGGACTAAAAATACCAGTGTCACACAACTAAAAGTATAAAATATGGAGCAGAATTATATATGACTTTGACATGAAAAAGTATAAAATTTATAACAATGTAACAATAGTAAATGGAGTGGAATTTAAATTTATAACAATAATAAAGATATATAAATTTGAGCAAGAAATTGATAGTAAAAAAAACCTTTTAAAAAAAATTGATTTGCTATACATAAATATATACAACTTTCACACCAAAAATTTTTTAATTTATAACAATAATAAATCGATATTAAAAAGAACATTTTAAAAATAAATATTGATTTGCCATCCAATATATATGACCTAAAATTTGCAACACTAAAGATATTAATTTCACACACAAAAAAGTGTATCTTAAAAAACACATTTTCTTGGCCCAAAAATATGTAAAATATAAAACGCCATTACTCTTGTATCAAAATGATACTTTAAATATGGATAAAACAATCACTAAATTATTTTTTTTTATATTATTTACAAAAAAACATAAAATATATACATACGTACTTATTGTCTAATATATAATAGGAATTTTTGCATTGAAACAAGCAATTTGGCATTTACATTTTTGACACAAAATGGAGATCTCAACTAAACATTTTCCCCACAAAATGAATACATGATTGCTCAGTCTATTGGCTAAATGGGATTTCCACAGAAATGCTAATAAATGAATATATTTTTTTAAAAAAGCAAAAAAAAATTCACAAAAATAAAGAAATATAAATTCCAACACTTTTATTAACTTTTCACCCTGGTGGAAATTTTTTTTATGTTGTTCAGTATGCAAATAAATGCATCATCATTTTTAATGCAATCTATGCAACACATAAATTCAGTGTTGCCTTGATGTCTCTTGCTGCTGCTTATTTTACCATGTTGTAGAACCCCACAGTTTTTCAATGTTTTGTGTGTGAACCCCAGTTGCTGCATACAAAGTTTATATCTGTGATTCACATTAAAATGATCATAACCAGCATTGGAAAGTTATAAAAAGAAAATCAAAAGGACAAAAACAAACACTGTATATTCTTACACACTTAAAATCAAATGAAGACAGAAGTAGAAATAACATAGAAATACTTGAATGAAGCAAAAATGCAATTGAAATGAAAGCTGTTGTCAGAAAATCTGATCAATAATTGAAAATGTTGAAATATCAAAAAATAAAAAATAAAACCATGTTTTGATAAAGAGAAACACATTTTCACATGAGATCGAATAACATTGCAGGATTTATTTCATTTAAATTTGACATGATCACAAGATTACACATTTATTGCAGATGTGAAAAGGCATACCATCTTCCCTACATTGCAGGACTAATACCTAAGTACCAAAATTGTTGATTGGTATTGATATTGTCTAAGTATTGACTGTTTTTAATGATATATATATACACTAAATGCCTAAAGCTAAATTAGTCAATAAATAAACAAAATTATCTCAAATTCACAATTCAACCAGATTAAACAAAAAAAAATAAACTGTAAAACACAACAATGGTTTCATTGCTACAAGAAGACTTCTCATGTGTAAAGAACTACAAAATAACATATAAACTAAACATTACCCACAATTCCACTTACATCCCATACACCCTTAATATTAAAATAATTTTTAAATAAGTTAATTGCTTTAGAATCATAAATTTTTAATAATAAAGATTCCTTAATTCTTCTATTTATTTCATTTCTTTCAAAGATGACAATCTTGGCCTCATCAAAATTAATAGTGTGGCCTACTAACCTTATATTTTTATAAACTTTTATTCTTCCATTTAAATTCAAACTACTCTGACCTATATATACTTTCTTATACAACAAAGGATAATATACATTACTCCAGGAATAGTCTATCATAAATTTCCTTTGTATTACTGAATAAATTATTCAAAGTAATACTCTTTTTCCAAGCAATTGTCTTATTTCCAAACAAATTACTATTTTTATATACAATTCTATAAGAAATATTATTTAAATGGTGAAGAAATAAAATCTTTTTTTTATCTTTAACATTATTACAAATATTATTACTATTAGATAAAATACTTTTAACAAATTTATCAGAATAGCAACACTCAAATAATCTTTATAAAATTGATCTTTTTGAAACAAAACTACCCCATTAGAATTACTTAATCTCTATTTTATGAAATAGATTGATAGCTATTAGATTTAATTATAGACCTTAACTCTTTACTCTTAACTTAATGCCTACATAACAACAACTATTCTTTACATTTCTAATCACCAATAAATCTAAAAAATTTAATTTAACAAAATCTAACCCCTTTCTTTCTACAACATAGTTTATACAAGGAACAAAACAATTAAACTCATTTACCAACTCTTTCAATTTATTATTCTCAACTACACCCAAACAACCATCAACATATCTGACAACTTTAAATTTAAACAATCCATCTTAATAATAATTTCCTCTTCAAAATAATTAAATATAAACTGAACAAATTAAAGAAGAAATAATAGAATCTATTATCCAACCTTCCTCAATCTTATAAAAATTACCATTATAAGTAAAATACAAAAAAACCTCTGATAATAAAAGCAAATCTTTAATAACTTTGATCTTATTCTTTAACAAAGATCCATGTATAACTAACACAAATATAAGAACATCATTACTGTCAAACATCACATGATCACCATCTCTATACTAGCACATAATTTGTTGTAAACAAATAGGGATTTTATGCACAAGCCTTTTGGCATCCATTGATTACTCTGTTTGGCACAGGGTGGCACTACTGTATGGGGAGTTTTGCCTTTGTTTACAACATCATTACTGCTTAATCTATTAACAGATTGATACATATTATCCATATCCAAATTACCACATACCCAATTATTTTTCATTTTAAAATTATTAATCTTATCAAATGCCTCAAAAAAAGAAGAAACCGTGCAATGATCAAAATCAACAAATTGCTTTAAAAAATTATTCAAGAACCTACAAATACTTCCACAACACTATCTATAAAATCAAAAATAAATCTTAAAGGTCGGGGAGTTTCAAGTCTTACTGTATCTGCACTACAGGGCACCACTAGGCTACTTGAACCTAGAAAATTTAAATAGCAGGCAGATATGTAAGTTAAGATTCAAATTTTACATATGTTTTATTCTGACTATCAGCCCTAGTCACTAGCCATGGAGACGCAGAGATTTATAAAATATAAATTCTTAAAATATCTGTTCAATATTAACAAAAATAAAAGAAGCCACTGCCAGTAATTAACACACAAACATTTATTAACGCACATATAAATAAAATTGAGGAATAAAATTTATTATTTTAGGTTGGTTATTAATTTTTAAATTTAAATTTTTATTTTAAACAATCAGCACAGATGAATTTGATAATATTTTTAAGAGTGTCAAGTATGAATAAACTACATAGATTGCATTTGAAAAGAAAATATTCTATCCCTTATTTAACCTTAGGCCAAAAGTTCGCAGTCAAACCAACATCAATCCATCTGATACGTCGATGTATTCAATGCAGCATGAATATGACAGCACAAATATCATACTGTCAGTAATGCGCATCTGAACAGCATGGTTATAGAAGACATTGATTCTAATCCAGTACAGGAATACTACATCTGTCTGGCAAGAAGAACAATAAAAAAACTCCATAGGTAGAGACTGCATTTTCCATCTTACTATCCCATTCCATAGGCAAAGGGGTGATCCAAGGAGCAGGGAATACTGTCTGTCTCTGATGGTCAATAAGAAAGGCTTATTTTGCCCGAGTGCGGTGTATAAGGTGATCCTGCACATAGTGAACCTTATACTACATTTACTAATTACACCAATATATCCAATCCATTGACCCAATTTAACTACAAAACAAATAACCTAAGATTTACCCTCCCTTAATTAAACTAATATAACTTTACAAATCTATGCAGCCATTCATGCCTGATTTAAATTTAGCATTTATTAAGTTTAGTTTAACGAAAAAACAAAAATCATAATAAAACTTAAAGGAACAAAAAAAATGGAAATGATTTTTAGCAAACTCAAATATATAAAAATTAAACATTAATAATTGATTTGAAAAGTCAGATTAAAGTTCATTTTAAAAAAAATTAGGTTTAGTTTGTCAAATCTTGAAAGTTCTTAATTACTTTTTTTTTAATTTTTCCATTTATATCTTACAGTAGAACAGCTACCGGTTCCTGCTGCCAATTCCCATGAAGTCTTTATTTGAAGACTGGTCTGTTGTTCTGGAAGTGGCCTTAGCTGCATCAATCCTGGTACTATTTAATTGTAGTAGCCATTTGATTCAGGGTCTGCAACAGTACCATTCATAATTCAACAATCATTTTGTTTGAAGGAAGTGAGAGAGTGTGACAAGTGCGTCTTATCACCCCTCTCAAAAATAATCAAGCTGGAACTGTTCTTAATTTGGATATTTTTCTTTTTATAGTAATCCTCCAGATTCATTGAACATAGTTTCCTGTTCCAATCATTTTCATTAAGGTCAGAGCATTGGTTTGCTGCTTCTATTGGACATCTAAATTTTTTTTGTTCTCTTCTCTATATCCTTCATCTGACTTTTTTATATAAGAGACCCAAGGGCTAGTTTGCTTTTTGTTTAATTTATAAAACAATCATTTCCATTTATGGAGATTGCATAGGAATCTTTTAACCAAAATATTTTATCTTTAGATCTTGTACTTTTTTTATAAAAAAGTACATTCAAATTCTTTTTTTTTATTTTATTTTAAAAAGAAAATAATACTTTTAAAGTTTTCATTCCATCTGTGTGATATATTATATATGTTAAACAACCTTTAATTTTCAGTTTTTAAGTTAAGTTTTTTTCTTTTTAATAATCAATTTTTATTTATAATCTTTTTATTTTAATTAAAAATAATGTAATGGCATATTATATACTGTTACAATATATTAATTCTAATATTCTCATGGATAAATGAATTCATAGTATTATTGCCAGAAGTTTCCATGTAATAAAAATATAATAGCTAAATAGCTGATGTTTCAGTACAATAACAAGTACTTTCCTCAGAACTTCTGCTTTTTCAAATCATAAGAATGTGTGTGGTGAGATTTAAAATTGTTATCTTTTTCTTTTGTTATGGTTGAGAAGTTTTAAAAAACATTTTATCCTCTAATAGCCTTATTCCAAATATTGTTAAATTTCTTTAATTCACACTTTTCATTTTATGTTCTTATGCTTTTTAAAAATCTCTATAATTTCCCTTAGCAGTCTTTGGTCATATTGTTCAATTTTTGTCAGAATACATGTTCTATTAAAATTGATGTCATGATTTTGTTAATTTAATGTGTGATAAATTAGATTTTTTTCTAACTGCTAAAATGTGTTCTTTTCTTATGTTCATTCTTTAATTGGTCTGTCCAATGTATGAATGTAAACAAACTCCATATCGAATTTCATATACACCATGAGACTATAAAGGAATTTTATCTTTAGAGCATGAAATACTTTATAAAAAATAACAATTTTAAATCTCATCATACACATTCTTATGATTTGAAAAAGAACTCTGAGGAAAGTACTTGTTATTGTATTAAAACGTCAACTATTTATAAAGCTATTATATTTTTATTATTCTGAAGCTCCTGGAAATAATATTATGAATATATATAAAGAGAGAAAGCATGAGTGAGAGAGAGAATGTTTATATTCTATTAAAACTAATATTAATTAAATAAGGGTTTATCATACAATGTCAATGTAATTACTATGAAGTTAAAAATGTTATATATGTATATAAACGTTCATATTCACAGCAAAATACCCATTTATAAGCCAATGATTGACAGCTAACTATAGTATTTTTGAGACTGACTATATTTAAAGAAAAATCTAAGCTTTCTTGAAGTCTGGAAAAGTTTCCAAGTTTTATTGAGATTCACATCCAGAAGTTGGGCTTGTAAATGAATATATTAACCACTGCATGAAAAAATATTATCTGAAGCTGAGGTGTCCTATTACTAAAAATGGTGATAATAGATGAAAAGTTAAAATTTTAAACAGGATCCCTATAGATTTAAAAGATTTAGAAAGAGATCAGATGTTAGAGGGATACATGTAGTCATAAACACATTTCAATATAGATTGTAAACGATATACCAATAGATCACATTAATATAGATGGATGAAATAAAAAAAAGTTTGTTGCTATGACGCACAAAACAGAAGCTAATAATTGGAGAAACTGGAAGACCTTCATCTTGCTCAATGCTAACGATTGAAAATGATGATGATTTGTTTTAGTTAGGCGATAAAATATATATATTTATAATATCCTTAAATACCCTTTATGAAATAAATCCATCTTCAATTCCTACAAAGCTTTCTAACTTTTCTGTCCAAATGGCTGGTTATTTTATTTATGATTGTTTATTACAAAACAGTTCAAACTGAGATATTTGAGGTTCTTATTCTCTCTTCTTTTTTTGTGTGTAAAATAATCTCAGATTTAAATCTAATCATCATTATTTGAAGTTAATCCATTATTGATGAATATGTAATCAGAAAATAGCATAAATAGCTGCTTTCAAATGAAATTATTATTATTATTATTATTATTATTATTATTATTATTATTATTATTATTATTATTATTATTATTATTATTATTATTATCATCATCATCATCATCATCATCAATAACAGTCAGTTAAAATATGAAATACACAAATTTATCATTCTAGGTTTAGATAGAGACAAATGCTTCCTTTAAATAGTCAGTTTAATTAAAAATGTTAAAGTAAATTATCTCAAAATTATAATCAATAACAAAAGTTATCTGTCTTAAACTATTCACAGATTCATTAGATTTAGAGAAAACTTATGTCGATAAATATTAAAAGACCCGGAAAAACGATTCTTTACAACTTTTGATAAATCGTTTTTCCCTTCAAATTATCCTAGTAAAATTCAACATTAAATAACATTTACCCATTATGAATAAATAAAGTTGGCAGAAAACTGAAAATTCTTGATGAACAAAATCTAAAGATATGTAACAATTCAATCATTTAATCTTTTGCACTCGATAATTTATAAACAGTATATATTTTAATGGGAGCAAAAAAAAGAATTTGCAGTTAACTAAAAGATGGTTGTTTGATATTTCATGGAAGCAAATGAAATATTAAAACTAATTTTTAATGCTTACTTTTTACAATATTGCTGTTTCAACTATTATTATCACGTGACTTACATAATTATCAAGCATGATTGGCCTAGTAAATACTCTATAGAAAACAAAATGATTTACCGGCTTTCATCTTTTAGTTTGAGACCAAAAAAAGACTTTGTTATTTCTTGTTTCAAAATTTTGATAATTTTTGATTGTGACATCAATCAGGTTACTTTCATTACAGAAAAAATGTATGAATCTGTTTGTGTGAATTTTTTTTTTTTACTTATGATTGGCGGACACATCAAAATTATGACCCACAAGTAAAAGAAATAAGATAAAAAAATTGCATTAATTGGAAAAAATATTCTATATCATAAGGAATGTCATCAGAATTTATGAAGTTAGATAAAAACTTGAAAAACAACTGATATTAAAAACAGATATTCGTTTTAATAGTAAAGTGAATACAAAAAAAACATTGGAAATACATAAATGAAATTGGACTTATTATAAATAAAAATGGAAGACAAAATGCAGATAATTTGTCTTTGCTCCAACAGGTTTTCTCTGAAATGGAGAAGGTATATGACATTGTTGCTAGTGAGTTCATAAGAAGTTCATCAGCTCTGTGAGTTCCAGAATTGATCCTGTGATCTCCCGACTCCAAGTCGGATGCACCATCATATGCCAAACTGTGTAGGACAAAAACCAAAAAGGCTAACGGGTTTACTGTTTGGGAGTTCATAAGAAGTTCAAGAACTGTGAGAATAAGAATCAATCCTGGGACCTTCCTATTCTAAGTCAGACTCATTGTCACTGTACCAAACTGTGCAGGACAAAAACTGAAAAGACTAAGGGGTTTATTGTTTGGGAGGTCATAAGAAGTTTGAGCACCAGAACTGCGAGAATAAGAATCAATCCTGGGATTTCCCTATTTTAAGTTGGACCCACTGCCACTGTGCAGAATAAAAACCAAAAAAGCTAATTGGTTTAATGTTTGGGCATTCATAAGAAGTTTGAGAACTGTGAGAATAAGAATCAATCCTGGGACCTCCCTATTCTAAGTCAGACTCATCACAACTGTGTCAAACTGTGTAGGACAAAAATCAAAAAAGTTAATGGGTTTATTGCTTGGGTGTTCATAAGAAGTTCAAGAACTGTGAAAATAAAAATCAATCCTGGGACCTTCCTATTTTAAGTCAGACCCACCATCACTGTGCCAAACTGTGCAGGACAAAAACTGAAAAGGCTAAGGGTTTTACTGCTTGGGAGTTCATAAGAAGTTCAAGAATTGTGAGAATAAGAATTGATCCTGGGATTTCCCTATTTTAAGTCAGACCCACTGTCACTGTGCCAAACTGTGCAGAATAAAAACCAAAAAGGCTAATGGGTTTACTGTTTGGGCGTTCATAAGAAGTTCGAGAACTGTGAGAATAAGAATTGATCATGGGACCTCCTACCAACTATGCCAAACCAACCATGGAGGGTTTCATTATAATAAAAAACCAGGGGCCTTATAAAATGCATAAAATGATCTTAAATGATCCAACAATACTTTAAAAATCAGCATGTAATTTTAATGTTAAATTTTTAAATGTTTGGAAAAAAAAAGTATATATATATATATGGATTAGACTTATAAATATATGGAAAAAAAAAGTATATATATATATATGGATTAGACTTACGAAATTATAACTTAGCAATTTTTTAAATATATATATATATTAAAAACTGAATGTGACAACTATTAAATAAATGTCCAGTAGTTAGATTACATTTTGACTAATAATTTATTAAAATACATTCCAATAATGTGTTTTAATGGTTTTAATATAGAAAGTGAAAATCAATTAATACAGTCGATGTTCCCAAGTTAAAATATTTCAATAATTTTTATTAGAAATTACAAATAGTTTTTTAATATGTAATAAGAAATGGCAATATAATATAATTATTGGGAAATTAAGTGGAGTATGTATGTGTGGTTGCTGAAATGTTCTCAAATAAAGAAATGAAGATCATATTCTATTTTAAAAAAGTATAAATAGAAAAGGTAAATGAATAGGTAATATCTGAAATAAAAATAATATAAACCAAAATAAATAAATCAATATTCAAAGATTAAATATAAGATGACTATAAAAGAATATATGAATAAATATCACATATTAAAGATAAATATAAAGAAGAAAAAATGAATGAATAATCATGGACTTCCCTTCTCTATTCTTAATTTTAATGATATTGACTATACATGTTTTCATTGTCATTGTTTTTACGATTTACCCAAAAAAAGTAATAAAATAAAAGATGAGGGAGAGATATCATCTGATTAATTTTTTTATATAACCCTAATTAATTATTTTAAAATATTTTAACCGAATTTATAAATTTTAATGTGAGTAAAGTAGATTTGAAAATATATTAATGATTTGGCCTGATATTGTCTTAGTGTTCTGCTTGGTTTTGAAGATTTATGTATTAATATTTGGTAATAAATGCCATTTACTAAAATTAAAAGTTTAATTTTTAAACAATTTAAAATGTATTGTTGACCAAAATGCAATTTATTGCTAACATTTTTAATTTGAATAAAAAATTCATATGGTGAAACTTTTATAACCATCTTCATACTTATCCTCTATTTCTTCTATTTTTTGCTCTATTATTATATATATGCAAAGAAATCAAGTCATACATCATGTGACTTGATTTAATAAGCTTGTACTACAAATGTTATATAATTCACTGAGACAGCCAGCAGCTAGACACCTGTAGGATAAGGATATTCAGAAAAGGCTTCTTAAAAGCTATTCACACTCATTATATATACACACTATAGTTTATGCATTCTGAAAGTTTGTAATAATAATATTATAGTTGTAATTGTATGTTGGATAATTTCCATCATCTAATATTAATTTTTAAATATTTTTACAAAAATTCAAAAACCTTATTTAAACTGCTAAAATACATTCAGCTATTAATAATAATAATAATAATAATAATAATAATAATAATAATAATAATAATAATAATAATAATAATAATAATAATAATAATAATAATAATAATAATAATAATAATAATAATAATAATAATAATAATAATAATAATAATAATAATAATAATAATAATAATAATAATAATAATAATAATAATAATAATAATAATAATAATAATAATAATAATAATAATAATAATAATAATAATAATAATAATAATAATAATAATAATAATAATAATAATAATAATAATAATAATAATAATAATTTTTATCATAGAAACTATTAATAATAATACATATTACTATATAACATAACCTTTCTAGTGATGTTTTTATTTTTCAGGTGCTACTGGTCTGATCAATAAGAATATTATCAAGAGGATCAAACCTGGAACCTTTAGATTAGAATATTGAATTTAAATCTTTGACAGAATAGCCTAGTTTATAAGAGCACTGCTTTAAATTCAATTTGCACAAATCTAAAGGTTCCAAATTTGATAACATTGCTTGTATCATCACTGGTCAGGCCAGAAACATTTGAAAGAAATGTGTTTATATATTATTCTATGTTATTTTATTAATAATTGAATATGTATTTGAGTTTTAAAAAAAACATTTAAGAATTAATATTAGACATGAACATAGTCCTACATATAATTACAAATACTGTAATTAATTCTACAAATTTCAATATACCAACATATAAAGACACAACAGCTATAATTAGCTTGCAGCATGTCTGCTATCTCCAATATCATTTGAGATATACTGTGGCTATTTTTTTTATGTATTGCTATATTGAAATCGTCACAGTTAATTCTAATGTTTTATTATACTGTATGTAGATATAAATGACCAAACCTCTTAAAGTCATTCATATATCTTAAATTTAAAACTAAAAAAATGATATTACCTGTTATTATATATTAAAAGAGAATAATGTAATATTCTAAATAGTAAATATCTATAAAAGGATTGATATTACATATTAAGTGACTAACATACTGTATATGGTAAAATAATTCTTCATATGACATCACAAATGATTAATCACAAAGCTTAAAAAAATACATATTATCTTAAAAAAGGCTCCATTCTATCTAAAAAAAAGTTTAAACTAGGTGTTATTACCTAAATTTAAATTCTGCATATGCAAAATGTTTTCCTTTCTGCTAACTATGAGTAATAATTTCAATCCAATTTTGACAATAACAAGCTAGCTACTATCTAATCAAAGATCATGAAAGAACAACTAATTTTATTTTTACATTTTACATATTGGTTGAAGGTTCTATATCATGTCTTCTTTTTGCTGTTCACATAAATTCTCTTGGCAACAAAATATTATATTTGAAACATATCCCTACATTTAAACTTTGTATTAAAGCCTTAATTTATATTGATTATGTTATAGTAGTAATCAAGTTTTATATTGCTTTTTAATAGCTTATTCAGCATATAAATACTTTCTCATAATACATAAACTATTTAAATCATTCCAAATATTGAACTTAGCAACTGACAACTAAGTCGTCTCCATTTACAGAAATAGCAATAACTTTTCTATAAAACATTATTATGATATGAAAATGGTCAAGAACCATCTTATCAAATGTATTCAATCTAAAATAAAAGAAATTAAAAATTACTTTCTTTTATAAATAAATTATTAAATTTAATAATAAATGAAATCTTATAACAAAAAAATAATAGAATGGTTCATTGCTCTAGGGGTCATAAACTGTGCCAGCATTGGAAGTAAGAGAACTGGATTCAATCCATGGATCTCAGGCTCTAGAGTTTGCCATTATACTATTCAAAGCATGAAAACATATTACATTAGATTATTTAGGCATCAATATGAAATTGTTGCTCTGTGTTTCAATGAACATATGCAACTTTTTCCACACAATAGGGTCACCTAGTGCAACTCAAAATAATCAATAGATGCTAGAAGGTTATGCATCTAATTGCTATCTAATGCCTATTCATCCAAAATCCCCAGACTAGTTACCAGCCTTTAGTTTTTATTAATAAGGAGTCTTGGACCTGAGAGCACTACACCTAGATCTTTGGATATAATGCATTCCTCCAACATTCTTCTTTTATATTTTTAGTTAACTATAAATCTAACACAACAATGTTTTCAATCTCATGTGTTTGTATAGTCATACAGATCTTAATCCAGTTTATGCAATGAATTAATGTTTCAATGAACATAAAGGCTACTTCAAAAAAAAAACAAGGTTTAAATATATTAAGTAAAGATTTTGTTAATTCTATTAGTCAAGTTTATTACCAAGCATTTCCCCCCATATTTGTCAAATATATTTGTAAATCGTTTTCAAATATTAACAGATGCGAATATGGTTCAGATTTGAATAAAATCAATAGGAAGATAACTGGTACACTTTTAAAAACTGCAGCAAAAATAGCCAATTGACTAGTAAAATTTTTAATGAGACAAAATTTATGAAGAAAATAAAGAATATGAAAATATATAAAAATGATACATTAAGAAGGATTGAATATTTTAAATTTTGTAAAATGTGTGAAAAAGAGTTGAATTGTGAACTAGCAAGGAAAGCTATAGAAGAGAATACTAGTCTCAAGAGTGTGATAAGAAACTTATTTCTTCAATAACAAAAAAAGATGAGACTATTACTAAAAAGAGAGTTGACATTATGAAATGTGTAGAAGAATTCTATCAAGAACTATATAGCAATGTTGGACAAAGAAAAGTACCTCCTACAACTATTATATCTTCTGAATTGTCCAGGATTTTAAATGAAGAAGTGAGACATACAATTAAATTTGTGAAAAAGAGAAAAGCTCCAGGTAATGCTAGAATTATAATCGATATCTTAAAAGAAGCAGGTGAAAAAATAGAATTTTTTTGTCAAAATTATATTTCAGTTGTCCAAGTGATAAAATGTGACAGATGATTGAAAGAATGCAATAATATGTAATCAGAAAATAGCTTTTTTTTTCCATGAGCAATTCATAAGCAAAAATGATTTCTTTCAACTGAACGTTTTATTAATAATCATTTTTTATTATATCAATTGCAGTCAGTTTAAACATAAAATATTCTAAATTGTAATAATATTTTTAAAAAGGTGATAAAGAAGATATTATAAATAACAAACCAATATTTTATCAGTTCTATATAAAATTTGTATCAAAATAATTACTACAGCAAACTTTTAATTTTAACCAATTAAAAAACCAAGCTGGATTCAAAAGTGTTTTTGTACCATTGAGAAAATATCCAAATATTGAGAGAATTTATAGAATAGACTAATGAATATGAGTTGCTATTATGCTTTGGATTTGTCAATTATGAAAAGTCATTTGATTGCATAAGCATTTCTTCAGTGATTAAAGCATTGTATCATCAAGGTATAAACCCAGGATATTGTCATATTCTGAACAATATTTATAAAAATGTAACAGCAACAATTACATTACATAATGATACTAAAAAAAATTAATATTTAAAAGGGTGTAGGAAAGGATGACTCATATCTCAAAAATTTTTATATCAGTTTTGCAAGAAGTATTTTGTGGATTAAAATGTAAAGCTAAGAGAGTAAAAATAAATGAAAATTATTTAGATTATTTAGGTTTTGCAGATGTTATAGTTGTTTTTTGCAAATAATACTTTATAACTTCAGGAAATGTTACAAGAATTATTAGATAAAAGTAAGAAATTTAGGATTAAAGGTAAATATTAAAAAGACTAAAGTAATATTCAATGAATTTTATCAAAAAAAAAAAACAGAAAATAAAGATTGATAACGATGCATTAGAAGAAGTTAACAACTATAATACCTTGGTCAGATTATTGCTACAGATGGAAACATAATGGATGAAATTAATCATAGAATTAAACTTTCATGGAGTGCTTTTATTAGAAATAACTTAATATTAAAAGAAAATGTATTTATGTGTTTGAAAATAAAGGTTTTTAATAAATGTATTTTACCAGTTCTTACTTATTTGATGTGAGACTTGAACATTTAACAGAAGAGCAACACTAAGATTTCAGATTACTCAGTGAAGTATGAAAAGATGCATGTTGGGAGTGACAAAAAGAGATTGAAAATGAAAAACATGGGTGAGAGAATGAACATGTATTACTGACATCGTTGATAGAATTAAAAGACTCAAGTGGAGTTGAGCTGGATATATTACCAGAAGAGATAATAATAGATAGACAGCTAATATCTTAAATTGAATTTCAAGAAATTGTGAAAACTTAGAAAGAATCACATGTGAGATGGATAGATAGAGTAAAGAAGTGTTCTGGCTTGATGTGAAGAAAGCTAGAGATTGGGAAAAAATGGATTGAACTGGGAAAGACCTTCATTCTGCATTGGATCAATAATGGTTGAAAATTCTGCTGGTGATAATGATTTACTTCATTTAATTTTACCATTACATTATTGCCATTAGCAATCTTTCAGTCCACTAAAATAGTATTCTGAGAATTATAAAAATGAGATTACAGCAATCATTGTAGTATAAACAATTATTTTGATGAGACAAATAATACAAAGTTGTACAAATATTGAACCACTAAACATCACATGATCACCATTCCTTATGCTTGCTCATAACTGTTATTAAAACAGGCAAAAGTCTCCATATAATAGTGCCATTCAGTGCACGACAGAGTAATCAATGCATACCAGAAGGTTTGTGCATCAAATCCCTATCTAGTGCCTACTCATCCAATATTCCCAGACTAATTTTTGGCTTGTGGCCTTTGTCAGTGAGGAGCTTTGGATCTGAGAGCACTGCACCTGCTCTCAGATCCAAGGCTCCTCATTGATAAAGGCCATAAACCAAAAACTAGTTTGGGGATATTGGATGAGTAGGCACTAGATAGGGATTTGATGCACAAGCCTTCTGGCATCCATTGATTACTTTGGCATGCACTGAGTGGCACTACAGTATGGAGAGATTTGCCTGTTTTGTACAAATATTATTAAAGCAAAATTTAATAAGAACATCTTCAAGTTTTATTTAATCCTGATAATCACATCATAATTGATTGTATTAAAAACAATTTTCATAACAATTATTTTTTTTTAGAGATTGAATAGCTTGATGAATACATCTCAATAATCAATTATGTGTTCACTAAAATCTGCCATATATCAATACATAAATCATTGCATTCTAACCTAAACTTTTTAATATAAATAAATTATTTATTTAGGATTTGTTTTGCTAAAGCGTTAAAACAAATTTAATAACAAATGAGTTAAAATAAAATAATAAATAGTCATCTGATATGTTGCTCATTTCAATTTGATTAATTAAAGAACTCTTGTGTTTAACCCAAATCTCTGTCCTCGAATATCACATGCATTCTAAATAGATTTAATTAATCAATTTTGGTTTTTTATGAATATATAGATGCAAATTGTTTTAATAATAATAATTTATTGGTAAATAAAGTCTTAAAGCTAAAATAAAACAGAACTTAAATTAAAATTATTTGTATAACAATATCTCCTTATCTATTCCCAAAGAAAAACAGCAATAGTATTAACTTTTATTTCTTATAAAATATATACGGTTTTAGCTCTATCTGAATATCTTCTCTATTTTTTTATCTATTTGTTTCAGATTGTCAACAACTAATTTTAAACTTTTCTAACATTGACTGCATATTCCATTATTTCACATAAATATATTAAAACAAAATTAGATTTTTACATTTAAATGTATGTATCAAATTTACATATATCATGTCAATATTTTTTGAGAATAGTCACTAAAATAAATGTAATATACATGAAAATAATTATGGTCTTGGAATTTATTTGTTATACAGTATATTATAAATTTGCTAATATTATTATGTTTTTATCGATTATATAATTTTTTAATAGCATAAGATTATTGTCACCAAATTTTATAAAATAAATAAATAAAAATTACTGGGGAAAATTTTATACTACGAGATTAGCGATATATAAATTTTTATAGTTTATACATTAAATCTGATTGCATAATGTTTTAACATTATTTTCTTAGTAATTTCTAAAAAATTTATGGGAAATTGACTTTTTAATTATTTACCAAAAAGCAGTGTATTTGGTTGAAAATAATTAGATCTGATATCCTAAGAACTGTCTAACAGTCAAAACAGCTTTTTCTATTGAAGGTGTAACTATAAATATGAAGAATAACTTTGATCGATATATCTCTATATCTCTCTCTCTCTCTCCCTCTCTCTCTCTCTCTCTCTCTCTCACTCTCTCTCTCTCTCTCTCTCTCTCTCTCTCTCTCTCTCTCTCTCTCTCTCTCTCTCTCTCTCTCTCTCTCTCTCTCTCTCTCTCTCTCTTCCACATCACACTTTTTTGATTAGTGGATGCAAAATATAAATTTCATTGAAAGACATTTTTATGAACAAATGCATTAAGAAAACAAACATTGTACATAGATCAAAATGTTCATATATTTTGTGTTTCCCCAAAAATAAGACCAGATCATATATTAATTTTTACTTCAAAAAATACTGTAGGGCTTATTTTCAAGGAAGGTCTTATTTTTTTATGTACAAAAATCTACATTTACTCAAGCAAAAAATATACATTTATTCAATAATTTCTTTTTACAAAAAGTTGTAAGATTCTTATTGGAGAGTGCTCCACAATTTCTTTCTTATACTCACCAGAATTACTCTTTCATTTTGCACTCATCTCATCTGGTCATCAGAATATTACTTCATTTAAATTTACCATTAAATCAAGTATTAATTGAAGACTTGTGAGACAGGGGTGATTACAAAAACTATTACAGTTAAGAATGGTTTATCCACACAAAAGCAGCACAAAAATTCATAAAATGTTTCTATATTTCACAGATGCTCATTAAGTACACTCTTACAACACATGGTATATCGAATTGTGATGATTCATATATGATACAACCACATCCGTCTGTTACCAAATGTGCAACTTTCCAAATTACTTGTAATAACTCTGCTTGTGTGTTGTTTTTAAAAACTTTTCTTTAAGACAAAGATTAATGATTTAAATTAATGTAGACTTTAATTATTAAATCATTTCTGTTATTTTAATAAAATATTTAAAAAAAAAAAAATGTTTAGAAAATCAAACTAATTTTCCTTTTATCTTGAATATTTAAAATCTAACATGATGAAACTCTAAAACTAAATCAAGCATTCTAAATATTAAATATAAATAAAATAAATAGCTAAAAATGTGTAAATAAAATTATAAATTGTCAAGTATACTGACATTGAGGGAGATAAATTGTTTCTCTATACAAGTGGAATTACATTTGTCAAAATGGTCAGTGGGTAAAATACAAAAGAACCATATAATTTATATTACTATTTTTTTTTTTCGTGTGTCATAGTATCGGCCGGGAAGTGAACCCACTAACCCAGGACAACTACTTGTAAGGCAGCTGTGCTGACCTCTTGACCATCAATGCTTGACTATTACTATTTATTTAAAGCATTAATTTCAATAATACTGTTTACTTATACATTCATTACTTTACAATTCAATATATCCTTCATATGTTTCAACACAGAAAAACAAAAGCCACTATCTGGTTAATGATTTAACTAGAGCTTATTTTAAAAGCATCTGAAAAATCATGCTAGACTTATTTTCTGGTTAAGTCTTATTTTCAGGGATACATGAAATACACAAACCATAATTCATTATTTACTATTGTTCTATTTACAATTAAATTACCGATAGCTATAAATTATTATCATTTTCCCTTTAATAATTTTTTAAGATTAATTACAATCTTCTAACTCTTTCCCACATCTATTCACTTTTTTTTTCTTATGTGTCATAGCATCAGCCAGGAAGCAAACCTGCTAACCCAGGACAACTGCTTGTAAAGCACTGTCGCTGACTTCTCGACCACCAATGCTTGACTATTCACTTATTTTATATCAGTTTTGTATAGTTATTACATACATTAACAGTTTTCAGCTTATTTTCAAACCTGTCACCCCTCCCCTTACAAAAATTACCCCAAAGAAAAAAATAATAATAACAATAAATACTAGGACTTTTTTTAAAAAAAATGATTGTCATTTATTTTCACAAAACCAAATTTATTTAATATTTTATTCATAACATCTAATTAATGTTTTTATAATAAAAAAATCATAAAAAAATGTTAATTTACTAGCATTATTTGTCTTAATTAAAATTAGATTTAGTTAAATAAATTTAAAATGTTACTCATAAAACAATAACATATTCTTTTTTTATCTGTTGTTTGTCCACTTGTTTGCTACAATAAAAAAAACCTATTTCTCTTCATAACTATTTAAAGAGAACATTTTTTAATTGAATAAAATCTTTAATTTTAAAAAATATTTTATTTGAAAATGTATTTACTTTTTATCTACAAAAACAATTCCAAATAATTATTCATTAAGATTTTTTTTTTTTTTTGCAAAATAGTGATACAAATTAGATTAGCAATTTATACTTTAATATACTGTTTTTCTTTTCCACATAGGAACAGATATCAGTTTGTTTATTTTTTATTAATGTCATTCAACTTGAGACTTACATTACAAACATAATTTTTTGTACACTAATTTAATTAAAAATTTTAAAACTAAAAATAAATTTGGTACTTTAGTATTAAAGCTGCAACATGGAACATGTATTAGACCTACTGCACCTATTCACATTCATATCAATCCATTGATAACTTTGTAATCTTGTGTGTGATCTGACCAAAATAAGGTGTACATGGATTTTGTACATGACTTTTTTGGGCAAAAAAAAGAACATGTATACGGATCTTGTACATGGTATTTTGGCAAGAATTACAAAGTTATCAGGAAGTTGATATGAATGAATAGGGTTATTAGGTCTAATGCGTGCTCAGTATTGCAAGACTAAAAATAAGTAAAAGTAAAAAAAATAGTAAACCATAATAAATATATAGATCATTTTCAACATTAACAAGTTTTAAAAAAAAATGTGACTTTCAACAGTAACAACTTTTAAGAACATTTAAAATAAAATTCTAACATTAACAAATTTCCAAAAAAAAAAATGTGACTTTCACAAATATGTATGACTTTCAATATTAACAACTTTCAAAAAAAAAGTGTCTTAAATAAATATGTACAACTATTAACATTAACAAGTTTTAAAAAAAAAGTGACTTTCAACAGTAATAACTTTTAAGAATGACATTTAAAATAAAAAATGAAATGTAATTTGTGATACCACAATAATGGTGCCATTAATAAAAAAAAATTGTTATTTTAAATATACACCAAACAAATAGTAAATGATTTTACTTTTTAAGTAATTTCAATAAAAATACATTAACTATATTTCTATGACACTTACCATGTAATATATAACAGTAATTTATGCATTAAACCAAAGTTTTCACATATACTGTACTATTACCACAGAAAATGGAGATCTACAGTAAAAATTTTCACTCCGAAAATGTACCATGTGATTGCAAAGTATGCTGGGATTTACAGAGAAGTGCTAATAAACAACATTTTTTTATAAAGAAATTAAAGCAAAAGTACAAAAAAAAAATTTAAAAAAATACATATTAATTATTAGACTTTTATTACATTTTTATTTATCCTTGCTCTTGTCAAAAAGAAATATAGACAATAATTGAAAGAGTCAAAGTATTACAAGAAAAAAATCCCATTGATAAAAAAAAAAGTATTTTCATGTATGCTCGCATGAATTATTTTTTTTCAATTTGATGTCATTGTAGCATTACCCATTTATTGTGGGTGTAAAAAGGCCTCCTATCTCCTCTACATTGCAGCTTTAATACTAAAGTACCATAAATTTTCATATAGTTTATTTATAGTAAACAATTGGCTAGAATTTTTGCTAAAGTATATGAGCATAAAATATTAAATAGTTTTCCACAAATAATTTTATAAAA
The DNA here is from genome assembly GCA_028023455.1 of Epiperipatus broadwayi. Taxonomy (NCBI): domain Eukaryota; kingdom Metazoa; phylum Onychophora; class Udeonychophora; order Euonychophora; family Peripatidae; genus Epiperipatus; species Epiperipatus broadwayi. Next base: position 999,781 of record JAQFVV010006243.1, read on the forward strand.
TTTTTAAGAACTGGTAATTTTATCTTTGTTTCTAAATCAAATTGATAAGTATCATTAAAGGTAATGATAAAACTTTATATTAATTAAGATGGTGACAAAAATTTACATGCTACAACTGCTAATAATCAAGTGTAAATTTGGGAGTTATAATATTATATTGCTTAATTAACTTTACCTGCCTTTAAGCATAAAACTGACATACAACATTAGAGTATAATTTTTTTAATGTGACTCCAGCCAATAAGATAAAGTTTTAAACTTCACTATTTAGAAACAATATTTTGAAATGAGAAATTTCATGTTCTCTTTACAATTTAAATTCATAGTTATCACTTCATTTTCAATGTAAATTGTATAAGTTATTGTTTTGATTTTTCCTAAAATTATAAAGATTCAAAATTATAAAGATAAAATGATATAAAATTAAAAGGAAAAAAAAGCTAACAATAAATGTTTAATAAAAAAATAAAAAAGTTGTTTTAATTCAAGTTTATTAACACTTTTTTATTTTTTATTTTTATTTTTTATTATTCTTTTTACTGTTTTAATTGTTTTTATTACTCAGAAATTCTTTTAAACTTTTCTAATTACTTTTTAAAAATATTATTTAAACTAGTTGAATAATAAATCATTTAGATGCTAAACTTTACTCATTTTTTTTTATTTATTATTTTATTTATTTCTTCATTCATTTAAATTTTTAAAATTTTAGAAACATTAATTTTGTTTCATAAGATTAAAATTTAGCTTGAGCTGTTAAAAATAATGTAAATAATATTAATAATATTTAACTAAACATTTAATTTGGTTTGAAGTAAAAGAGGACATAAAATATAAAAGAACTATTGAATAGGTTAATAGAGAAAACTTGTTCAGCCTCTGGATAATCAATTAATGATTGTTTTCTTAGCAACATCAAAAGGTAAAAGTTATCTCTGTTTGCATGGTTGTAATCTTTTTATTTTCATTGTTTATTGAATTAAAAGTTCATGAAAAACTAATTCAATATATATACGTGTGTGTAAATTAATTAGTAAATAGAATTTTTATTATATAAATGATGTTAAATCCATAGCCAAGGTATATTGATATGTAGCAACAAATAAGATATGTTCTGCTGACTGAAAAAAAACAATAGTACACCTATCCAAGCTATTGTTATTTTTCCATCAGTCTTATTGATTGCTGCACATCAATGCCCCTTGGTTGTGGATTTAACTTTTATTTATATAATGAAGATCTCATTTACTAATTAATTTACATCTATATTAAACTGTTGAGATATATATATGGTTTTTCTAATTTTAATTCTTCAACCGCCTCTTATGAGGCATCTCGTCGACATCTGACATCACTCTAACTCTGCTAGTTCTTATGCTAGAATATTCGTTTGACAGTTATTGATTAGGTTTTTAAAAGTTCTGTAAGATGGTGCCCTCTTCCGAATTATTTTACAAGTAAAAAATCAAAAAAAAATGCATTTTAAACTAAACAAAGAAAGAACCTTGTCGGTGATTCGCTGTCAGCCAGCTCTCAGCCGAAAAAGACATTCTGATTGGCTGGAAAGAACAAAGAAACCACCTGATCAAAGAAAATAAAGAAAAACGCTGAGATTTTCATTTCAAATGCAATTTAAGTATTAAAAAAATATAATTTGAGAAATTAAACTAGTTTTTTAAAAAATATACTAAAAAAACAAAATTATTTTCGAAAAATATTAAAGATTTTAGTAAAAATATTTTTAAGATTTAGCAAAAAGAAATCTTTACTTTTTGATAACGTAAAATTGAAAAAAAGCGTTTGCGTCAGCACTTTTTTGTTTAGACATTTGCTTTATATTTGCCGAAATTGAATATATTTTATAATAAATAAATAGCAATTTATTTTTGAAAGAACTTTCATTCTCTTTCATAACCTGAAAAATTAGTAATATACTTTTTATAAACGTATCTGAGTTGAATTTAATATTATAGGCGAATATGTTTTAACAATAGGCTTTGTCTTCAGTTTGTGAGTTGGCCAATTAAAAGATTTGATTTTTACCTCATACAACCAATAATATAATTAGCGGTTTAAGGGTTAATACTTTTTTTTCCTATCTACAGCCCAATAAATCTTTTATTTGAGCTTAGTTTTTATTAAGTTGATCATTCTTTTTTATATATTTATTATTAAAACAAACTTAAATTTTATGATGTCCCTAATTTTTAGTAAGGTAAATGCCTCCCTTTAATAGTTGTAATTGATCCTTTTCCTTTATTTATTTTAAAATACAATACAATACTAGGCAAAACAACAAAATTTTATCACAATTCTTCCACAATCATGGCTTCATCTATTAATAAATAGACCTCAAGTAAAAATTCAACTAAACATAAAACATGTATATACAAAACAAAATAGTTTTCCCAACATTCATTTCAAAAACCAACTTTCTTTAACATCAAAGGATACCTTCATTAGATTGATGGCTTCAGATTCAAAAAATTTTATCATCAAAGTTTGAATAGAAAAAAAGAACGAGAAACTTTGATGATAAAATGTTTTAAATCTGAGGTCATCAATTTCATGAAGACATCCTTTGATGTTAAAGGAAGTTGGGTTTTTTTGAAGTGAATGATGGGAAGACTATTTTGTTTTGCATATATATGTTGTATGTTTAGTTGAATTTCACTCAGAGATCTATTTGTTAATAGGTGAAATTATGGTTGTGGAATAATATTTGCAAAATTTTGTTGTTTTGGCTATTGTAGTGTTATATTAATTTGTTTTATTTTTAATTGCTAATATAGCAGTAGACAGTATTTAATGTTTATATATTTTAATACATAAAATAAATCAAATATCATAAAGAGCACACTATCATCAATATTCAGTACAAAACATGGTACATATAATATTTAAAATATAAAGAAAGTGTTTTTTTCCGTAACCAAATTTAATAGTCAACTGTAAAAGACAAAAATAAATCACTCATTAATAAACTCATAATCTATGACATTGCTTTGGGGAGGGGTGCTAATATTATTTCTATCTCATAAGTAGATTTAAAGTCAAGTAAATATAATAGTTATAAAACAGTATCAAACCCCTCATACAGTGGTACAACCAATGCAATCCATTGAGTATGTACTAGATAGGGATTTTATGCACAAATTTTCTTGCATCCATTATTAAGGCTTGCACAGGGTCGCACTACTGTACGAATAGTTTGCTACTGTTTTAACAGCTTATATAAGTATAGAAAATAGTGAGCGTGTGATGTTATAGCTATAGTAGTTACACTGACAGTATGTTCAGCATGGTTCGGATCACCAATATGATGATGACTCAAGAGCTAAAGGCTTTTGGATATCTTCTTAACTGAGTGAAGTGAAACAGCTCTAGTTTAGTAAATTTAATAAAACCATTACATTTCCATATACTTTGTTGTTCAAACATCGCATGACCTCCCGAGAAACTAAAAATGTAATCATTTTATAATGGCAGTCAGTTATCTGTAAATATATATTACTTGTGATGGATATTTCTAAAGACAGAAGATTGTAATCAGGCATAGAAAGGAGTAATACTTAAAAAGAAGGAAATTCGCCCGCAAAATTATATATGTAAAAAAAAAAAAAGGAGGTATGTTTGATTTTAATTTTTAAAAATATGAATGATTATATTTAAGGTTAAAAAAATAATAATTATTCGAGAATTTGTTGAAGGATTATCATTAGAAATAAGTAGTGGCTAAAAGTACTGATATTTATAAATTAAGTACTGTATTCGCGTAAATAAATATGTAGCAATAGTGTGTGTCCATTGGAAAAAAGGATGGCTCGATATAACAAAAATATCTGATTTAGTTAGAATTCATATCAGGAGCCATTTAATTACTCCCCCTCCCCTGATATCTACCATCATGTGATTAGTCATGGCGATTGAGATATCTAGAGATACAGCATAAGATTACAAATTAACTATTTCTGTTGCAAAATAAAAGCATGACATTTATAAAACCGGCCAGTAATTCACACAGAAGGCAAAAAATTTGCGCTATATATGTATTTATTTAATAAATATTTATGTTGTCAATGTAGAAAATACGCATTATCGTTATAATTGCTTTAAGATTATACAATATAAATGTATATATTGTTTTTAAAAATGTCTATGGAAGATAAATATAAAGATAAGGTATAATTTTTGAAATTAGTAAAGAATTTTAATATGCATAAATATTTTTTTTAATCCATTAAATATAATTGCGACAAAATATACATATTTAAGCATTTGTATAAACATACAATAAATAATTTATTTTTCTTTTTGCGCATTCAAGCAATCTACAGTTAAGGTTTGCGGTTATGATAAAAACGTATTTTGCATTGCTGCACAAATAGCCCGCATGCATGTACTGCAAACCTCACAATCTGACTACTTGCTTTGATCTTCCTTGTCAGTATGGAAGAGAATTTGTGGCCATCCTGCCTAGCTGATGCTAAAGCAAGAAAAAGAGGCAAGCTGATCGAGATACTAATTCTAGGGATTGGAAGTATTGCTGCAAGCAGAAAAATGTCCCAGATCATCCAAGACCTACCTCACTTAGTGGCTGCTCTGAGCTAGAATTGTTCTGGTTAAAGTAACGTCTTTTACTCTGTGGCCGGACTACCAAGCTTGAAACTGCCTCTCTTTTTTTTTTTAATAATTGATTTAATTTGAAATCGACAGTAAAATTATACACTTTTATGTACATGTAAGGGTATAAATTTACGCACGAGTGATCATAAAAGACAGATAAACGGCATATTATAACGCTCTTTGCCAGAATTTACTTATTAAATCCCTTTTGTTTTTCAATCCAATTCGCCTTTCTTAATCTAATCGACTACATACTGTACTTAAATTTTTTTTAATAAACAGACAATTAAATTATATAATATTTCAGATAATTAATTAAAGTTTTACCAAACCATTTAAAATTTAATAAATTATTACAATATATCTACGGTATAACATATAATTTAAATTACAACTGATTAATATATAATTATTTTCATGTAATTTTTAAGTTTATAATTAAAAACTGAAGAAAAAAAACCCTCTCTGGTTTGTAAATGACAAACTGTAAACGGCGTAATTAAGCAGACAAAGCGTATTTAGTTTTATTTGACATGTTAGAAGACAAACTATAAAATGTTTTGTTTCCTTATGATAATAATACTAAATCAATAATTTCTTTCTGCCTATATATTTATAAGTGGCAAATTAAGCTTTCTTGTTTGGGCCCAAAAAAAGTGTTTTGCTGTAAATATGATCTACTTGCAGCATGGTGTTTAAGCTAGTTTTTGTATATAATTACGCATAATTAATCCGCTATGAAAATAAAACCGCATATATATCGTTTTTTACAGCATATACAAACGTGAAAAAAAAAAAAAGTAAAATTTCATGATTAATATCATTATTATTACTTCAGTTACAAAAATATTCATAACATTCTTCAAATAGCCTAGTCTATATCAATATTTGCATAGGAACCAATCACGCCGAATTATCTAGTCATGTGATAAAAGCAATGATGAAACCACGATGAATCAGTATTGGTGGAAAAGCTTCAGGGTGAAAGGTTAAAGCTAATAAGATTTTCGATCCTTTCATAAATCATCTTAAAAGCTATTTTATTTCCACAAATGTTATATATAACTGTGTTTCATGAATATTTGGAAATGTGTGAAAATTGATTTCAATGACTACATATAGTATATAATATTTCAAACACAGCGCATTATATATATAAAGCCACAAGCAATATATTTTAGGATCAGGTGCAGCTTATATTAACTGACAAATAAAAAATATATAGATATTGCAAACACAATTGCAAAAAGCTTTTTTTTTTTGTCTACTATAGAAAAAATTATTATTTTTTTTAAGAAAATATTGTTTGGAATGATGCATATATTAATAAACAACGTAGTTATCTACCTAATATACGTTTAACACATACCTTCAGGCCATCTTTTTTAATGACTATTTTTCTCTAATTCATTTATCATCCTTTTTTAACCCATCAAATTCTTTTACCAGATATTTTTATCTTTAAGTATGTATTAATTACAATTTTACTTATTTACTAATTCTTTTTTCTGCTTATTTTAACATTTCTGCATTTGCAATCTTTTCTGTCTAGGAAATAAATGTTTAATGCAAGTTATTTCAAATGTTAGTTATATATATAATCTTATTAATTTTATTATTAGAAATTGTAATGAATTAGTTGTTAATATATAAAGTTTTGTAAAATTAGCTTACAGAAATATTATTTTTATTAATACTAAAATTTAACCATTATCAAACATATATCATAAAACCTATAGTTGTCAAAGGTTAAATTCATCTTTTACTTACTGAGACTGCCTTGACAACAGATTAAAGATTTATAGTGTAGATAAGCTTGGTTTGTTATCAACCGATATATATAAAATCGTTCTTCTATTTTTATTCTGATGTAGTTGTATAGAACTCTGAAATTCATTCATTTGATTTTACTTTTTTTTAATAGGAAATTAAATAAATAAATAAAATCTCTGAAAATAAACTTTAAGATTATCAAAATTATTTCAAGAATATTAATTGCTCATTTTAATCTTGCAGTGTTATGTAATAAGTAAAGGAATTAGATCTCCATCATTATAACCTTGCAGGTTACCAATTATAAATATGATTTCTCCAGGCTTATGTTTAAACATTTAACTTTCTGCTGGTGGACACTGAAATCATAATTAAATCTGGCTGCCTTGAACCTGGTCTTATATCTTTATCATTAACTTTTCTGAGTGTGTTCCAAACAAAGTATCACGTGACTTTCTCTGAATTACTTTCAGCATCTGCAATTCAAGCTCTAGTCCAAAACTATAAATTCAATTTCTCACTAATAGATAATATTCAGAAATCAGTCTAGGGATGTGGATTATCTTCTAATTACACTACAATTTATGGATTTGAAGTAAATTACTGCTCTTAGTTACAAACTTTTTTGAGTCATTATCATCATCAACCATTATCAATCCACTGCAGGATGAAGGTTTCTCCAAGTTCAATCCATCTCTGATCTTTAGTTTCTTTTCTCCACACCACCCCTGCACATTTTCTTATTTCATCCATCCATCTCACATGTGATCTCTTTCTGGATATTTTACAATCTCTCGAAATCCCGTTTAAGATTTCAATTGTCCATCTATTATCATCTCTTCTAGCAATATATCCAACCCAACTACACTTGTCTTAATTTTTTCAATGAGGTTAGTAACATCTATCATTTTAAATTTGATTCTTTGTTTTTCAAAACATTTGGCTAAATTGTAATAGATGCATTTTTTTTTCTTTTGTATAATAATTTTTGAAAAATTACTTGTAAATATCAATTCAACTTACTTTCTTGACATGACAAGTCATGGAATGAAAACTCTTGATCTCAAGATCTATGTATCATGGCACAGCTCTGACCCTTCTGGTGCTTGTGAACTTCAGAACAATATGCCATTTAATGTCAATATGGTTTTATGTAGTTGTAAAGAGGTAGATTCTGGAACTTACTATCCATAGATTGCAGATCAGAAGGAATAATTATGGTGCTCAAAGTTCTTATAAAATCTAAAGTAATAAATCATTTGATGCTCTACATGATATGGTGAGAATGACAGACTTTAGATATCATGGTCCATAAATCTTGGCTCATCTCTGTCACTTTAAGTGCTCAAACTTTTTATAAACTCCCCAGTCTTTGGTAGCATGGCTCAGTTAGTTAGAGCAATATCTTAAAATTAAGTATTCAAAAATCTACAAGTCCAGATTCAATTCCGATGCTAATACTGTCACCGGAAGAAGAGAGAATAATACCACTCCAAACATTGTGTATTTACTAACCCATCTATTTATTTCATTTATTTTTTAAGTTTAAATGCATATTTAATATTATTTAGTTTTTTATATTTCTCAATTTACTTGATCCTCAGAGTCATTGAATTATTTATAAAAATAAAAAAAAAATCTGAAACACTTACTTAACATCTAAATTAATTTTAGAAAACTCTGATGGGCATTTTATTAACTAGAGATGACTGAAAATAAAAATAAAAAACTTTTTTTTTCACTTCTTTATTAATAAAGATCGACTCTTTAAAATCAACCAACGTTTTCTCCCTATACATCAAATATTTGTGTGTGTGTTTTTGCTATATACTTTATTATTATTATTTTAAAAATATTTGCGATATCACTTGCATAAAAAATGTTGTTGATGTTTTTTCTTATCAATCTTAAATTCACAATTGTCGTGTATTTACTTTAAAATTAAATAGCATGTCTACTTACCAAACTCTATTCATTTCTGAGATTTTTATGAGAAGAATAGAATATAGAATATGTGTTTATTTACGTAGCTAATAAAATGAACCAAGGAAAGATAATCGCAGTAAAGATAAAAATGATCTTTTGCATATTAATTAACTAGCATTTTAGATATGAATTTGAGTGATACACTTTTAATATAAAAAAGCCATTTCATCATCGAAAAATTGTAAAAAAAATATTTTCAAAGTTTTTGGAAAAATATTTTCAAAATTTTTGGAAAAATATTTTCATAACAAGTAATATTATAGCCAAAATATTAATAATATTATTATCACATGATCTCAAGCATTTAATAATCAAATGTGAAATTAAAAAGCAGTTAAATCTAAATCATAAACAAGAAATATGTTCATAATCTATACTCTAATAAATCATAAACAAAAAATATAACATGACAAATTCCAACCTAAGCAAAGATCCTATTCTTTTTTTATCTGTATTCCTCTGGTAAAGTACCTATGAATTATAAACAAGGAACATGGTATGACGAATTCAAACTAAAGCAGAAATTTTGACAACTATTTCCCTTCAGTGATATAACTGTAAATCATGAAGAGTTCCAACTTAGACAAAAATTCTGGTAAGGTTGCTTTTTATCTATACTCCTCCTGCTATTAGGATTGACATCTAGGCCAAACAAAGTGTATTCAGAGCAATAAAACTTTTATAGACTCTTTCCCATCAGCACAATAAAATTACAATATAAATGCCTATTAATTATCTTATCATAATTTCTGCAATTAGAAAGCTAAATACTTTGATTAAAAAAAGCAAAACTACAATATTGGAGAGTCTTTCAAGTGAGCCTATGGCAGATACATAGCATATTTAAAAACAATTTAATATTGAAGTTTTTATTATAATCACCAAAATTCAAGATAAAAACAAGAATTCTTAAATGCTTCCTAAGTTTACAACAAAAATAACAATGACAGACATAGTCCCTCCACATTCCCGAATTATAAACAAAAATTAATTTTATTCAGAACTCTTCTAAGCATGATGCTCTAGTATATATCTAGAATACAACAGATATCCTGAAGCATGTTTTTGTTTGAAAAATTGAAATAAATAAAAACATAAGCTACATAATACTTTTGTTCACTAATAATAACATTTTGTATTTTATTTTCTAACAGTTTTCAATGCAAATTTTAAAAATTAAACTCTGGTTATAAGAAAAGATTTGATATGCAATTAAAATAATGATATACAGTATAGAAATTATTATTTAAAATGACCAACTGATATATAAAATGCTTTAGAGAAGATCAGCTATTTGCTAAACCACATTGCTGAGTCACAAATATTCACTAGCTAGCTATTTATTTACCTATTAAAATTGGTCTATTCCTCCAGACAAATAATTTTATTATTTTCTTATAAGCATTAATTTACCGTTTTGATTAATAATGTGTAAGAATTCAAATTGTTGCACAACAAAACCGAGTGTGACTTGAAAATAAATCGTACATGCAATTCCTAAAGGTAATCTCGGCTAGATATAATACTCAAAATTGCATAAGATAAAGTTTATTCAGTAGATAAATCTTTTAGTTAACTAAATTCATTTTCAAAATTTAGTCATCAAAATAAAAGTTATAATTGGAAAAAATTATTATTGGAACAAGTTATCCAGAAATAGTTTTTACTTGCAAAAATGGTCAGACCAAATTTGACATAACAGAATTTACTGCAAATCTCTAGTCTAATGAATGACTAATAAAAATTATTAATATACTTCTATTGTGGGATTATCTTACTACAAACTTATTTGTTAAAATAAAAATAAAAGTAAAATACACTAATCTGTTGTATTTTGAATTTCATAACTAATTTAAAAGTTCTTAGTACAAAATTAAAAGTAATAGTTTCAGCCACAATAAAATTAAAAAGTTACTTCTCAAAAATAACTCCTAAATTTTCTGTTTAATATTAATGCCATGAAAGTTTCCCTGAAAAATTAATTAGACATTAGCAGATACAGTAGTACAGCATATTTATTTTCCAACCGCTTTTATGCCGTAATTATTTATGATAATAGCAGATAGCTAAACAGTAATCATGATTTGAAAAAATTATATTGTGTAAAAATGTACAAAGTCAGATTTTAGTTTTTTTATAAGATATACAGTATATAAAAAAATATTTAATATTGTTTCGTTGCTCAAACTTCTTATAAACTAATAATAAAATATACAATTGGGATGGGGATCTGACTGATTTAGTGCAGCAGCATGACAGATTGTAGAGCTCAAGAATCATGGAGTTACATTGTCTCAGTTTTATATATGTTTATAGAAAGTATTGATTAATAAGTATAGAATATAAAAAAGACTAAAATATATAAATAATAATTATATAGGAAGGTATATATAGATATATGTGATTATATAAATAATGATTATAAGATAGAATATATATATAATGTAAAATTCTATGTTCATATATATTTGTATTCTTGTATTTATATTATGTTTTAGTTCTGAAGAAGATTGCTGGGGCAATCGGAACCGTCAATAGTGGGTTGTAAAACAAGCATTGTAAAAAGTAATAAAGAACGTAGATAATATTAATATTAAATATTTATTTAGAAATAAATACCTTTTTAATTCTAGGAAAATATGTATTTCTATTAAAAAATAGGTTTAAAGTTTCGACTCTTTTCCTTTTTTTAATTTCTTAGAATAAAGCTTGCATGATATAGCATTTTTATAAAATGTATGAAAAAAACAAAGAGTGAAGAAAATAAAAAATACGGTCATTGCATTATACAAAGAAAGAGTGAATAGATAATAGTAATAATGAAGAATCATAGGTATGCAAGAAAGGATATCAAAAGATAAGACATAGGATCTTTGTTAATAAAAAATAATTCTAATAATGAGAAAATTACGTGTAATAAATCTTTGAGTTTAATTTTGATTTAAAAAAGCACGATATTTAAGAAGTAAATAATAGTGTTTAATTCTAAAATAATTTTTGTTTATTTGTAAAAGAAAGAAATTAAGGATTGTAAAAGAAAGAAATTAGGGACCAACAAATTACTAGAGGTCAAACGTTGGTGGCCGAGTGGTCAGCACAGCTGCCTTACAAGCAGTTGTCCCGGGTTAGCGGGATTCGCTTCCCCGCCGATGCTATGACACATGAAAAAAAAAAAATTATTGGAATGAGATAAACTAATTTAAATTTTGTTATAAAATAATTTTAAAAAAATTAATCAGTCACTTAAGTGTTCCCATCCACCCCTCAGCCTCAATTTTTTCCCCTTTATTAAAAAAAAAAAAATAAACAAATAAACATTTGAAATGCAAGATGAATGTCATTATTTCAAACTTCTTTTTTTTTTTTTTCATATTGAAAAATTTGAACATCTCTCAAATAATTATAATAATAGAAATAAAAAGAATGGGTTTTAAATATATATATTTAAATGATTCCTAATTAAAGCAAGATTATATTCAAACTGTTAATTAAACAAAATTAAATATAGTTATTAAAAAAATTTAATATTTATTAGTATAATTTAATAAGTGTAATTTTTTTTTTTTAAAATGATTATTAGAAAAAAAGTTCGTTGATCGTAGCACATGATTATTTAAAAAGTTTGCATTACATATGCGGGAGAAAATATGGTAATATAATTTGTGTTTGCTGTTTCAAAAGTGTAACCTTTAGGCCTCTACACTCTCATAAATTTAAATGATCAGATAGAAAATGATTTACTGTTATTGTCTTAATGTTGGCATTTAATTTTTGTTTAACATTGCAATCACAATTAAAAATCAATATTGTATTGTATATAAAATAAGCATATAATCTGATTTTTTTTTTAATTTTTTTTTTTTTTATACATCATTGTTCTACAATAAAAATTATAGTCTTTATGTGTATTCTTGCTAGAGTTTAAATGAGTTCAAATATGACTAGGGATAATAGTATTCAATCTCCATAAGTGTTTTAATGATCATTGTATATGTATAAAATATAAACTGAAACTAATATATGTAACAAATAAATAGTAACTTTTAAGATTTAATATTAAATAATAAATAAATAACAAAAGTGATTTCAATTAATATCACGTAACCTTTAACAATTGCTTTTAAATATATACAATTATTTCCCATGATGCACTATTTATGTTATTTGAATTTTCACATTAGAATTTTTTCTAATAGCATCTTGTTTATTATTTAAAAACAATTGTTAATAATTATGGGCAATACTTGAAGTAATTTCTGCAATTTATTCAAGAAATATGTGAGAACAATCTATGCTGAAAGAGACGATAGAAAAATATAAAGATGTTTGGGCAATTGCAAAGAATCCTATCAACAGAAAGAATTTATGCATTTTCTTTTTTAAAAAAATGGAAGATTTAAATGCCATACATTTGCATATTAAGCCTCATTTACATATCATTCATATATACTTCTAACTGCTAAACTTTAAACAGCACTTTGATTCTGGCAGTAATCTGCCAAATGCTTGCTCAGTGCATTTAAACTTTTGAATTTTAATTATTGCCTTTTCATAATAATTTGATTATAACAAGTTTATAAGAATTAATTACACTTTCATATTTACCATTACAAAATCCATGAAAATCTAATATATATGTAAATTATTAATCAATAATTCTTAATATAAAAATTAATGAATTGTGGGAAAATTGATGTATGACGTATTACTTTTTGTTTACATTTGTAACGGTTTTTTGTAATACAATTTGAATCTAGTTGATAAGGACTACATAGATAGTTGAAAGTACTTCTATTGAATTGTGGTATATATTTGTTTTTAAAATATTTTTTACTGTATTAATTATTGTATTGTTTTGATTAATTATATATATATTAACAATTAGTTGTGGTATTGCTCAGGGTGAAATAATGGCTATCATGTTGTAATTAAGGTATTATAGAATGTGATTGAAAATGATTTTACATTATCTTATTCAGTTGATATAAATTGAAGAGTTGGAATGTGGAGTAGATTAAAGCCTGTCCATTAAAGTGTGATGTTTGGCTATCATTAATATATATCTGAGCACTTATAGCATATATGTGTAGAGATGGTAATCTGGACCAACTGATGATTTCTGGTTTAGCATGAAATATGTCTATTGGTGATTATTTATCTTTTCAACATATATGTGTTCAATGAGATAGTGTGGAGAATGGTGGGTTGTGTGAAAGTCTGTGCTCATATGCCCTATATAATAAACTGAACATTATAAAAATGTAAAATTACTACAGGTTAATATTAAGAGTATTGAGAAATATTGTATGAAAAATATGATAATTGATCCTATGAATTGTAATGTTATTTCACGTTCAAATAAATCTTATATTATGAAGAATTGGTATTATATTAGTTAAAAAAAGTAGTAATACTTGCAAACATGCTCTACACTTTAGTGGAGATATCATGCAATATCAGAAGTATTCAGAATAAGCTAATTGATAAATTTCATGTTTAGTATAAAAAAATAAAAATAAAAAAGAGAATGTAAGTAATGTAATATTTTTAGAAAACAAACCTAAAATTAATATTTTTTGCAAGCAGAAAAATTATTGCTTTATTAATAATATGTTTAAAAATATTAAAATAATATTTATTTGGAAAATAAATCTTTGAAATAAATTAAATTAGCAATGAGATCAAATACTGTTACATAATAAATTGATACTAATTGTCAGCAAAAACATTTATTTAAAGAAACTGTAAATAGACTTTGATGCCTTATTTTATGACATCAAACACAATTGCATGATAAATTGAATTAGGAAACCAAAAACATTAAAAAAAAATTAATTCCACAAAGCAGAAAAGATTAGTAAAATGTTTGTTTAAAGAAATTGTTGGTAAACTCTTGACTATCACGATTGGATAAGAGTAAGCATTTTCATGCTACCACTAGATATTACATTAAAACTTATAGTGTTATTTGCAAAATATATTTACTTTTATGTTTTTAAACATTTATTTTTCAAGCATTGTCTATTATGAAAATATATTAATTTTATATATTTTTTTAATAAAAATATTATGTTCATGTTTCAAACACATTTACACTTTCTGCAGATAAAATTTTTCGTGTAAACTTTAGGTTTATTTTAGAAATAAATAATTTTATTTTCTGTTTTTTACATATAAATATATATTATTTATTTCTAATTGAATAATTTTACTTCCAGGTTTGCAAACATATACTAAAATTTGAATGTGTCAAGTGCATTAATAATTTATATAAAAATCATTTTGAAGCTTACTAAAAATCAAAATAACTAAAATTATTAGCTTAAGCATCTTAAAAGAATGCTTCCAATGTTATTTGATATTATTATTAAATAAAGTTTTTAAGACAATGATTTATATTGTCCTTGATATATCTTTTAGTACCATATTAATTGCTTTTTTTTTATCCATAATGTTTTTGTAGACATTCTTTTATTTAAAAAGAGCATATGTGAGTATTTCTTTAAATCGTGTAAATTACTTGTTTGGTACTACATTAACCAAATATGTTAGAATTATAACTTTTTATTTTTAATCGCTTTCCTAATATTGCTATCTGTCAATTCCTTTTTTTAAAAGTCTAGTTGTATTAACAAATGTTCCTCTTCAACTAATTTTGAATTAATATTTACAATAAAAATTTAAAATATTTATAAAAAAAAAAATATTATTATATTGCCATGTGATTTACTTACATTGGATATTACAATCAATTAAAAGTTATAAATAACTTCTTGCATAGAAAAGTAAATAACTTCTTAATAAGACATATCTCTGAATCCCTGTAGCAATATGTATATATATATATATATATATATATATATATATATAAACTACATGTCAAAAACATCCATTTTAAGATATAATGAGGATTGTCAATATATTGAGGGAAGAAGGATTATCATAGTATATCTAAACTTTTGAATATTTTAAAAGACTATATAATACAATGAAATAATTTTAAAATCTTTTAGAAGATAATAACAATCAACTAAATACACTGTCTTTTATTGCTTTTATTTAACATCCAGTGTTAGAGATGTTTACATGATTTCTTAAGAAATATAATTATTTGTTAATAGAAGTTTCATCTAGAGCAAGCTTGAATAATTAATGATTATCAGATGCTTATAAAATCTCTATTCTTATAATATCGTGCTTTGATTTTAAAATTTTTAGTTTGACAGGTAAAATAAAGTTAAAGATGCTTGTAGGATATATTCTTTCCAACTTTGAATTCTAGACTTGATCAATAGAGGCAAAAGCCAGAGATCAGCCTAAAGATAGGGATTGGTATAAGTCTAGTAATTATTCTTGATTACTCGTGCTTACACTCCTGGTAGTCTTGCAATATCACATTTCTTTTAAGCTAGGAGTTGTGATTTGTTGTTATTTTTAGTTATTTGTTATCATACACATATTCAATTTTTAGTTGTAATTGTTTTTAAAATAAAACAATAAATCATTATTTTAGCAAATATTTAAATACTTTTAACAATTAAAACAATAAAAGATAATTTCTTAAATATAAAAATGAATTACATACTACCACAATTTAAAAAATTAATGAAAAGCTTTATAGAAAAAATATTTTGAATATGCAATAATCAAGTATAATTTATTATATTAAAGAACTAAAACAAAATATATTATTAAGAACATTTAAGTGCACTCTTTTGCTATTTTAGATGACAAGATATTAAATTACATATATAATAGTATGTAAATTGCAAACTATGACAATATAAGGCTGAAAATGGTACCTATCTTTGGCAGTTATACACATCACTAATTACAAATTAAATAAATCAGAATTTTATTTTAAATGTAATAGATTTTGTTTGCTTTATTTCAAAGTGTGAAAGATAAAATTTATATAAAATACACAATTGTCTATATTTTAAAATTATAAAATGCAGGATATTTAATAACAGTGTGTAATTAATTTTTACACTTTCAAAGTAAGCAAATAAAATCTTTACATAAAATAAAATTCTAATAATTTTGAATTGTCGTTAATAATGAGCAAGAATTTGGCTCAGCTGAGAAGTGGGTTTTATTGCTTGCATCTGTTCTGAAAAAATGTGAATTGCCTTACTTTATAGTTTAAAAGTTGGTAGTGATTATTATATGTATCATCTTAATTTTTCAAAAATAAAAATTAATAAGCTTTAATCTCTGTTTTATAAATAATATTCAAATATAAGTATTTCTATACTAAACTTAATGTAATTAGAAGAGACTTGAACTCAGACTTTCAAGTTCCCTACAACTATGTACTTCATCTTATACAACTGATACACATGACTGTATACACATGAAAAATAAAAATTATCTTTGATATTCATATTTTGTGCTGAACCAGAATTCATCAGTGGGTCCAGATCATCATCTCCCACTCCACACATAAATAAAATTAGTGCTCAGTTTATATTAAGATAGCAAATCTTCAAACTTCAATGGACAAGCTTTAATCTTCTCCACCCTCCAACTCTTCAGTCATCTATATCGTTGAAAAATCCAATGAGAGAACACTCAAGGGTTGTTAGTTGGGATGTTATCGCAGCAGCCTTGCAAGCAAATAGTTGGTTGCAGACGGTTGTGGGTTCACGTCTCGGCCGATGCTATGACATATAAAAAAAAATCCCTTGTTGATGCCAATATTATTGTCATATGAATGTTGATTTTATGTCACCCTGACCCCCTCACATATAGAACCTTAATGTTTATTTAAATACATGGGTACAACAATAATATTGACATCAACAAGGGCTTTGAGTGTTGCATCATCAGATTTTCAATGATATGGTTGGCTGAAGAGTTGGAAGATGGAAAAAATTAAAGCTTATCCATTGAAATATGATGATTTGCTATCTTAATATAAACCAAGTACTGATTATATATATGTGTGTGTGGGCGAAGGTGATCTAAACCAACTGATGAGTGCTGTTCCAACACAAATATGTATGGAGATCATTTATCTTTTTCACATGTATGTGATCATGTGTATCAGTTGTATAAGATGGAATGCATAATTGTGGAGAGCTTGAAAATCAGAGTTCAAGTCCCTTCTAATTATATATATATATATAGTGAGTTATACCATGTATTTATTTTGTTTTAATTTTATATAACCTGAAATTATAATATATATATATATATATATATAATATACATGTATATTATATATATATATATATATATATATAATATTTAAATACATGTATATTGTCTATACCAAACTTAATGTACTTATAAGGGACTTGAACTCAGATTTTAAAACTTCCCACAGCTATCCAATCCATTTTATACATCTGATACCCATGGCTACATGCATGTGAAAAAGATCAATATCCAATATATATATACGGAGATTATTGAGTTTATGAAATGGATTGGATAGCAGTGGGGAGTTTGAAAGTCTGAGTTTAAGTCCCTTATAATTATATATATATATTATTAAAATTAGATTAATTTTTGTTTATGTTCACTATATATACCCTATATATTATAGAAATTTTTAGATTTTTCAACTGGTAATGTTTGATTTTGAAAGAAATAACTTGTTGAATTTATGTTTGTGCCAATATATGTCATAAGCAATGGCCTGGAAATTAGTTGAGACCCATTAAAAATAATATTACAAATTCTGTTTAATCTCAATTACGCAGCACAATTTAATATTAAGGTTTAAAAGTAAATTTAATGCTAATTTAATTACATCTTTAAGTGGTGTTTAATTATAAATATATAATTGATTGTTAACTATATTAGGATTGTCTTAATAAATTATTAGTAAAAGTTATTAATATTTTTCATAAAGTAGTTTGTATTAAAATTGTATGTGCAGAACATTTAAAACTTGTCAATTAAATCAAAGATATGTGTAAGAGATTGTGTCTGCGCCAACTGATGAGTAATTGTTCAGCATGAAATGCATATTTTGGAAATAGTTTTTTTTTTTTTACATATCTTTGATTATATGTTTCAGTAATAAGTCATGAAATAGAAATTTGAAATATATATATATAATTAAGTTTAAGTATCTTTTTAAAAAAACTATGCTTAGAAAAGTACAGTGAATATTTTTAATGTATCCATACTGTGAGAGGTTGGTCCGAATTCTGGAATGATTGATGGTTGTGATTAGAAATAAACTAATATGAAAGATGCACTTATAAAACAAAAATCTTACACCCACATATATATAATTGTCACTTTTAACATCCAAAAAAAAAAAAAAAAACAAATTCTGAAAAAAAATTTACATTGAACTAACTTTGATGATTTCCAAGTAAGCTAGAATTTTTTTCTAGGTAACTAATTAATTGCATAACTGACCCACTTAGAAAAAATTGGTTAGTAAATAGGTATTTAATTATATTTAAATAAAGAAAAAACAACTATATAAACATAAGCCTGGCTAAACAGGTGAAACTTAGGTTTAGTGTTCACCATATATGCCAACATATACTTAACTAAAACTGAATAACTAAAGTATATGTTACTTGTACAACGCTACCTATGCAAATATGTTTAAAATTTCAGCCAATAAACTTGAATAACAGGATAATAGTAAAAGTTGTTCTCTTGATAATTACAGTATAAATCAGTGACTTTATATAAAAAAGGTCGATTCTCTAGTCATTGGAGTTTAGTTGCTAGTGTGGGTGTGTGCATTGATTTTGTGGGTGCTTTGCATTTTAGAGTCTAATGTAAAGCAAAGAGATAGAAATGTCACCACTCATTATATCTAATATAACTGAAACACAAGCTTATTATGCACCTGTGTCTATATATGTAATATATAGGGTATATGAGCACAGACTTTCACATGACCCATTACTCTCCACTCTATCTCATAACACTCCTATACTCGAACACATATATGTCAAAAAGATAAACAATCACCAATATCCATATTTCATGCTAAACCAGCAACCATCAGTTGGTCCATATTATCATCTCCACACATATATGCTATAAATGCTCAGATATATATTAAGATAGCCAATCTTCATATTTTAATGGACAGGCTTCAATATACTCCACACTCCAACTCTTCAACAATCCACCCAATTGAAAATTCTGTTGATGGGATGCTCAAAGGCCATGAGGGGTCAGATTAACTTTATGTCAACATGGGTGTGACAACAATCCCGGTCTCAGGGTGGTCTTTGAGCATTCCATCATCAGATTTTCAATTGGATAGATGGTTGAAGAGTTGGAGTGTGGAGAAGATTGAAACCTGCCCATTAAAGTATGAAGATTGGCTATCTTAATATATATCTGAGCACTTATAGCATATATGTGTGGAGATGGTAATCTGGACCAACTGATGATTGCTGGTTTAGCATGGAATACACATATTGGTGATTGTTTATCTTTTTGACATATATGTGTTCGAGTGTATCAGTGTTATGAGATAGATTGGAGAGTAATGGGTCATATGAAAGTCTGTGCTCATATACTCTATATATTATATCCTAATATACTAAATATAATATTATGTAAATCTATTATTATTAAGTGCTGACTTCAGCTTTTAAAACTCTTACTAATGAGTGAATGCAAGAGATTTTGCATATTCAGAGATTAGCAACGTATTACGTTCAAATGATAACATTTGAACATCATAAATGGTAATTTTCTATTATTTGCAATTTTTTAATATAATTTATTTTAGTATTTCTAATTTAAAATTATATTCTGAAATAATAAAACCTATTCATCCACTAAGGTGTAATATAAATATTGTTTTTCTTATTTTCAGATAACTTTATTTAAAATAAATTTTATCTTGGAATCCCCAAAAAAATTTAATGTTTTTTTTTTTTTTTTGTTTAACGTTATTTTAAAAAAAATTTTTTTTTTTTTTCTTGTGTCAAAGCATCGGTCGGGAAACGAACCCCGGGCAACTGCTTGTAAAGTAGCGGTGCTGACCACTCGGCCACCAACACTTGACAATTTTTTTTTTTTATCAATGAAAATAAATGTTTTTAATATCTTCTACCTACATTCAGTTTTATTAGCAAGAGGAAAGTGATAATATGCATTGTATTCTTAATGAGCAGTCATTTTTACTATAATTTAATTCAACCAACAAATTATTTGTTTTATAATCAGTTGATGGTTTAAGTATCAATTGATTTATTTATTTATTTATTTAAAAAGCCTTATTATAAAGCAACAATATGGAATGTCATTATATATATAAAGAATTATCTTAATCATATATTGATAACACAATTTCATTCATTACATCCATATTTATAAATTGATTAACAATATTAAAAAAAATTGCAATATTCTTTAATAATCCAATGTAGTGCAAAGTTTTCTCCATGAAAGAATTCAAAAGATGGCAGCAATGTTTCTCAGGATTTAATCTTTAACTACATGGATAATATTATAAATAATTAAATAAATTCTTTTATAACAATGCCTATTTTAAATCTAACAATTTTGACTAGTTGGCAGTCTTTTTCAGAGCTAATATATATATATATACACAAGAAATAGAATCAGTAATACATATTTTAAATATACATAAATATACAAAATAATTTATCATATAAACAATACAAACTAAACATTCTATGCTGTTATAGATTGAATCCATTTTTATATTCTATTATATATATTAAATACATAGTCTCAAAGTTTATATTACATTTATATTATAAAAAATCAAAAGCAATAAATCCATACTATTTTATAAAATATTTTTAATTTTTTTATATCAATTAATATTATTAAAACTATAAAAATTATAAAAAATATAGCTAATTAAAAAAATGGCCAGATTATCTTTAACCTAAATTTACAGTTATATAGACCAATCTTAAGCATCTTAATTTGAGAATATGATATTACTCACTCCACATAGGCCAATCTGAAGCATCTTGAATTGAGAGCTAACTCATTTCACGTAGACCAATGTGAGGCATCTTGATTTGAGAGTGTAAAGATGTTACTCATTTCACATTTAAATGTGAAGTAACATCTTCATACTATCAAATTGAGATGAATCAGATTGGCCTATATAAATGTGAATTTCTGTTGAAGATAAGATAGCTAGCTATTCTTATCTTTATAAAGCCCCTATTTTGCATTGAGGTTTGAGTTACTTCTATAGCCAAAAAAACTACATTTGGCTATTATACATGTTTAAAGTGCCTGTGGAAAAGGTTAAAGTGTTTCTCTTTATAATTCTTACATTTAAAATCTTTTGTTTAACTTACATTAAATCTTTAAAAAAATGTTAGAGCAAACAATTAAAAAACAACAGACCTTTACAAGGCTGGGTACATGGATCTAAAATGTAAAATCCCAAAACAGATTAAAATTAAAAAAAAAAAACTTCCAAGTTTTAATCAGACAATAGTTAATCTAGTTCATAGGCATGTCAAATGAATTTTCTATATCTGCTCTATGAAGTTTTCTTTTTCTCTCTCTCAATTTCTCTCTCTCTCTCTCTCTCTCTCTATATATATATATATACATAAATTCATGAAGTTAATATCATGATCTAGATATTATATGTATATATATATATATATAAGTATACAATTTAAATAATAAGTAAATATAAATAATAATGACAATAATAAGTAGACAGTTTAAACAATGTTTTATCAAGTAAAACTGATAATTCTATACTCAAATTGTAGCTCTTGTTTCATTATTGGCATTAATTTTTTGCCATGCTTTTATGAGATGAGCTATATTCTCAATTGTGCTGTTTTTTTTTTAACTGTATCTTATTTTGGATAACTCCTTTCCTGTCCCCTAAACAGTTCATTGTATATGGTCTTGTAGCAATAATGGATGACCATTTAACAATACCTTGTCTACATATCTATCTATTACTTACTGGGCAAGTTTTCATCAAGAAAATTGTACACTATAAAGCATATGAGGATTGCCATTTTGTTGAAAATAGAAATTTTTGTTTTTGTGTTCCAATTGCAATATGGCATATTCTAGGAACATATTATAGTATAGGAAATAAGCAATAAATCTTAATAAAATAAAAAAACTATATAACTCAATATGTACACACATTTCTATATATATATAGTATTTTAAATAAACAATCTTGATTTCATGATACATATATATATGTGTGTGTGTGTTCTCTTCATAATATATTTTTTAGGTACTCATTTATATGCCGATTGTTAAAAAGGTGCATTTATCTACATTTCTGATATTTTTTCTGATTGTTTATTAATTTTTTTATATATTATTATAAAATATAAATTTTCACTTTAAATACTAGATAATCCACATCTATTTATAGGCAAACAGTAAAAAAGATTTATTACTACCTTGGACCAGCATTCATTTTCAGCTTCTCTGATTCGGCCTGTATGAGGAACTGCAAATCTTTCCTAAAAGATAAAATAAATTGTTTTATTTTTAAAAAAATATTTAACATATATCAAAAAAGATTATTATTATTATTATTATTATTATTATTATTATTATTATTATTATTATTATTATTATTATTATTATTATTATTATTATTATTATTATTATTATTATTATTATTATTATTATTATTATTATTATTATTATTATTATTATTATTATTATTATTATTATTATTATTATTATTATTATTATTATTATTATTATTATTATTATTATTATTATTATTATTATTATTATTATTATTATTATTATTATTATTATTATTATTATTATTATTATTATTATTATTATTATTATTATTATTATTATTATTATTATTATTATTATTATTATTATTATTATTGTTGTTGTTATTGTTGTTGTTGTTGTTGTTGTTATTGTTGTTTATGGTTTTCAAAATCACTAGGCAAATGGCTTGAATGATTCATACATTACAGAACTGTTTTTGTTAAATATAATCATAATATAGCCTCATTATATTTTTCTTCAATTGGGGTACTCCATCTGCGCAAATTGTTCATTATACATCAATTTATTTTTTTATTTATTTTAAAAAAAGGTTTATTATAAATACAGTCTCACCTACAAAAACAATATATAAAGAAAATAATTATGAACAATAAATAATATAACATTTTTAAATGCTTAAAAATATCATTTTCAGTCATTATCCATCCACTTCAGGATGAAGATCTCCACGTTTAATACAGTTTCTCCTATCCTTCACACTAGCAAACTTCATTATCTCATACATCAATCTCACATATAATCTCTTTCTAGATCTTTT
This sequence comes from Epiperipatus broadwayi, assembly GCA_028023455.1. NCBI lineage: Eukaryota > Metazoa > Onychophora > Udeonychophora > Euonychophora > Peripatidae > Epiperipatus > Epiperipatus broadwayi. Next base: position 1,023,434 of record JAQFVV010006243.1, read on the forward strand.
GCGATTCTTGAGTTTTCATTTAAGACCTCAACTATCCATTTATAATTTTTTGTAATAATATATCCATCACAGCTCTGTTTCAATTTTTTTATTCTTTACATAATTTTAATGATATATATTTGTTCTCTCATCCATGTATTTAGTTTTTCGATTTTTTTTATTATTCCTAATATACTTTTCACCATACTTTATCACTATATTGTTCTTTTAATAAGGGTTCGAGTTTCAGATCCATAAATAAGAATAAATTAAATCAATAACAATAAACAGTCTTCTATTTTAAAAATAGCCCATTAATTTCAATATATAAATAAAACCCATGCTCTTTTTTATAAATCTTGTTTTATTGTATGAACTATTATAAAATAAATAAATAACACTCCAACATTTTGTGTATATTCTTTTATAGTCTTTATCAAGAAACAAACTAAAAAATACATATTAAAAACAATAAATAAAAATACAAATATTTCACAATAATCAATTTTTTTAACAAACAATTTTAAATTTCCATTACATTTGTTTCTTAAATACTTTTCTTAAAAAATTCCCTATAATTATTTAATTAAATTAACCTATTATTCTTTTTTTTTTCCAATTAACAACCTATTCATTACAGGTTTCATTTCATTAATATAAATTCCTTATTTTATAATTCTTTCACAAAGGTTCTATTTTAAATCTTAAGAATTGATAAAACACATTTACTAAAAGCTTTTTTTTTTTCTTCATATAGATATATTTATTTTTACTACTAAATAATTTCTATCAAAAGGCCTCTATTCAAGTTAAATTCTATACTAAATTTCTTTCATTATGTTCCCATCTGTATTAATAATTTCTATTATCAATTTTTATTTTCTTATTCTGAGAAAATTCATTGAACATTAGATTTTTTTAACATACATCTTTAGTTTTACTATTTAATTTTTATCTGATAATTCTAAAACATTAATTGCTAAAACAACGACATCATCAGCAAAACTTCTGTAAAACGTTTTAGAAATATCATCAAAGTGTCATTCATCCTTTTCATTGCTAATATTTTTAGTATTACCATGAAATCTAATCACAGCTGTTGCATTTTAATAAATATTCTTCAACATATCCTGGGTATATAATTTGATGATTCAATGCTACAATCACAGTGTAAATTCTTATAAAATCAAATGCCTTTTTATAATTTATAAATCTAAAGCATAATGTTAATTCATCATATTTATTGATCCTTTCTAGAATGTCTTTCAATACTTAGATGTGATCCATAATGTCAAGATTACTTTTAAATCCAGATTGTTCTTTTGATTCATTAGAATCCAAAGTTAGATGTAGGTGAGTAATAATTTTCTAATTAAAAAAAAAATTATTGCCTTTCTTAAATATCAATATTACTAGTATTCTTCCAATCATGTGGTTCATTTTTATCATTTAGACATTTAGTATATAACTTTGCTAACAATATTTATATTTTTTTAACTATCTCTATTAAAATATTTCATCACTTCCTTGAGCTTTTTCCATCTTCATAGATTTAATTGCCTGTTTCACTTCTTCGTTTAAGATTCTTGATAATTTAAACAATTTATTAATTGTGATGGATACATTACTTTTTGTTCTTTGCTGCTATATAATTTTTTATAAAATTCTCCCATACATTTCATGATGTTATCTCTTTTTTTAAAAATAATTATTTTTGTTTTTTTACAATAACAGTTGTCCTTCCAATACTAAGATGATGATTTACACTTTTGAGAATTCTATTTTCTTCTATAGTTTTTTTTTATCAATTCACAATTTTATTTTCTTATATCAAATTAACTCATTTTTGGATTATTTTACAAAATTCTAAATATTTAATTATTTTAATGAATCTGTTTTTATTCTGATAAATTGTTATTTTTTTTGCACCAACTACCTTTTTTGAAATTCTTAATAAAATATCAGTTGTTTTATCAATTTAAAAGATTCTAAACACCATTTTCAAAGTCTGTTAATATTTTTAATTCATCTGAGTGTTTTTGAAAACTAAAAATATCACTTACTAACACTTTTCTTTTTTTTAGTCTCTAGTTTTGCCTTAACATGAATTTATCTATCTATTTAGCATCTTATCTTGATGATCAAGTCTTATGTTAAGTCTTAAGAACATTTCAATTTTGAAATATATATTTTCTGTTAGTCAAAATGACATCTACTCCTACTGCATTTTCATATGAATACTTCCATGTCCATTACTTTAGCATTTTTTTAAAGAAAGAATCCTGCAATTTTATATGGCTGTGTTCTTTCTCATTTCTATCAACATGACCAAATTTACTCACAACATTTTATCTTGCAATCAGTTACTAATTCCAGCATTAAAATCCCATATGACTACTTTAAAATGATGCTTGGTCTGAAGTATTTTGTACATATACTTACAAATCTTTCATTTCATCTTTATGATAATTTGTTGGAACACAAACTTGGATTATTTGCATTGATTATTTTTCATTAAGTTGAATAACTAATCTAGGCATACTTCTTGATATACTGTTAATTTTTACCAGTTTTTCTTCCACTTCCTGTTTACAATTAATTTCATTCCATTTGTGCTTTTATTACTTTTTTTTTTTCATTTTTTTTTTTCATATGTCATAGCATCGGCCGGGACGCGAACCCACAACCGTCTGCAACCAACTACTTGCTTGCATGGCGGCTGCGATACCTCTCGGCTAACAACGCAAGACTGCTTTTATTACTTGTAGTAAAGTGCATATCCAGTTGTATATCAATTGTTTCTTCACGTGTTCTTTTATCTTCAGAAAGATTTATGATTATCCCATTTATTTTTAGATTGTGCTTTTTTTCCAATTGTGCAGTCTTTCTTCACTTGAAAATGATCTGCAGTTATATATATTTAAATTATCAAGTTACAGATTGAATCTGCAATCAGGGATTTTATAGCACTCTTTGCCTTTAACCACTAATCACTATCTTGTTGGGTAACATTTTATCTTCATAGAGAATCATAATCGAATTTTGTTTGTCACACTTACAAAAAAAATGAATTATTCACCCATGCATCTATCTTGCCTTGAACTAATATTTCAATTAATTACTTTCAGGCAAGTGAAAAGAAAAGCCACAGTGTTTCTTAAACACAGAAATAACAATGAGTAAAACTCTCCATACAGTATTGCCACCTGTGCTAAATAGAGTAATCAATGGATGCCAGAAGGTGGCAATACTGTATGGAAAGTTTTGCTCTGTTTATCAACAATTAATGTGCTAGTATAGGAAATGTGATCATGTGATGCTTAATGAGTAAACCTACCACACTGATTGATGCATATTAATGACCATGTCATTAATGTTTATTTATCATGTAAATAATCTTATGACAATAACAGTTGCAATATCATAAACATGTAGAGTGGACTTTAGGAATTTTCTCTGTTTCCTTAAAGGCCTCAAAGAGGAAGCAAAAGGTCTTTCAGTTGACAGCAAACTATTTTCAGTAGCTGTTTATATATATATAATGGTAAAATAATCTTATAAAAAACACAGACCTCTTCAATAGCTCTCCATAGAGAATCAGTAAAGAAGACATCATTGCCCACCAGGTTAGCTAATTGTCAAATGGTGGAATTTGGACAATTTCTATCCTGAGAATAGGTATCCATTTATTGGCCAATGTGGGTGAACTTGCTAGAAAAAAAATCTAAACTTAATTGAAAGCTGAAAAAAATGCCATTTTTACTCAATCCAGATTTAAATTCAACTTATGATAATGGAAATATGTTACCATTATAATATGAGGCCCTTTCTAAGCAAATTACACATACGAACTTATTTTAATTCTATTGAAAAGTTATTAAAATAAAACCCAAGGATACAAATTCTTGGTTTCAAAAAGCATGCAACTTCTAATCATAACCAAAACCTTTAATGAACAACTCAATAATAAAGCAAAAAAAAATTTGCTCCTGTAAAGAGTCTTATTATATTTTAGATGTTTTATTAGTTTATATATATATATATATATATGTAATGAAATGCCTTATTGCTGAGTTATTTACAATTTCATGCATCTGAAGTAATAAAACTAGAATGCAATCCATTAACCTTTGTTTTAGATTCTGCCACTCTATCATTGTCCTGTATTGTTTGGGATAGTAATAAATTTACTAGAACTTGATGCCCACAGGATCATGTTCAACTCTATCATTAAAATGCTCCAACTTCTTGTGCTTGCCAGCATAATAATCATTATATATATGCCAACATAATAATCATTATATATATATATATATATATATATATATATATATATATATATATATATATATATATATACATCAGTGATGAAGCATGACTTTTTAAGGCATGGAAGCACATTTCCTTTTTTGTAATGTTTTTATTTCACTTGCCACAATAATTTTTTACATAATAGTGACTTATATATATATTACACACATCTAAAAAAGGCTAAAACTATCTTATTTGTAAATCAGAAAATATATTATCAATATATTTTTATCTTTCAAATTCTTTTAACATTCTTAAAAGTTTTAATTGTAAATGAGATCTTAGCATTATTTAAACTTCTTATAATCAACCGAGAATATGTTAGTCAAATTCATTCTTTGTGTATATAAAAACAATTCAACTGTTGGTAAAAAAAACAATTGAACTGTTGGTAAAAAAATTGAAAGTGAATTTTTTAAATTGAATTTTAATTAAAGCTTTTGAAAGTTTTAGACAATTTTTCTACAGAAGCACTCCCATTCAATACATGGATGCTTTATCCCTGATATATATACTTTAAATGATCAAATTTCAATGTTAAAATTTGTTCATAATGTTGATTATTTATATATATATATATATATATATATATATATATATATATATATATATATATATTCATATGTATGTGGTCATCTAATTATATTAAGTTCAATGTAGACAATATACTTATATTTAAATATTATATATATGTGTGTATATATATATGCTAAGCATAAAATAATCAAAATGCCAAAAGCAAAACTAGTTTGGACAATTTTACATAGTGTAATTTGTTTATATATATATAAAATTTGAAATTTAAACAAGAGTTTAAAAAAAAGTATAGAAAATATATTTAAAAAAAAAAAATATATTTTCCTAAATACATGAAGCTAGTTAAGAAAATAAAAATTGTGATTAAAAAAAAAAGAATATCTATTTTAAAAAATGTTATATTTAAATCAAAATAAAAACTTTACTGATATTTAGCATATATATATTTTTAATTTATTATTATTATTATTATCATCATCATCATTATTATTATCATTACTATTATTATTGTTGTTATTGTTAGAAAGATATGACAACGAAATGAAAACATATATATTTAGGTAATGAGTTATTTACATGATAATTCTTGATAATCAATGGTTGTAAATGTATATCTGTTTTTAAATCTAACAAAATTAATTTGAAAAAAAAAAAAAGATATTGCATTATAATGTACTAAAACAGCTAATATACTGAAGAATGAATTTTAAAAAATAGACTGTAGAAAAACATTCAGAAAAGTAATTACAGACTTTTGGTAAGTAATGAACTGCAGATAAATTATAAAAAATAAAACATAATGTTTAGAATTAAGGAAAATTAAATAATTGTAAACTTATAAAATGTTCCAATGTATATACACCCACAATACAACTCTATAATAATCTAATTTTGTCTAAAGTTCATCTAAGTATATATTTTTTTAAATGTTAATTAGTATATTTTAGTTTCTGAAATGTTTTTAAATTTAAAATGATTTATGTTTTATTTGTTGTTGTTTTTTTATTGAATTATTATCTATTTAATGTTTTTTTAATAAGTTTTATATACTTAAAATAGAAGTTTGCCTTGATAATGATTATAATTATATTATTGAAACTAGGACAAAAAAATATATTGTTGCATATTAAATAAGTTTTTAAAGGATATTTTTGTGATTTCATATATATATTTATTTATTATTTGACTAAATAATTAAAATCGTGAATGCTTTATATAAAATGTTTACTAATTGTATTATTGAAATTGTTACCATGTATCAAGTATAACATTCCTATTAATAAAAAAAATGATCAAAGATCTTTTTTTTTCCAAGTGTCATAGCATCGGCCGGGACGCGAACCCGCAACCTGGGCAACTGCTTGTAAGGCAGTCGTGCTGACCTCTCGACCACCAATGCAAAACAAAGATTTATTTAATACAACTATCAAGTACAATTTAATGTATATAATCATGTAAAACAATTAAAACATCTCATAATATAATCTGACTGCAAAGTAAAAGAAAAGGAATTTATTTTCAAATGTGGTCCAAAATATATATAAGATAATAACACAAAAGGAATTATGAGATCCAATACCTAGATCTATGGTGAAGATTCACTTCTAATTTAAATTATATCTCTAAAATATTTATTTTAATAATTTTGGGGAAAAACTGAAATCATTGTAAAAATATAATATTAAAATTAAATAAGCTAATCAATAATAATATTTTCTAGTAATGAAGCCTTCAACTAATCTATATTAAATTTAATAAAATGTCTTAATTATATCAAAATGAACTAATTTTATATATGTTGTAAGTAACCAGGTTGATGTATGTCACAGTATTTAAAAAATAAAAATGTTTGTTGGTCTTGTTTAATTTTACTTCACTTGATCTATGGATAATGGAGGTATTGAAGTATTAATATTATCCAGGTAAATATAGCAACTATACTACTCAAACATTCTTATTTATTATTAACATTTAGCATCAATTTGTAAATCTGCTGTGATCAACCTCAGAAAAAAATATGAACATGTGAATAAATAAAGAGATTTTGGAAATAGTTAAGTGAATAATAAAAGCTTACTTGAAGAAAATCAATATTATTATTAAGTATTACACATTTTAATGTCTGTTATTACAATCACCATAAAAACACCTATTATAAAATTAAATGTTTTATGTTTTATATATGTTATTCATAAATTAGTTATATAAAATATTACTATTAAAAACATATGTAAAAATATTTATATCCATTAAATTGTATTGGAATTATAATATGAATTCTTTATTTTGGTTTAAAATGGAAAAATAATATTGAACTTATAAAACAGGATTTTATTTTCACTATCCAATTTTGTTTAAAATCTCCATTTCACTTATTAATTGGAGGCCAATTTTCTTAAACAATTTCTTACATCATTGAGTCAAATTTGAGCAATTTCCAACAATTGTTGTGAGAACAATAATGTCATCAAGAGTATCTTATAACTAGAAAAGTTATGCTGTAATTTGAGTTCTTGTAATTTCATCATTGTCTACAATGAACATTTTAGATCTGTCTTTAAAAATTTATTAAATTTTATTGTTTAAGTGAGTAATTCATAAAACCATGGAAGAATAAAAACCATCTGCCTGTTCAATTGGAGCAGCTTGCTTATGAAATTCCAGGGGAAATGGCAAGAATGTAGAAGGAAAAAAAACCCATCAAAATGCATTGTATTGCAGATCAGCTATATAAAGATATTTTGTGGTTAAAAAAATCCAGAATTTTATTTATTTGTGATGGATATAAACTCTATTATATGTCTATGGATGTCATATTTCAGATCAAGGAATTTTTACAAGATTGATTAACTCAATGTATGCATGATATTAGGCAATTTAAATTTCACTTTTGTAATTTGGAAAGAAAAAAGCCAGTATTTATTCTTCACTTGATTATAACTGGATTGTGTCATTAAAGGAATTCTCTTTGCACATTATTGTCAATGAAAAATTAAAATTAAAACCAGTGATGGGTAATTTTGCATCAAATAAGTAACTCATTTTAAATGCTTGGATACATTTATATGTTTAAAAGAAAATTATCAGAATTTAGATGTGAAAATAATTGGATTCATACTTGCATTAGTTACTACTCATGTTTATCTTCTCTACTTAAAGAAAAATCATCTCTACACCTTAGGATCAAAAATAAAGAAACAGAAGCGATGATGGATCCATGGATAGTGAGTAAAAATAGACAGACTTTCACTTAAATGGTATGATTTCTATGTACATATATATTTTGTTAAAAGAAAAGGTGTTTACATTTTATATTTAAAAACATAGGTAAATAATATATATATATATATATATATATATATATATATATATATATATATATATGAGTATGATAGAATTTATGCAATGAAAAGGTCAGAGAGATTCATTTTGTTCTTATTATTTAAGCTCTTATCTGATGATATAAGTTAATACATCCTGATGTTTTCAAATATTTAATTTTTTTTGTATGTTCACAATTTAACTTGGCGATTTGGACAGAAAAAGGTTTGAATATAACAGGTTTTCTTTTTTTTATGTTTGTTTAATTATCGAGAAATTACATTATTGAATAAATAGAGATCAATTTTTACTTGATCACATTTTTTTATTATTGTACATTCTATTTAAAATCTAAGGAAGATATTTAAAATCTCTCCTTCCATTTCATATAGTATTATTGTCATGCAACATATTTTTTGGAGTTCCATACACATAGATTTTATTGTTATTTTTATTGATTTTAGTCTATTGCAAACCTCAATTGTTTGTTATGTTATATTTTGATTATTACTGTTATAAATTTTTATTATAAACCAATAAATTTAGAGTTGATTTAAAATCTGGTGAATCTGTCTAATTATTTCTTTTGAATGTGCAAGATAATTTTGGTACTTGAAGTTTGATCCAAGATCAAACCCATCTTGGTAACTGAAATAGAATTAGATATATGTATATTTTATAAATCATTATTAAATCCAATTAGGTATAAATTTTGTTATTTGGTACTGCATTTAAATATTTGTTTACTTATCTAAGTCAATATTACTAGTAGAAATAATTTCATTAGTTCAGAGTTGATTATTTATTTGCTTATCTTGTCCAGTTACAAAAATCTTAATAGATTTTTATTTTGTCATTAGTCAAAATGATCTGTCTTAATTACCTTCTTAAATTTCTTTGAAGTGGAGATCATAAATTTTATTAACTAGTAGAACTGAATATTATCTTTGGCTTGAATAATTGCCAATTATTGACATATATAGTTTAATTGGTATCCATTTTATAATCCATTGATTGGAGATTTAGATAGATGAATAATATCAGTGATTGTAAGTCAGTAAATATTCAATGGAAACCTACTGTATATTTTATATAATGTGATTGGGTATGGTAAAATTTGAAAGTATCTAATAGATTTATTGATAACAAATTTTTGTGAAGTATAATAATTGCATATTACTATAGTGTAGGGTATGAATGAAATATTGATATTATATTTAACTTTTTAGTAAAATAGATACAAAATGGAGTAAAGGTTTATTTTATTTAAACATCATAAATATTATATAGTTTAGAAAACATTCTCAAAATATAATTATAATTATTTAGAAACTAGTTTATTTAAACAGAATGTTATTAAATATTAAAGTAAATTTGCATTACTATAAATAATATTCGATTAGTAAAGTATGTCGGAATTTAGTTGTTTATTGATTCGAATTTAGTTTTATTCAATTATCAATCAAATATATGTCTTAAGCATGCATCATTGTTTAGGGCAATGATATATGATTTCACTGCTTATTGAAGTTTACTTTGGAATTGTGAATAGATTTGTTGAGGTCTGAGATGATGGTCTCATTTGCTTTATTTCGTTTTAAATATAAACTGAATAAATTAGATTTTAATAGAGATTGTTAGTATTTTATAATAGTGTAGTGGACAATGTAAATAATTATGTATGGGAAGTATTGTTATTGCCTAGTGTGATCAATAACTGAGCTAAATGATTTTACACAGGTTCTAAAAGAGTTACTGTTTGTTTATGCATGTTTTTGCCCTGTAATAAATAATATAAATTTTAATGCCATTTGTTTATGACAAATGTTGACTGAATAAATAAATGTAGAAAGGTAGTGAGATAGAAAAACCATTATTATTGTGATAAAGTAGCTACCCAATGCTAGCCAATGATGATCATGTACATGTAATTATTACAAAATGCCAAATCAACTTGGGAGCTTTTATAAAATGACATTCCACATTTAGGCTAGATTTATATTATTGTGAATGATGTCTCAATTCTGAAACCAAGTAAAGTTTTTTTATATTATCATCCCACATTATAATCAATAGTCCATTACAAAATGGCAAACAATGATCTGGCTATGTTTTATTTGGATTGGATTGATCATCACATTATCATATATATAACATTAAAGGCATAAATGTAAACTAGTCAATAAATAATCAAAATTACTCCAAATTCAGAACTCAAACAGACTAGCTAAAAAAATACAGTCTAAACACTATTAATGGTTTCACTGCTACTAGCAGACTTCTCAAGTATAAAGAACTATAAAATAACATTTAAACTAAACATTACCCACAATTCCAAAATATATATTAGTTATTATTCTACCATTAAATCCTTTTTTAGCAATAGCACATACCTTTTTTCTTTCAAATATATATGACTTGTAAATAAGTAAATATATATATGGCAATGGAAAAAAATAAAGTATTTGGAAAGAAAAAAGGTGTATGTATATTTTTTGATTGGATTTAGTAGAAAAGAAGATTATATTTTATACCCACAATTTCAATACACCCTTAATATTAAAAGAGCTTTTAAAGCTAGAAGGTGCAAATGGGTCATTCTTCATGGGGGGGGGGCTTCAGTCTCAAAGACTCGTTAATTACTTCAGAATCATAAATTTTTAATAATAAAAATTCTTTTTTTTTTCAAAAATGACAATGTTAGCTTCATCAAAATTAATAGTGTGGTCTGTATCTTTTTCATGGATATATAAAAAACTAAGATATACATTTCTAACCCTACTTTTATGTACGTTTATTCTTTCATTTAACCTCAAACTACTCTGATCTATATATACCTTCTTACAAAAACAAGAGATAATATATACTACTCCAGCAATAATATTTCTATCAAAAATCTTTTTTGTATTATTTAACAAATTATTCAAAGTAATACCCCTTTTCCAAGCAATTTTTTCATTTCCAAACAAATTACTATTTTTACATACAATTTCATAAGAAGACATTTTAAATGGCAAATAAATAAAATCATATTTTTCTTTATCATTTAAATCATTACAAATATTACTATTAAACAAAATACTTTTAATAAATTTATCAGAGTAGCCAACATTTTTTTTCTATAACAATAATTCATTAATTAAAGCAGTTACTTTATGAGATATAAATTGATAGGTATCATATTTAATTATAGACCTTAATTCTTTTCTCTTAGCTTAATGACTACATACCAAACACTTATTCTTTACATTTCTAATCATCAAGAGATCTAAAAAATTTAAATTAACAAAATCTAGCCCTACTCTTTCTACCACCTACTGTATACAAGGATCAAAACAAACCCATTTACCAACTCTTTCAATTTATCATTCTCAACTACAAACAATCATCCACATATCTAATAAATAACTTTAAATCTAAACCTTCCTTCTTAATAATAATTTTCTCTTCCAAATAATTAATATAAACTGAACAAATTAAAAGAGAAATAATATAACCTATTACACACCCTTCCTTAATCTTGTAAAAATTACCATTATAAGTAAAATACATAGAATCCTCCAATAATAAAAGCAAATATTTAATAACTTTAATTTTATTCTTTGACAAAGAATGTTTAACCAACACATACATAAGAACATCAATACTGCTTAGTCTATTAATAAATTGAGTTTAATTGTTTTGATCCTTTTAAAATTTTTAGATCTTTTTATGATTAGAAATGTAAAGAATAATTGGTTGGTATATAGTAATTATATTAAGAGTAAATAAAGAGTTAAGGTCTATAATTATACCTGATAGCTATCAATCTGTATCTTATAAAGTAGCTGCTTTAAAGAATTATTGTTATAGGAATAAGAGAGGGGTTAATTTTATAAAGATTATTTAAGTGTTGGCTACACTGATAATTTTGTTAAAAGTATTATTTGTAGTGATGTAAAGGATAAAGTAAAATATGATTTTATTTCTTTGCCATTTAAATTGTCTATTTATAAAATTGTATGTGAAAATAGTAATTTATTTGGAAATAAAAAAAATTGCTTGGAAAGTGGGTATTACTTTGTATAATTTATTGTTATGAATATGAAGCAACCTGCCTCAAAAGCGCTAAGCATTTAATATTTTTGCGCTCTTTATAGCTTCTCTTTCAAGTGCTTCACGTGCTTTTAATTTTATTTATTAAATAATACAAAGAAAATTTTTGATAGAAAGACTATTCCTGGTTTAATGTATATTATCCCTTATTTTGTAAGAAGTATATATATATATATATAGGTCAGAGTAGTTTAATTATATATATATATATATATAGGTCAGAGTAGTTTAATTATGCTTAAATGAATGAAAAAAGTATGTAAAAGTAGGGTTAGAAATAAATATTTTAGTTCTGCTTTATATATACATAAAAAAAGTACAGGCTACTCTATTAATTTTGATAAAGCTAAGGTTGTCTTCTTTGAAAGAAATAAAATAAAAAGAATTAAAGAATATTTATTATTAAATATTTATGATTTTGAAGCAATTAACTTATTTAAAAGTTCTTTTAATATTAAGGGTAAGGGAAGTGGAATAGTGCATAATATTTAGTTTCACTTGCAGGCAGTTTCCCAGGTTGTGAGTTCACATCCTGGCCGATGCTATGACACTTAAAAAAAAATCTGTTATAATTTCTTTATACTTGAGAAATCTGTTTGGAGCAGGGAAACCATTGATAGTGTTTTAGAGTTTATTTTCTTGACTAGTCTGGTTGAGTTCTGAATTTGGGGTCATTTTGATTATGCTACTAAATAAAAAAAAGTCATCATCAAATGGCAGTCTGGGTCCGCATTCAAGGGTTCATAGCACCCTCCACCTTTGGCCACCAACCACTGCCTTGATTGGTGACTTTAGAGCATCCTGGGAATAAGAGCCATGATTTATTTTTGTCTGTCGTAATTGTATATATGTATTGGAAAAATATTTATCATTTACACAAACATTCATTCTGCCATATCAGAAAACTGAGAAGAAAGACCATGGTGTTTTCTTGATCTTAAACTCAGAGGTAAAAATCCAATAAACTCACCACATTTACTAATGTATGTTGGTGAGCAGCCCATCCATGTTCATAGACTATATGAATAATCACATAGTAGTAGCAGCTGCAATGACAAGAATGTATGAAGTGGACATTAGGAATTTGCTCTGTTTGGTTCATTTAAGTCTCCAAGAGGAATCAAAGGGTCTCCTTTCAATTAATAGCAAACTACTTTCTGCAGGTCACTTTCAAGTGAAGAAAGATTGTAAGAATTAGAAAAAGAACTGTCTTATATTAAATGGGACATTATTGGTCTTTGTGAAGTTATAAGAAAAGGTGAAGAGACAATTGATTTAAAAAGTGGACATGTACTCTAATATAAAGGCACAAATATTGGAAATACAAGTGGAGTAGGATTCATTATAAATAAAAAGTGGAAGAACAACATTGTGGAGATTTATGGTGTATCGAACAGAGTGGGAAGATTAGTTATACAACTTAATGGCAGATACCAAATGCAGATGAAAGTGCTGTAGGTAATTTTGATTATGGTAATAGAAATGAGAGAAAACATAGACTTGTGGAATTTGCAGAAAAAGAAATACTTTATATTATGAATTCGTTTTTTTTTTTTTGAGAAAAATGTTAAAAGGAAATGGACATGGAAGCATCTAAATGAAGGTACAGCAGAATTTGATTATATTTTGACTAACAGAAAATACATATTCCAAGATTGTAAGGTTCTTAATGAATTTAACACAAGAAGTGATCATTGATTAGTAAGATGTAAGGTGCGTGTTAATACAAAACTAGAGAGACAGAAATTATTAAGAAAAACAATATTTCCAGTTGATATTCCTAATCTTCAGAAACATTTTATTGAATTTAAATTAGAACTTATAAATTCATTTCAAGTATTAGTAGATTTGGAACATGATTCAGATTTGAATGAAATTAATATGAAAATAACTGGTACAATTTTAAAAACTGCAATAAAGATAGCTGATAGAAAAAACCAGCAATTGACAAATAAAATGGTGCAGAAAAGAGATGAAAATAATATAAGAAAGTATAACTATGAACTAGCAAGGAAAGCTGTAGAAGAGAATAAAAGTCGCAAGAGTGTGAAACAACATTTTGGTCTTGGTAGGAAATTTATAGTTGGAATAAGAAAAAAAGGTGGAATTATTATTAAAAAGAGATGACATCATGAAATGGGTAGAAGATTTTTATCAAGAATTATATAGTAATAAAGAACAAGTACCTCCTATATCTATTGCATCTTCCGAATTGCCCAGAATTTTAAATGAAGAAGTGAGACATGCAATTAAATGTATGAAGAAAGGAAAGGCTCCAGGTAATGATGGAATTATAATTGATATATTAAAAAAGAAGCAAGTGAAGAAATAGAATTTTTTTAGCAAACTTATATACCATATGACTAAATGATAAAGGTGTACCAGATGATTGGAAAAATGTAGTATTAATGATAATATTTTTAAAAGATGATAAAGAAGATATTAGAAATTACAGACCTATCAGTCTTTTATCAGTTTTATACAAAATTTTTGCCAAGATAATTACAACTTGTTTACAGAGAACATTGGATTTCCACCAACCAGGAGAACAAGCTGGATTTGAAAGTGCTTTTAGTACAGTAGATCATATCCAGGTATTGAGAGAAGTTATAGAAACACCAAATGAATATAAGTTGCCATTATGTTTTGGATTTGTAAATTATGAAAAGGCATTTGATTCTATAAACATTTCTTCAGTGATTAAGCATTGGATCATCAAAGTATAGATTCAGGATATTGTCATATTTTAAAGAATATTTATAAAAATGCATCAGTAACAATTAGATTATGTAAGGATTGTGGGAAAATCAACATTGAGAAGAGTGTAAGACAGGATGACTTCATATCTCCAAAACTTTTTACAGCAGTGCTACAATAAGTATTTTGTGGATTAAAATGGAAAGCTAAAGGAGTGAAAGTAAATGGAGATTATTTAAGTCATTTAGATTTTGCAAATGATGTAGTTTTTTACAAATAATGCTTTAAAGCTGCAGGAAATGTTGCAGGAGTTATCAGATGAAAGTAGGACTAAAGATAAATGTTAAAAAGACTAAAGTAATGTTTAATAGATTTTCTCAAAATATAAAAATAAAAATTGGTTATGATGAGTTAGAAGAAGTTAATAGCTACAAATATCTTGGTCAGATTATTAATACAGATGGTAACATAATGGATAAAATTAATCATAGAATTAAACTTGGTTAGAGTGCTTTTGGTAGAAATAATTTGATACTAAAAGAAAATATGCCTATGTGTTTTTAAAAAAAGACTTTTAATAAATGTGTTTTATCAGTTCTTACATAAGGATCTTAGACTTGGACACTTAATAGAAGAGCAATACTGAGACTTCAGACCACTCAAAGAAGTATGGAAAGGTGGTTGGGAGTAACAAGAAGAGATCGAAAATGCAAAATATGGGTAAGAGAACAAACAGGTGTTACTGACCTCATTGAAAAAAGTAAAAGACTGAAGTGGAGTTGGACTAGACATATTGCTAGAAGAGATGATAATAGATGGACAATTGAAATCTTAAACTGGATTTCAAGAGATTGTAAAAGACCCAGAAAGAGATCACATAAGAGATGGATGGATGAAATAAGAAAGTGTGCAGGGGTGATGTGGAGAAGAAAAGCTAAAGATTGGAAAAGATGAATTGAACTTGGAGAGACCTTTATTCCTGCAATGGATTGATAATTATTGATGATGATGATGATATAATGCTACTTAGGATAGTAGACATGTATACTGTAAGCCAGCTATAGTTATTATTTATTATTGTTAATTAGAGAAGATATTAATTAGTATTAAAGTTTATCGGCTTAACGTTTTCGAGGATCCATGCCTCATATTCATAGCCTTCATAAAATGTATAATAAAATATGCAAATACAAATATTCAAATAAGCTAGTGTTACGTAGCCCATTTCTTCAAGATCTCGAAGCAAGTATCCTTTCTATTAATGGCATGGATGTTTCCATTGATGTAAAATGCCTCCTTTATTTTTCTTTTGTGGTCATTTGATTTTGAGCACAATAAAATTTAATAATACAATAAACAATAATGTACCTCGCACCAATCTACCTAGAATAACAATCCCCTACATTCCTAAAATATCTAACAAACTAATGAAAGCATTAAATGATAAATTTAACATAGCAGTTAGAACTCCACCTAATTCTAATAGATTGCTTAACAACTCTAAAGACCACATTGATCGATCATTCACCCCACATGTGGTGTACTCTATTTCCTGCCCTCAGGCTGGATGCCATGCTATATATTATGGTGAAACGAAAGCTACAATCAATACTAGACTGGGTCAACATATTTACACATTTAACAGAGCTCAGAAAAACAGCAACACGTCCTCTGTATTCTTGGAGCATGCTAAACAATCTGGGCACAACTTCACACCCACCAATCCCATAATATTATGCTCAGAATCAAATGACCACAAAAGAAAAATAAAGGCGGCATTTTACATCAATGGAAACATCCATGCCATTAATAGAAAGGATACTTGCTTCGAGATCTCGAAGAAATGGGCTACGTAACACTAGCTTATTTGAATATTTGTATTTGCATATTTTATTATACATTTTATGAAGGCTATGAATATGAGGCATGGATCCTCGAAAACGTTAAGCTGATAAACTTTAATACTAATTAATATCTTCTCTAATTAACAATTATATATTTTACATATAGTGAGAAGTAAAGCTATATTTATTATTATATATTGATATTGGTATTTTGAATATTATAGTCTATTCCAGAGTTTACATATATATAATCAGACAAGAAGAATTATAAGATCCACCTTCCAAATTCACTTTACATAATCAATTTTAAATCAGTTTTAAATCATATTTATAAGGCAAAATTTATAAGTATTCATTTTAATAACTTTGTCACTTTAACACTTTTGAATTATGTTTTATATTGTTACATTTGGAAGTTTTTTTAAATACTCAGCCTTTCACATCTGTATTAAAATCATGATGTTTTATATTGTTATACCTGGTGAAAGTTTTTGAAATTCTTCTGTATAAAATCTTTATTTTATATTAAAACTCAATAAATTGGACTTGATTTCTTTTTAATTTAATTTTATAAAGAATAATACTCCAAAACAATCACATTTAAACTTTAGAAATATTTAAAAACAGTTGCAAATAAGAACAACTAATTAAATGTCACCAATGATTGTTAGAGTAAACACTTTTTCAGAAAATGAATGAATTTTATTTTATTTATTTATTGATTGATTGATTTTAAAGGTGAACAAACTAATGTAAATTTATAATAAATCTATCAAATTCTGATTTAAAATCTGATATTTGCTTTATAATTATCAAAATATTTGAAAAACTAATATCATGTCAATTTTGATAGATGATGACATTACGCAATAAACTGCACATAAACTGCAGACAAATCTACACCATGATTTTTTATTGTTAATATTATGGACAGGTTTATTAACTTCCATTTATAAAAGTAAAACATAATTAAATAAAATTAAAACGTGCATTCTTTTTGTTTACTGTTTAAACATCTGAAATATTTAATAAACAAGCAAAAAACCATATTTTTCATTCCAAAAACTTTGAATAAAATAGTAAACATCTTCAGATTTTTTTTCAATTAATAGGACCACACAATCTATGTTATAAAAAAAATTCTACACTACTACCAATTTTGATAATATAGCAACAATCTAAAGCAAAGGAAAACTGGACTTTTTTTATAGAGAAATACACAATTCTCAGGAATATAAATGTTATGACTAATGTAAATTATATTTGGTGAGTTTATTATTACAAAATATATGTTGATTGGAGCTGTTTAATTTTTAGCATTGCATATTTTTTATTCCTTTGTGTCATGAAATTCTGTTCTTTAAATATATTATCGTGCTGATTTTAAAATGACTATTATTGCCTGATTTGGGTGCTTATTATCTAAATTGCTTTATTTCTATATACAGTATATCTTAAATAAGCTGAACTTAAAGTGCACATTGCTCCACAATGTTATATTTATTAGTCCTATTTAATTCTAATATATATATATATATATATATATATATATATATATATTAGACCTATTAGAATTAAATATATATATATATATAGGTCAAGTGTCAATCTTTATTGCCTATATAAACATATTATGCCATAAAGGTAATTATCCAACTTTATCACAATACAAAAGTTAACTTGATAACAAACAGATTGAGGTACTTGATATTGTTTGGTATAAGAGAGAAAACAGATATGTCTAAGGTTGCAGATCATGTATGCACCAATGATTGTATGTTCAATTGGAAAAATATAAAATATTGGATAAAGAGGAAAAAATACAAAAATGAATATTCAAAGCTGTTCACATGACAATGGTGAATAACCCCATAAGACAATCTACTGTGACTATATATAATATACGGAAACCACTAATCAACTTTGTTCTAAGGAAAAAGTGGAGAAATTAGGAGAAATCTCATAGATAAGTATCTAAGAATCCAGATTCGATTTGCATATTAATACTATCACTAGTCAGGACAGCAACACCTGAAGTAGGGAGGAACATTGTGCATATACTAATCTGTGTGCTATTACCAACAGTTCAGTGCATTTATAATATTTAAACGAAGTTATTTTTTTAAAAAGACATTTAAAATTTTATATTAGATGATGGAGATAATCCAACATATAAATACAACTAAAATTAATTCCATCATTATAAACCTTCAAAAAACAATATATATATATATGATGAATACAGGCTACTTCTAAAGTTTACAGTTAATATATTATTAATATTCAAATATGAGAAATAGTTATGAATCATCAATAAGCAGTTTAATTAAGAGCATTTTCTATTGTCTTGAGCTATGTGATGTAAATTCATAAATGACTAGATAGTATTTCAGTAGATATATATATATTTTTTTTTCTAGCTATTTTCTCTCCTTATCTTCAATTACTTGTGACAATGGAATAATATGTTTGCACAAGGACCTTTTTATTCTTTGCATACAAGTACGATAATCTTTATGGTTGAGTAGCTATAATATATAAAGCTTTTGATAATGAAAAAAATAATAATTTTGCAAGCTAGACATCTTTAGCTGTGATCTATAAATCAATGTAATCAGAAATGATTAGAACTAGATTTGAAACAGTAACTACAAAATAACATAAAAATTAAAATTTGTCAAGCATTGGTGGTCGAGAGGTCAGCGACAGCTGCTTTACAAGTAGTTATCCTGGGTTAGCGGGTTCGCTTCCCGACTAATGCTATGACACATGAGGAAAAAAATATTAAAATTTGAATTACGTTATACACATAGTAATAATGTCTCGCTCATTTTAAGTAGTGAAAATGATTGGAATTTAATAATGGAAAGAAAAAGATAGTGATGGTAATGAAAGTAAATATTTCATTTTCTTCCCTAAATACAGATACATAGAAACTATGTTAGAGTCTTCAAGACTTGAATATAAGTCAGACTTTTGATTGGACAGATAAATAATAACTAATTTTTTTATTTAGAAGAACAGATAAATAATTTTTGCTGATATTAGATTCATAATATGGTATAACTTGCTATTTTTATTTTTGAAATTTAAAGATGTAGCAATGAAAAAATACTGATATTAAAATTATTTTATGCTCATTTTATTAATGTTTAGGCTGTAAAATTAAGTTCAAAAAATTCAGTAAAAATTATTGCATTAAAAGAATTTCTCTTTTTTTGAGACTTTGATGTATATGGTTACAGATAGTGAACTATAGTGCCAAATGGATGGCTTGATACAGTGGCCGATTGTAAGACTCTGCATGCTTCAGGTTTATGGGTTGTGTCCATCTCTATTATTTATGACATTTAAACTTTCTATGAATTTCTAAATAATAAAACATTCACTTAGTTGATTGATCAATGGAAATAATAGACCTGTAAACTTGAAAGTTATTAAATTTTTGTAATAACATTGTTTTTTCTAGTATCAATATTTTGTTTATTCGGAACAATCACTGTAAAAGAATTTAGAATACATCCATATTTAAACCAAAGCCAAATTATAAATTAAAACAAAGTTAGTTAATCAAACCAGACACAAGCACATAAATAGTTCTCACCATATCGATGTATAATAAAAACCAACAATTACTCTCTCTCTCTCTCTCTCTCTCTCTCTCTATATATATATATATATATATATATGTGTGTATATATATATATATATATATATATATATATATACACACACAGTGTTTTATCTCAGAACAAAGTCTCTGGAGATCTCTGGAGATTAACATTAATCTCCTCTCTTTGTAATGATTTTTATTCACTTACACTTGTGTGATTCGATTAACAAATTTTACTACATATTTTTAATCTTGTTTTCACATATGTTTTGAATATATTATTTATATCTGCATATTTAAAAAATATATTATAATGAACTGATTATTAGATGAATGTAAGTTAGTTCAGGTTAAATTGATATTGGTATTAAGGAAATGGCTTCTACTTTAAAACATATTGTTTGAGAAATTGTCATTCTTTACTTACAAGTGGCTACTATTCTTAATGCTGAGTCTCAACAGTTGTTATGCACTAATACTACAGTAGGTCACATAAGTCTGCTTGTTATTGGTTAAATAAAACAAATTCTCTTCCAACTGATATTAATGATTTGATTGAAAAATAACAATAACAACATTAACATACTTTTCTTAGATGATAGTAAAATAAATTTGAAATTTGATGTTTCAGTAGCAATATAAAATTTAAAAGAAGTTCAGCGGTCAATTAGATGACTTTAAAATGAGTGCTGGATTAAAACTAAAATGAAAGACAGTCATTTTCTGATACAGACTTTTGAATCTTTTTTATGCATAAAAATAACATAAATTAGTGGATAATTTCTGCAGCAATTACGAAAAAGTTAAGAATTTATATTTCATCATTTAAATAACATCAAAAAAATTCAGAAGGCTGGATCTTGTTGATTCATTTAAATTGGATAGATATCCAATTTCATCAAATTAAAACTTCTTTTTGGCATTTTAGCAGCACAGCTCCTAATAAAATGTCCAGAGACGTTTTAAAATATGTTAATTTCAAAATTATTGGAATTTTAAATATATATATGACTCCATAAAGTTATCCTAATTTTAAAAAGTCTTCTCATTTTAATTTATTAAAGTAATGTGGATAGAAAAGATTTTAGTAATTATCATGGAATATTTGTTATTTCCTGAAGCAAACTTTTTTCAAAGATTTTAATAATTTTTTTTTTCATATGTCATAGCATCGGCCAGGAGACGAACCCACAACAACTGTCTGCAACCAACTGCTTGCTTGCAAGATAGCTGCACTGACCTCTCAGCCATCTTGCAAGCAAGCAGTTGGTTGCAGACAGTTGTTGTGGGTTCGTCTCCCGGCCGATGCTATGGCATATGAAAAAAAAAGATGTTTAAATTTAATAAATAGTTTATTTTCAATTGCTAAAAAGTCGTTTTAGAAATGCAAAATGGGTTTTTTTAAAAAAATACAAAAAATTAATGAAAACAAAAATATAATTTATTAATTATTTTTCTTAATTTAATAACACATTTGATTTAATCAAGATTTTTTATAATATTAAAAATTATCTATTTATTTATGAAATTTTATTTCTTATTATATAATTACTTAATGGTGATATTAGCAGAAGTATTATTACTTATGGTAGTTTTCTTTTTTAAGAAAGCATTATTAAATTTTTCTCTTTTAAATATTGACCCAGATTTCTATTAAAACCAATCAGAATTATATTACTGCATTGGCAAACTTATAAATAATTGTTTCCTTTCAGCAGCTACAAATTTAATTACTATGACATGTTCTGGGTGTTACGATGGTGCTATCAATCTTTTTTTTTCTAGCTATCTATAATGTTAAATTATCGTAAGTTTTTTTTGTCATAGAAATCATTTTAATGTTATTAGTTGGAAAATAATCTGAAGGTGTAATATTTATGTGGGCCTTTAGAAAATTAGAGTTTATAATTTGCATATGAAAAAGGCAGACCTACCCCATTTTGATCTTAATAGAAATGATAATTTCTGATTGGTGAATTGTTTGGGAAAGCCTATTTTATTGAACTTCTCATTTAAAAAAAAATTGTAATTTTCGGTAATTTGTTTGCATATGTAAGAATATTTATGCAATATTTTTATAAAATATTTATTTAAACCAAAAACTTATGTGATTAAAATATATATTTTTTGAAAATATTTATTTTTAAAATGACAAGTTGTAAAAAAAATTGTTATGACAAAATGAAACTAATTTTTACTGGCCAATAAGAATAACTTTTGTCAATACCAGATAATTTTTTTTAAAATTTTAGATATTTGTGAGTTTTCAAGCAATTCAGAATGGCAGCTCATATTTTTGATAAATCTAGTTTTAGGTGCCCCAAAAAATGTTTACAAAAATATGCCTGCTAGGAAACATCATATTTTATATTTACATTTTATTTTTTATTATTATTTTTTTTTAAAAAAATCATTGAGCAAAAATTAATTACAATATTAATATTTCTTTTTTTTTTTTTTTTTTAGGATTAATTTATTAACAGAAAAATATATATAAATAGAATATTTACACTTTATTCATATCAGCAGTGTGCAAACATATCATGACCATTAATGCACTTTTCAGGGGGAGGAGGATTCCATAACTTTGAAAATAGTCCACTACATGATGTTCTGTGACAGGAAAGTTCCAAATTTTTATCAGTATGACAATTTATTTAAAAAACTGCAGACAAAAAGAATCATGCTGAATTGAACCAGAATATGGCAATGATAAGAGCATCTCGTTGCTTCCCACATAAGTAAAAAAAATTCCAATAAAGCTTTTTAATGAAATTTATCAGTATTTATGCCTTCTTTTTTAAAATTTAATAATTTATTTATTAATTTTGTTTTCATTTAACAACTAACACATCCTTGGTAGATTATAGGCCCTCAAAACTGTACATTAATCAAAAATATTGGCTGCCATCTTGGAATATGTTAAAACCCACAATATCAAATTTTAAAAACAAATTTAATCATTAATTTTAGCATGTCTTCTTTCTTTAATAATGTCTAACATCAAATTTTTTTAAATTCTATTAATTCAAATAAATATTTCATTCTACTAACTTTTTTTTTTAAGTGTCATAGCATCGGCCGGGATGCCGCAACCCGGGCAACTGCCTGCAAGTGCAAGGCAGTCGCGCTGACTTCTCAACTACCAATGCTAGATAAAATTACATATTTCCTATTTTCCAAAGTTGAAATATTAACACTTAGAATATGTATTATTTGAAAGTTATATTTGTAATAAATAATGTAATGATTATCAAGAAAAAGTTTAATTGTAAAAATAAATCTTGCAAATATAAACCAAGTTCTAGCTAGACTTATTTTAAATAAAAAAAATTTTGAATTAATTATTTAACATTAAGTCTTTATTTTCCAAAAAAAAATGATTTTAAAAAAAATGTACTTCACTTATTGGTTGTTTTTTTTTTTGTTTTTCTGAGAAATCTTGTAACTCAATTTTAACATTTTCCAAATTGCGGATCTAGATGAAACTTTGTGCACATTTTGTATTTCTGTTAACAATAGTTTTTTTTTTTTTAGAATTTGCAAACAATTTTAGCAAAAAAATTAATCAAAAATTTATATTTTTAAATTTATATAGGATTCAGTATCCTTTATGATACTGCATCTAGCAATATTCAATTGCATTTAAACCTTCATTCATAATTTTTGGAACTATATACTTTTTTTAAAAAAATTTTTTTTTAATTTTTAAAGAAATATTTTTATTAACACATATGTACTAAAAAGTAAAAAAAAATTTTTTTCAGTTTTTATAAATAAAAGCCACGGATTATCATATTTAAAATTCATTAATATTAATATATTCAACAGATCACTTGTACTTACATCAATGCCAAGTGGGTGTTAATTGCAAATAGATTAGTGCTGGTGTAATTTCTAAATATGAGTGCCCCCATGATTTTATTTGTGTAAACTAAAGAAAATTTTTAATGCATTTATGTGATCAAAACTAGAATACAAAAAAATTTGTATAAAATATGATAAACATAACACAATTTATATTGAGTTATTTTAATTTAAAACATGATTGAATACGAAATCAGTAAGAAACTTTTAAATAAGCCAATTGTAGTTTCTTTTTATTAATCTGAATTTAAACATATTATGAAATTATAATTTACATGAAGCACTTGCAATAATCCAGATGTAAATGAGCAAACTCATTTATAAAATAACAAACAAAAAAAATATTATTTTCTTACCTAAATTATCAATTCAGATAGGTTAGTTAGTTAAAAGTAAGTCTATCAATTTTTAGCATTTTATGATGTCCCCTTCTCTTTCTCTAGGCAACATTACTAAAACATAAATTTGTTCCATGCATGTGAAACTGTTCATTGTCATTCCCCCTCTCTCCTCAGCTCAGTTGTTTTTCATAAAAAAAATCACTATTTTAATTTTTCCATTTTTAAAACTTTTCCTTATGAAATGCTTGTGGGTTTATTATCTATTGCAACACTTAGGCATAAAAAAATAGAATAAAACCATGGTTCAAAATACCTAAGTCATGACAATTTTAAAAAAACTAAAAGTTTTTTATCTTTTCATTTCCAGTTTTTTTATCTATCATTTTGTTTCTGCAGTTGCACGTCTAAAGGTAATTACAGTGTTACTTGTAATGGGAGGCTAATATCTTTAGTAAATTAATTTGTTTACATGCACTGTTTTTTCCTCTAAGACTAATTATAGCTTTTAAGGGGAGATAAGAATCTTTAAGAAAAACAAAAACAATTTGTTTATAAATAAAATCTAATCTTTTATTTTTATTTTTATCTAATACTGTATTCATTAACAAAGTCATAAATAAATTATACCAAAAAAAAACATTGTTTTTCCTTTTATTATCTACGACCCACTTCCATATTTTGTATTCAGATTAAGTAAATAAATAAGACAATAAAAAATAAAAAATTTAAAGCAATGGTTTTATTCACATAAATGCACTAAAAAATAAAAAATAAATTTTTAGTAATAGCTAGAGAGAATTGTAATCATTGAAATGTTTTATCAATGTCATCTATAATTTATAGAACTCAATAAAAGATTAAAAATTGGGTGATATATTTTTGGTACTTATTTATTAATATTATTATATAGAAGTCTTTTATTTTACTGGAGTTCCAATTGATTTTAAAAGAAAAGTAATTAATATATTTTACAACATCATTTTTTATAACGAAATTTTATTTCATTTTTATGTTAAAATTTGGCATATTCTACGTGTCCTTCACTGCAAGTTGTGCTTGTTATTAAAAAGGATCCTAATCTAGGACTCTCTCAAGGTCTTTCCGCAAACTTATAAACAGTGCTACATTAAAATGATAAAGACATAGAATGCAATACAAGCCTAGTTAATAGCTTCAAAACTAATATAAAAATATACAATCACTTGAATATAGTAAAAACAAAAAGTTTAAAGATAGGTCAAAGAGAAATACTATTCTCATTTCAGTTGAAGTAGTATGGTGATAAGATTTCTTACATGAATTAGTCTGGTGATAACTTTCTAACCTTACAGCCTTGTAAAATAATGTTTGCATGGAATCTTCTGACATACTTAATCAATCAATTTTAACAAATAGCAACAAGTAACTTTATTTAGTACAAAATGGCAACCTGTAACTTTATTTAGTGGAAGTAAACAAATATGTATATAAATTTTGAATTGAACCAAGTTATTTGCAAAAATGAACATGACTAACTTTATTTCATACAAAGTGGTGACATAGAACTTTATTTACTGGACATAGACAACTATGTGTTTATGTGGTGTTGTTTTTTTTAGTTGGTTTTTTTGTTGTTGTAAGAAATGATGTTGCAATAACTAAACTTTAACAATATATATTTTTTCCAATAAAAAAAAAGGAAAATATTGTTTTTCTTACAATCACTAGGGTGGACTAAAGTTTTTTATGTCCTGCAAAATGCAAATGTAAGCATAGCTTGATTTATATGAAAATGATCATATCCAGCAGCTAGAAAGTCATCATTTTTAGGATTTTGTATTTTTCATGGGATGACATGCTACATCTACAAACTTCGCATAGATAATTATTCCAGTGTATGACCATGTTTTAAAAGTAGTGGATGGCTACATCATCCTCAGAAGTGGGCAGTTTCCAAATTTTAATCATTTTGTTGGATAAAGTCATTCAAAAAATTCACTCAACAGAAATTAAAGCTGGACAGTAAATAACATATACACCTTGTTTGTCCAGATAATCAATTAGTCATACCAACATTTTTTCATGACATCACAGCATACTTTTAAATCATAAAACTCTTAGTGAAATCAATATTTTGACTAACAACTTTCTCCTGATGAGAATATTATCTAATATTCACTTAAAAAATTAATTTATTTTCTTTTAAGTAGATTGTAAATTGGTTTAATTTGGTCTTTATATACACATTTGTTTGTGTCAGTAACTTTCATCATCACCAGTCTAATGTGTAAATACCTTTCAAATTATAATTGCCAGTTAATATATAAGTGCTAAAAATAGTTATAAAGGTAATTCTATATTAAGAATGCCAAGGTCATGGTATCAATGCTGATCATCATCAATACTCTAAGCTATCTACTATGAATATACTGACCACCATTAAACTAGTCATCATAAACATATGTGTACTTTAAAGGTGACGTTTATTACTTTTGATGCACTTAAATAATTTTTAAGAGAATTACATAGACATTTATGTAACATAATACATCACATACTATTAATCCTAAACTAATTTTGGCATTATAAGAACTCTAGTGACTGTGAATAAAAATTATAAACATTTGGAATAATAAATTAATAATTATCATGATATATATATATTCAACCTTTATTGTTAAAAGGAGCTTGCCTTGACAACAGTTTGAGATTGTTGATTGTTATTGATATTAGGATTGATTAAGTGTTGACTGGTTTGTAAAGATTATATATATATATATAAAATACATATTTTGCGGGTTCATCCGTGTTAAAAACTTTTAATATCAATATACTGACGTTTCGACTTGGTCACACAAGCCATCCACAGAGTGGCTTGTGTGACCAAGTCGAAACGTCAGTATATTGAAATTAAAAGTTTTTAACACGGATGAACCCGCAAAATATGTATTTTATATATTTAACCCGTGCAAATCTTCGTTTTAACATATATATATAACAAATTAATTTCACTTTTTTTTTTCAAACCTGGTTTTACTTTATGAATAATTTTTCATTTAAATTTTCTTTCAACATTTTAATCATATTATATGATCATTGTCAAGGATTATTCTTCTTGACAAAGACCATATAATATAATCAAAACATTGGAAGAAAATTAAAATGAAAAATAGTTCATAAAGCAAAACAAGAGTTGAAAAAAAAAAGTATGTGAAATTAATTGAAATTAATATGCCATATTTTGAAAGAAAATGGAATAATTAAGTATTTATAAATTAGAAATAAGAATAATAAAAGGAAAGAGTTTATAAAATATTTACATTACAAATATATTATTCTGATTTTTACTATTATAAATATTACATATTTGTATAGATTGAAATCCCAAATAATAAATGTTACAGAAATATATAAATAAGTGGATAGCATAACTTATATATATAAGCACATAGATATGCTTACATGGTAAAACAAAATATTCCAATCATTGATAAACTAATAAATATTACTATATTTTAACATTACATAAGTAATAAATAGATTTAGATATACAGGTTTGTGTGTGACTATACACATATATCAGCATTATAATATTTCTTTTGTTAATAATAAATTCACTAAATCTATAGATCAATATTTTAAGATGGAATTAATTAAATGTTAAATATATATATATAATATGAGCATACACAAACATATATATTCTAGTATAAAATATTTCAATTATTAATTCTTAATTTGCTTCAACTTATAAACTAAATTACTTTTACAATCTAATTACAGAAAATAATATGTTAACCACAAAATGTAGCTAACATATTTAGTAAATTTATTATAATTTTTGAACTCTAAAATAAATCTTTTATATTTAGCTTCAATTCTTTGCAGACTTTAAACAGATCAATTATATTTTTGTTGAATATTCCCCCCTTTAGTTGATTAATTTATTCAACTGTTGTTTATGTCTAGTTATTATTAAGGCAATTTTTTTAAAAAAACAAATTGAAGTAACCCAATTATAATAAAATATTTTTTTAAAATGTATTAGGTCTCATATATGAACAAACTATATATAATAACAATATGTTTCTTTTAACTGTGATTTTATACATTATATATAAACAAAATTTAAAATAGTGATGTAATTACTCCTATTTTACTGAGTGTTTGTTCATTTATGAATCAAGCATATTTTCTTTTGTTTGCATTTTTGAGTAAACAACTTTTAATTTTATTATCTATCAGGATATATTTTTAATCCTTTCACTATTATGATTGGATTAAAATAAAAATATGTACAAAACTGCTCAATATATAAAATAACATATGTGTAGCATGCAGCAATGAAATATCAAAATTAGATTGTTTATCATGTAAATTGCTGACATCACATGTCCTGGTCAACAGATATATAAAATAAATGCTCGATAATCTCATTTATTTAAGTTTTTATAATTTCATAAACTTCAGCCAAGCAAAGGATCTACTTCCCACATTAGGGTATAAAATCATAGAGAAACCATATTTCCCTACTTCTTTGGAAGTTCCAACTCAACTAACATGGAGACTAGAAGCATCTGATTTTGTCAACCCTCTATAACAACCATCAATTAATTTGAACCCATTATTTACAGTATTTAAATAAAAGTTAAAAAGAAAAGAATTAGCATTAAGTCTTATTTTTAACTTAATAATAAGGTAATAAGTTAATTCACATTGTTCTATTTTTTAATTTACATTCATCAAAATCAAAAATGTATTAATTAAATATGTTTTAAGCTTTTGGTTAAAAACAGACTATAGAATTAAGTTTATAATTAATGTATAATACAGAAATTGTTTTAGATATTGTTTTATATTAAAAATTTGAATTTTTATCAAATTCAGAAATATAATAAAAATATTTATATATTAACCTTTTCTGAGTATGAACTATGTTTTTGCATTGTCCATGTGTTTATGACTTTAATGCACTCTTTAACTGCTATTTTTAATGTTATTTTGCCAATTTTTCTGTGGAAAAACTGTACTGAATAATTCTGCTACCTTAAGAATTTTTTACAATTAATAAATCAATATTTTAATAATGCTATATGCTTTGCCTTCTAAGGTGCTGATTGGTTGTTTCTTGTTCTTTTCACAGGAATGCCTATCAACAATTTTGACAGTTCTATTTTTTCATTTTGATTTTCAAAGATGTTTTTTTACACATTTATTTTTTTTTTCACAAATATTTGTGAAATATTTTAAAATAATTCAGATTTTAATAAAAAATATTTACTTTTATACTAAGACAAATTGACAAAAATATCAATAATGTATAAACTGCAATTAATAATTGGATGACAAGCATATGCTTTATGGTTACGGTTATCAATTATTTTCGTCAATTATAAATATAAATTTATTTTTTAAAAAACTTTCATTTACTTTAATAATCTAATGAATTATTAATTTGCATTTTAAAAACTAAACTAAAACAAATATAATTTTTAAAGATAAATATATTTTACTGTGGTTTCTATAAATGACCAATCCAAAGTTTGGAACTTTAATTCAATCTATCAATGAGAATATTGAACACAAAAAGGGTTACTAATAGCTTTAGCCTAGTTGCTTGTATTCAAATATTGAGAGAAATTATGGAAAATAATACTGAATTTAAGTTGTCATTATGCTTTGAATTTGTAGAATATGAAAAGGCATTTGATTCTATAAACATTTGCACAATAATTAATGCATTGGATCATCAAGATATAGCTCCAGAATGTTATTATATTCTGAAAATACAACATCAATAATTAGATTTTATGATGATACTAAGATTAACATTGAGAATAATGTATTCAGGATAATTTCATATTTCCAAAGTTTTTACAATTTAAAAAATGTATTATATGGATTAAAATGGGAAAATACAAATGTAAAAGTAAATGGGGGTTATTTAAGTCATCTAGATTTTGCAGGTGATGTGATCAATATGGCAAATAATGATTCAGAACTTTAGCAAATATAAAAATTGACATGCTAGATGGAAATAAAAAAAAAGAGTAAGATTAATTTTTTCAAAAGAAGAAAAAATTATCATAAACTAGGAGATGTTAATAACTACAGATATCTTGGTCAGATTATTAATACAGATGGAATGGAATGAATAAAAATAATCATAGAATTAAGTTTAAATTAAGTACATTTGATAGAAATAATATTAAAAGAAAATATGCCTATGAGTTTAAAAATTTTACTATATATTCTTTAGATCTAAAACTTATACATTTAACAGCAGATAATTCAGAGATTTTTGATCACTCACCAAAGTATAGAGAGAGAGCTATGTTAGGAGTAACACAAAAAAAGATAATAAAAATAAAAAAAAAAATACTTCGGTGAGAGAACAAATACATTGACATCAATGAAAAAATTAAAGAACTAAAATGGACATATTGGTTAAAAAAATAATAATAATAATTGAAGTCTTAAATTGGATTCCAAAAGATTCTTAAAGAATTAATAAAAAGAGATAACGTGAAATGATAAGTGAGATGATAAATGAGATACGGAAGTTTGCTGGTGTGTTATGGAAAACAAAAGCTAGAAACTGGAGAAACTGGGCTAAACGTGAAAAGATTTTTATCCTGCAGTGGATCGATAATGAAAATAGTAATTTGATATCACTTTTATAATTCTTTGATTATTGTTTTACAACGCGAATCAATATTTTTATTTAATATCGTATCTCTCCCCCTCCCTTTTTTCTCTTTCTATTTTTACATATGTGTAAGGGAAAGCTTAAAGAAAGAGAGGAAGAAGGAATAGATACTTGCCTATTTTTGTCTTCTTTTTTTCCTCATGTGTCATAGCATCAGCCGGGAAGCGAACCCATTATCCCGGGACAACTGCTTGCAAAGAAGCTGTCGCTGACCTCTCGACCACCAATGCTTTACCAAACTTGTTCAGAATCCAAATACATATAGTGCATATTTTTTTTATTTACAGCAGATCCCCCCTCATCCCAATTAGATTAAAGAAAACTCATTTTTTTTATACTAATAAATTATTAAATATAATATATAAACGATTTTTTTTATCTATTAGCTTAATCATAGCTTTGTTAGTTGAATAAGTTATCCAGATGTGATTATAGCTGAACTAAAAAATATTTATTAAAAGATAGAATTTTTGGCTAGTTTAAGCATTTTGCACTTGGAACATTTTTTTTTTTTTACTTTTACTGAAATTTTTTAATATTGTTTTAATAATTTGTGGTCTGACTTTTATATGAAAAGAAATTTTGAAAGCTTTATAGATGACTTCTGATGTTTTATGTGTTAAAAGAGAAAAAATATGTCTTCATATTTTATACTAGATTTTGACTATTGGTCTTCCTCAGTGAAGAGCATTTCCACCCTCACAGCAAGCAGTCATCTTTACCTTTTTTGAAATATTTAAAGTTATAACTTGAGATTTAAAAACACTTTTAAGGTTATGAATACAAACTAATTTTCTTATATATCTATATTGATCTGACACTATTCTAGCAATTATACTTTCAGGTTACCTCAGTTTTGTTACTTTTTACCCCAAAAATGGATATACTAAACAAAATATGGCTTTCACTGCTTGCTCTTAATCTTTATTTTAGAGCATCTACTCTGGATTAATTATCTATGTTATGCTTTGAATAATAACTAGGTGGCAGTGCTGCATCTATATCTTTAGATAAATATAGATTTAAACTGACTTTCAAGCACTCTTCAACTATCTACACTATCTCATACAACTGACACACATGACCATACATATGTAGAAAATATAAATAATCACCAATATACATATTTCGTGCTAAACCAGTACTTATCAGTTGGTCCAGATTATTATCTCCCACAACATATACATAACCAGTGCTCAGTTTATATTAAGATAGCAAATCTTTACACTTTAATAGACAGGCTTCAATCCACTCCAACTTCCAACTTTTCAGCCATTCATATCATTGAAAATTTGATGATGGAAAGCCCAAAAATTCCTGGCTATTAGCTTTCATAATAAGGACACCTGATTTGCACCCACACATTGAGCAGCTGCATTAATTTTTTATGCTATTCAAATTATTAACTTGACATCAAAAATACTTTAAAATATATTATTATATGTAAAGTTTTTTTTAAAAAAAACACTACTGTTTGTCTTAATGATCTCATAATTTAGATAAGACTGCAATATCAGATCCAATAAGAACTTTGAACATTCCATCATTGGTTTTTCAATGAAATAGGTGGTTGAATAGGGTGAGAAGATTGATGCCTGTTCATTGAAGTTTGAGGAATTGCTATGTTAATATAAACTGAGCACTGATTGTATATGTGTTTGGGAGATTATGATCTGTCCAACTGATGATTGCTGGTTCTGCATAAAATATGTATATTGGGGATTATGTATCTTTTTTACATGCATGTAGTATGCACATTGGTTGCTAGAGATGGAGTGGAAGATGAATACATTGAAAAATTCTGAGTTCAAATCCCTCTAATTAAATATCCAGGATAAGAATTCATTTTTTAATAAGACTAGCTGCACTTCTGCTACCGGATAACTGTTTTTATGGTTTCTAATAGATGAACTAAAACTGATTTTCACCATTCACTCTTTTTATGTTTTTTAGAAGATAGATAAAATGGTGGATAGAATTAAATTTAAATGAATATTTATTTTGATCTTATACAAAATTAAATATAAACATTATTTTATTACATTTATTTAAATTGTATTTGTTCTGTGACTATATTTTTATATAATCATCTTTTATTTATAAAAACAAAATAACTATTATAGTAGGACTATGCCTTTGATATTGCACACATATAAATGCTAGATTGGTAAAAAAAAAAAAAATAGCATAGACAAAAATGCAAACTAACATAACATTTGTTTTATAGATAAAATTCAAAGGAGTTGATTAACTTGCAGGAAGTTAAAATCAATTTTAAAAAGTCTATGGTTAAAAATATCTTCCCTGTCATATCCCATAAATTGAAGGATTCTAAAAACTGCTAAATTACCTTAATACTGTAAGATCAAAAATGTAAGGTTACTGATTATATTCAATAATAGTCTGGGAATAAACCTTTCTAAATTGGGGTGAGATAATTAGTTAAGATTATCATGGACCAATTATTTACAACAAAAAAAAAATCTAAGCTTACTTGTGATCTGGTTGGGACAGGTTGAAGAAGACATATCATTAGTTACTAAATTATGAAGTCTTTTTAATGATAAAAAAGTGTCTTACTGAATAATAATTTCCAAAATTTTAATCTGATAATATTTATTTATTAGTAGTATTCAGAAAAAAATTAGCATCCAATTGTAAATCATTTTAATGTTTCATAACATTTCAATAACGGATAACTTTACAAATTAAAAAATGTCATTTTATATTATCTAATAGAAACAAATAAATATTTAAATATTCATTTTTAGAGGGATTTAAACATAGACTTTCAAGTTTTCTTCAGTCATCCATTCCATATTATATCAGATTTTCAATGATATGGATCGCTGAAAAGTTGGAAAGTGGAAAAGATTGAAGTTTATCCATTAAAGTTTGAAGATTTGCTATCTTAATATAAAAACCAACCATTGATTGTCTATATGTGTAGAGATGATGATCTGGGCCAACTGATAACAGCTGGTTAAGCATGAAATGCGTATTATGAAGATCATTTATTTTTTTCATGAATATGTGCTTTGGTTATATAAGACTGGATGACTAAAACAAGTTTAAAAGACTGTGTTCAAATCCCCTCTAATTACATCTAGCTTAAGAAAAACACTATACCTGTGTTCATATATTACATATTCATTTTTTGTAAAAAGAAAAAAAAGAAGAAGAAACTATAAGGATAGAACCCATAAGAGTATAATATCTAAAACTAGAGACGGCATCAAATTTCAATTGACTTATATTTTTATATAATGGTTAGTAAATCGATATTAATGTGACCATTCAATAATAACAATATTTTTATATTTGTTTAGCAATAAATAGTTAGATGGTTAATTATGATGGTTATGAACCTAAAAAAAAAATTGTTTATAAATTTTCAGCTATGTAAAAAAAAATTCAAATACTGCACAGAGTCAAAATGTTTTTGTATAACGTACTTTCATATTCGGAAAAATTAGTGCAATAATATGTGTCATTCAAAAATTCTGTAAGACTCTTTTAGATGAATGTAATATTTTTTTTAAAAAAAGCATTATAGATTAAACTTTAACAGCTAATCTTTTTTTTTAATCATGTGAAATTTTGAGATATATAAAGACAATGTCACTATACTTTAAACTCTACATTAATAGTTTGAGTGGTTCTGTGCCAGCTTATTGAGCCCAATGATTCCAGATGATATTTGAACTTTTTAAGCATTTTTAATATTGACTAAAAGTTTTCTATTGCTATTTTTTGTGGAATGATTTTATGAAAAAGAATTCAATAAGAAAAAGAATTATTTTAATATAAATAGATATCATGTTAAAAATATATGTATTTTATAAATAAACTAATTTTTAAATAGGTTGTGTAAAAAAAATTAAAAATTACTATTACATATAATTTTTTTTTTAATTTTAATTTCATTATGATAATTCTAAAATTATTCCAACATCTGATAAAAAGATTTTTAGCAGTATAATAAAATATTCTCTTAAACTGAAATGTAATTTACATTATTATCTATTAATGCAGTTTGAAAATTAAAATTGACTATTTGTTAATATACTTTCAAAAACAGTTTATATTTGTCTGTTTAATGAAATTTATTTAAACTTCTTTGCATTATAAATTACAATTTCTTCAGTCAAACGTCACTCTTTACTGTCTATATAAACATATTAAACAATATATAAAGATGGGTATCAACCTTTATTACAATAAAAAAGGTTGCCTTGACAACAAACAGATTGAGATTTTGGTATTGTTTAATATTGTTTAGGTGTGGATCACTTTCTGTGCAAAATGTTTAGGACATCTATGCATAGACAATATATATTTAATCAAAAAATATATCAAAATGATAAATATACTCATCTTTCCACCAATACTAAATGTCACATCACATTATAATAGTATTTTTTATTTACTATGGTCTTGTGGACACTCAATCCACTACATAAAAAAATTGAAATCTTTGCTCTTAGGTTAATATCAAAATATTCATTTTTGGATTAATTCTGTCTGGCTATCTAATTATTTATCGACTGAAAAAATATTTAATCTTATATGTAATCTAAAAAAAATGTCAAGATTCATTTTAACTTAATTTGAATATCAAGTTGTGAATATTATAGATAAATGCCACAATAGTTATGTCATAAAGCATTTTTTTTATTTATTAACACAGACCAACACTATTAATTATTAATAATAATGATAATCCAACTCAACTTGTTCATCAATCTCCTGTAATACTTTGTAAAGTAGTCTTAAATTATTTATTTAGTTTCAAAATATTTAAAGTATTGATATACTTATGGAATAATCTCGACAGTGTTAGCAGGCAAAATTTTTAAAATTTTACTTTTAAATGTGAAATGTTTTGTCAAGCGTTGTTAGCTGCGAGGTCATCGCAGCTGCCTTGCAAGCAAGTAGTTGGTTGCAGATGGTTGTGGGTTTGCTTTCAGTTGATACTATGACATATGAAAAAAAAGTGAAATATTTGTTTTTCTATTTTACGAGATAGAATGTTTGACTATCATTTATTACCTCATTTTATTTTATAGAATATCTTGGCGTCAACTATTTTTTCATAATCAAAATGTCTCAGAAATTTTAAAAAACTTTTATCAATGCTAACATATAGTTTAAATTACTGAATTTTTAACCATAAAGCTACAATTTAAAATAAGTAGAATTAGCATTTTATATAAATATATGCGTGTATCTTTTCAAATACTTTACAATTTCTGTATTAAACCTGAAATTTATAGATTTTTGCAATAATATACTGAATATTAATATCAAATATTCTATTATTATCGAAAACAATATACTTTAAGTAATTCTTTCTTGGAAAATGTTTTAAAATTAACATGTAGCTGAAAATGTTAATTGATACTTTTTAAAAAAAACATATCGCCCGCATATTTTAACATTAATCTTCAAGTTTAAAAATCGAATGTGTTTTATTAAAATTTTGCAATAATTAAAAATAACAATAAGTCTCTATAATCTGAAGATACCAGCAAAACAATAATAATGAACTTTATTATATTAGACAATGAATTAAATAGAGAAATGGACTAGAAAAATAATCAGAAGCCATTTTTATTTTTTAAAAAAGATCTATATAGTATATATTTTTTTAATCCAAAGTTACTCGGAATATTTTTTTCTCATGTGTCATAGCATCAGCCGGGAAGTGAACCCGCTAACCCGGGACAACTGCTTGTAAAGCAGCTGTCGCTGACCTCTTGACCACTAATGCTTGACATTTACTCTGAATAATTAATATTATATTTTGCCTAATTAACATTATTTAATCTTGTTTGAATACAGGTTAACATTTAGATCTTCAGATAGTTCTGAAATCACAAAGCAGAATCCATGTAATAGAATAAATAATGACTTTGACACTGACATTCTCATCTATCAATTTAAGATCATAAAAAACTCATTCTGGTAAAAACACTAGCGGAATATTTTAAAATATAGTCTAAAAGACAAAAAAAAATACATCAATAATTTAATATCTTAATTGCTCCATGGGTATGTATTTAATTTAAAAAATGATCTATTAATCTTTAACTGGTTTAAAGCTTATATTTTGGATAGGAATAATCTCTATTTTATTAAATGATTAGTGATAATCATTAATATATTTATCTAGAGTGAATTGTGTCAAAGTTATGGATGGAGGAAGTTTAAAACTTGTAAATCCAAATTTAACTATCATTTATATCGTTCAAGACAAAAAAAAAAGCAGTAATGGATTATTCATCTGAGAGAAGTAAACAATTTTTTTAAAAATATTCAGTGAACCTTCACTTGTAGCTTTTTAATGTTTGATGAAGTTAAACCATCATCAATTTTTACATTAAAAATAAATAAATAATAGTATTATATGTACGTTTAATTCTCTGTTTAAAATCAAATTGACATAATTAGACAACTCATTACATAATCATTTTTCTTTAAAACTATCACCATCATTATTGATAAAAAATTAATAATAATAAACTTATTTACTCTTTAAAAATATGATTCCAAATAAATTTTCATATATAAAAAAATCTAACAAAATTATTTTCTTCCTTTTTCTTTTTAAAACTTTTATTTATTTGCATGAACTCAAATATACTTCAATATATTATGCACGTTTCTACCCTTTCAACTACCCCCTTTGTAGTCATTATTAAGGATCGACATATACATATACATTATTGTTATAAATATATATTTTAAACTCATGATAATTGTAATAGTAATATTTATATAATGAAAAGAATTATATGTAGATGCTAAAGAAGTGCTATTATATTGTGAATTTAAAAAATATATATTTATAACAATAATGTATACATATATATTTGTAGTTCCTTGATAATGACAACAAGGAAGTAGTTGAAATATTGGAAATGTGTATAATGTATTAGAATATATATGGGTTCATGTAAATAAATAATGTTTTTAAAAAGAAAAAGGAAGAAAATAATTTTATTGGATTTTTTTTACATGAAAAATCACATAATTATATACTGAGTAACACTGAATTGTTATTAATATGTAGGTGTCACATGTTTACAATATAACAGCATATAAAGCAAAGATCTGGTAGCATAGTGATTGATTCATCTGGTTATCATGCACTCAATCTACATTCAAATCTAAATAAAAAAATTTGAGTGCCTGTGGTGTTTTGTTTTAGATATCTGGTAAAATAATGATGCACCCATCCATATTGATCAGTAAATGGGTATCAATGTTCTAAATTATTTTATATTTAGGCAGATGATTATCATTGTGCTTATTATAAAAAATAAAAAATCCAATAGTTATTGCTAGCAGTTCATAAGAAATTGGAATTATGGGGGTGAGGTAAAGGAATTGCATCCACAGCCTTGAGCTTCAGAGTCCACCAATTCACTAAACTTCACAAAACAATAGCTTTCACCACTGATAAAGTAGGTGCCATTTTATATGAGTGATGTTTAATCTTTATACCATGCCCACTTACCATGTCATCTATTATCTCAGATTTAAACCTTGGACTTTTTTTTCATGTACTAAATCATAGTTAACTTAAATACTATTTAATTTTTCATAAATTATTATCTACCTATTTTTAACAAATAGATTTTTTTTACAAATGTAAAATTGTTTTAGCTTGATCAGTGTTCTCTTCATTATTTCTCGAGGAATACTGCAGTAGTTTAGTTAAGATTGTTTATTTTTTCTGAGGATATATATGTCTATAATGTATATATATAATAAATAAAGAGCATGCTAATAGCTCTAAACAAGCTTATTTTGTATGTGTGTGTGTGATTAATGCAATAAAAGAAAACATTTGAAATCTTTATCTTGGATGGTCCCCATCCCCAGACTGTTTTTGAACTATGGCTTTCTTCAGTGAAGAGCTAGGACATTAGATTCAGAATCCTAACTCAAGCTAAGCATTTATCCAATACTTAACTATTAAGAAGATCTGAAATTCTCAGACATCTATATGTCTTCAAATTTAGCTCTTCAACTGAAAAAGTTATATGGGCCTCAACTAAAATCAGTTACTCCTTATATATATGTATCATAATTTCAGATCTTCTTAATAGTTAAGTATTGGATAAATGCTTAGCTTGAGTTAGGATTTTGAATCTAATGTTCTAGCTTTTCACTGAAGAGAGCTATAGCTCAAAACTGGTCTGTGGATGGGGACAATCCAAGATGAAGATTTTAAATGCTTTTCTTGTTGCATTTATCACAAAAAAGCTT
Organism: Epiperipatus broadwayi; assembly: GCA_028023455.1. Taxonomy (NCBI): domain Eukaryota; kingdom Metazoa; phylum Onychophora; class Udeonychophora; order Euonychophora; family Peripatidae; genus Epiperipatus; species Epiperipatus broadwayi. The sequence goes on from JAQFVV010006243.1 coordinate 1,063,004, forward strand.
GTTAAGAGCTATTAGCATGCTCTTTATTTATCACATATTGACAGTGCAAGCTATGTAAGTCATGTGACATGTATCTTGCTTTCATATATATCTCCTTTTTCAGAATCAGAAAATCTCTCAGAAACTATGCCTTGAGAAATGTGATAGCAACTTTATCTTCCTTTTCCATTTCCCACCCTACATTTTTTCTATATTCTTCTCTATCCTACTCCATCCCATTTCCACAACATAATATTTGACAACTCCATGACTTTTATATCTAAATCACCCTTATCTTTTCCCAAATCCATCATAAAAACCAAAAACCCACTTTCTATATAATCATTACGTGTATATTTATTCTCCCACAACCTCATTATTTGTATCCTTTCTTCTTGCAGAATTTACATTCAATTAATAAATGCCTTCCTTACATAGCTTTCAGACTAAATCACCCATTTCAGCAATGCTCTCTGTGAATAAATATAAAGCCTGAACTTCAGACAGCTAACCCTAAAGGATATCTTTTTGAATCGTATGCTGCAAACGATGTCATATATTAAAATTTAGATCTATTCAAAGTGCATATATATGTTGAATTTCAATGTACATAACATCATTGCAGTATATAATTCAAGAGAGTATTTTTTTTAGGCAGCTGTTTGAAGTTTAGACTTTATATTTATTCATAGAGGGTATTATTAAAATATCATAACATTTGGGAGGATGATTTGAATATATCTACATGTATGTAATAAATTCTGCATATATGTTGATATGCTTTAATAAATGTGTAATTTTTCAATGTACAATGTTTCTGGTTTTTCATTCAGCTTAATGTATTTTTTACTATGCAACATAATCCTAGAAGTAAGCTGAATGGAAAATCAGAAACATCGTTGATAGAAAAATTACATACTTAACATACCAACATATATGTACAAAATTTATTAATTTAATTAACAATGTTTAGAAAAAGTACTATAGATATATGAAAGATCTGCATATTATGTGTGATATATTGGATATTATAATCTACCATGTCTATGATCTATGATTCACATTCAGGCTGGGTAAAAGATTATTTTTATTTTAGATTTCAAACTGGCTTATGATTTTTATTCAGGTAATAACACATCTATTATCAAGTCAAGTAATCATTTAAGTAATTAGTGAGTAAATAGGTTTAAACAATTCTTAAAAGTCGAAAAATCTTTACTTTGCCTTAACCTATTTGAAATCATATATCTTATATTGTATGTGTGTGTAGTTAAAACTGCTTTTAAACAACCCAGTCCAGGACTGAATTTTCTCAAATGCTTTCTATAAAGAAGCAGTAATGAGAAAGAAATTACTCATCAGGCTTGCTAATTCACAGATGATGATGATTTGAGTGTTTTTTTATTTTTGGTTTACCCTCTAGGTTAAAAATAGCTGAATAGTCATTTAATGGCCAATATTTTTAATAGTTAGTTGGATCGGTTATAAATTGATTTCTTGAAAGAAAAATCTTAAGTCTGATTAAAATTATTCATTTCCGAATTTAATCCCAAGTCAAGAATATATAAATTTTAAATTATAATAATAGTAGACAATAACAGTATACATATATATATATATATTAAACAGAAGTACTTTCGATTATATTGCAATCATTATTAACTGACGTAGATTTAAAAAAATGCAAAAATCACATGATTTTCCAAGAACTGTATATATCTATATGAGCATATTATCTATTTATTATACAATCTTTAAATTATAAATAGACAATCTGCTAATATCGATATGCACAGTTTTTGAAAAACCACACTATGTCTACTTGGGGGGGGGTCTATGTTACTATTGTCTACCGTTATTATATTTTAAAGTTTACACAGTACATTTTTATATATACACTACCACTATTTCATGCAAATATATAGTTAATTTTACTAATAAAGTTTACTAAATAGACTGTAAATTTTTTTTAAAAATTATTTTATTAATAGAGCAATTTTTAAATTTAAAATACATTTTTATTACTAAATTTTTAATGTAATAGAAAAAATTGCATTATCTTTTACTCATATTGCTATTTGGATTTTGTTGAATTCTTAAAAGATATATATATCATCCGTCAAGAATTTTAGTACAGTAATAATTGAGAAACGTTTTTTACTTTTTATATATATTTAACATTAATTTTACCTGAAAGTTATTATTAGCTCAACATAAGTTATTTCTGGAGAGAATTCTGCACTCATTAAAATATTTTAAAAACCATTATTGTTCTTTAAAGTAGTATGGTCTCCTTTTTAGCAAAGAAAAAAAAACTCATGCATTATCTAGTTGTGCCTTTTCAATGTTTCGTGTTTCACAGGAGAGCGTATCTTTTCTTCAGAAATAATTCCGTAAGGTTTGTTTTTTAATATTAAAAAAAGTAATAAAGCTTGCCTTTTGTTTTATATACTTACAATTTAACTATTTATTTTTTATATTCTCTGATCATTCATTCACTTTTCTATACAGAAATAGAAATTAACTACTTTTCAATTTCGGTAGAAATGGCTAAACACATAAAGAAGTGAATTCTTGTTCAGTCTATGCATCAGTGATAAATTGAAGGCCTTAATAAAGCTAGTAATAAATTTAGGTCCTGCTTAAAAACTTTATGAATTTATTTATAATCGTTAAATGACGATTAGCTATCTAAGAAAATAAAAATAAAATCTATTTGCTAAATAATTAATATGTATCTGCATTAAAACAAATTGGTTGGTAATCATAATAAATTATAAAGAGAATTTAATGTATCAAATGAGAGGGAAATGTCTGAAGATACAAGCACGCAAACTATTTTATTTCAAATATTTTATAATTTCCACGGCATTTTTTATTCGCATTAGTTTTTAATTTGTTCAAGTTTATTAAATATTTGCAGATTACTTTTAAGTTTACACAAAGCTTACGGACACTTGATGAATTGATCTCACTACTGTTGCTCACTTTTCTCAGTCTTCCCACCTCTTCCTGTTTTTTTTTATTATCATTGTTATTGTTTCTTACATTTTACATATGATCAAAACCCACACAATTATTAAAAATATTGTCTCCATTTGGGATTATATAATGAAACTTTGAAAAAGTAAGGATATATAAATTTCTCCTTGCTAGGCAATGGAACAGTATATGATTTTTTTCTTCCCTCACGAAAATTATTTCTTATTTTTTGTTAAGGTATCTTATTGTATTTACTAAATATATGCAAAAGGTTTGACACATTTTTTTTTGCTATGTAGTATGTATAAACTTTGTAAAATCCAATCGAGTTTTTTCTAAAAGATATAGTATTATATTTAATTATAAAGATGATATACATTTATTCATTTCTAAAATCTATCAGTGCCAAACAATTATGGTTGTTTTTCATTGGATATACTTATTAGGTAATATTTAAACATTTATAAATAAAATGTATATCAAAAAGGCTGTTTATTTAAAAACTACATTCCAAATTAAACATTAACTGCAGAATTACGTTGTACACAATATTTGGTACAAAATATATAGCTAGGTGGAACTAATTAAAATTTCTCTCTATCTTCTTCTAGATGACTTGATTATCATAGCTAGTACATTGTATGCTTGACACTTGTATCCAAATTAATAGAATGAGGAGATTATATAATTACATTTTTTTGCTTTACTGATTATATGATTTTTTCATATATTAGTCTTGCTCTGTTTCCAAACCCTAAGTTAAATAAATTGTGCTTAACCTAAAGAAAAATCAAGTGCATATTACATCAAGTTCAATAACATAAAGAAAAACAAACCATTATTATTGTTTTCCTGAAGGTTTGTGATGATGGTGTTCTAGTTGTATTTTTATATTGAACTATTTCCATCATCTACTATGAGTATTGAATGTCTTCAGAAAAATTTAACTTTATTTAAATATTCCAAATACATTCAACTGATAGTAATAGTACATTAAACAGGTTAGTATATGCACAATGTTTCAGGTGTTGCTGGCCTGACCAGTGACAGTACTAGCATGGGATTCAAACCTAGACTCTTAGATTCTTGACTATTGAATTTTAAGATAATTCTCTAACCAAATGTGCCATTCTGCTAAAGGCAACAGTCAGTAAAAATTTCATGTACTTATCTATGAGGTGGAGGTTCCTTCTGATTTCTCTACTTTTTCCTAAGAGCAAAATTGATTAGTGGTTTCCATACATTATGTAGTCACATTAGGTTGGCTTATGAGATTTTTTGCCATTGTCATATGTGAGCAGCTTCTTTAAATTTTTTTATTTGTACCTTTTCTTCTCTATTCAATATTTTTATATTTTCTCAATTAAATATATGTTCATTGGCACATACATGGTCCACTACCTTAGACACATCTATTTTCTAATCATCAGTTTGTGTTCTTGCAAATCCCAGAGATTATTTTGGTTTAATTAAAATATTTATTTAATTTCTTTTGAATTAGTTTATAAAATATAATAAGTTAAACATATTCTTTTTTTTTTCATTTTCATTTTCATTTTAATAGACATGTAAATGAGAAGAAATTTAATTGGCTACGAAACAAGATAGAACTGCCAGACAGATTTTTATTTCTTTTTTTGAAAAAACTGCTGTAGTAACAGCAAGTGTAAAATAAAATAATATATATTTTTTACTGTTAAACATATAATGAAAATGAAAACTTCTCTTTTAAAAAGGAGAGAACATAAAGATAGAGAAGAAAGTTAAATTAAAACTTTTTTTAAATGATTTAAGTTGCAATATTATCTGGTGTTAATAGCAAAATGTATAGCTAAATCTTAACTAATCTATTGAAGCTTCCCAACCATTGGTCTAGCTGCTAATAATCTTCCACAAGTTCTACAACTGAAATGCACATGAATTATTATTAACCATGACAACAGGAATAAAAGTTCTAAAAGGTCAGTCTCCTTGAAATTTCTTATTATTTACAAACTATCTTTAGCCTTGGATAAAATTTTACCTCCATAACTTTAATACATGGTGTTATATATGTGTGGAATGGGATATTATATTTAACCCAGGATAAGTTTACTTTTATGAGCTTTAACACATAAGGGAGTGTTCTATAGGTGTGAAATGAAATGCTGTATTTAACTTTGGATATAGTATTTTACTTTATGACTCTAACACCTCTAGTAATATTATATGTGTGTGGAATAAACTGCTGTCTTAATATTTTGTATGCTGTAATTATAATCCCATTTTAAAGTTATATTAGAAACAACATTGTGAGTTATCTTAGTAAAACTACAATATAATTGCTGAAAGAAATGACAACTAACAATCAACTATTTTGGATGTTGTAACACATGTGGAATAATTATTTGCTTGAACTATTATTTTTTTCCCTGGCACTAATAAATTAAAGTAATAAAAATATTTTAATTTTGTCATAATACCTAAAGTAAAGCCATGCAATTTCATTAACTTTGAGGATAATCTTATTAAAATTTAGACATATCCTACCTCTCAAAATATCTTGAATCTTCACAAAATGGAGATGAAGAAGCATACAATCAACTTTTAAAATTCTATGTTATGATTAAACAAATATATTTAATTTATATTTATCATTAAGTTTTAAAAATGTGCTATTAATTGATTGGCTAATAGCCAATAGATTTAAATAATATATATTTGAACCTAGTGTTGTAATTTTATGAACATGCATTTTGGATTTTATTACAATTTTTATTCTATTATAAGTATGTTAAATTCATGATATATATAATCTTTTGTGTATAAAATAATTACTTGTTAACTTAGATATAGGGGATTAAAGAGAGTCAATTTAGGGAATAGCATTAGCATAAGAATTTAATGATTAATTCAAAAGTATCTATAATGTATCATCACCCCATGGCAAATCCTGTATGTCTTTCCAGAGTTCTGTTTTTATACTCATATTATAATACTCTTTCATACCATCTAGTCTATGGTCAGCCATGATCTCAGTTGTTTCTTGTAATAGTTTTTTTACATCTCTTGGGCTTAGTTCACACTTGTAAAATTTTACGTATTTTCCAATTTAGCAGATTGATGAGGGTAATTTATTTCTATTTATTAAGAAAGTTGAGTGTTAATACTATTTTAATGCTATATGGCTTTTTCTGTGCTGGTGGTTAATCTGCAGAAAAATTGTTTGCCATTATTTTGTATTAACTATTTTAATGTTATATGGCTTTTTCTGTGCTGGTAGTTAATCTGCCATTATTTTGTATATCCTTTAAGTTTGTTTCAATGCTGGTGGTTAATCTGCTGAACATTCTATAGTTATACTAATTGCTCTGATGATGGTTAGAAAACCCTCAGGGTACTTACTGTTCATTATTTCTTTGTGCAGATGAGTATATCCACAGGTATATCATTAATCCTTGTTATATAAATGTATGTTTGAACAGAATCTCTAAACATTATTATGTGTACATTGTTTCCGTTATCTTAATGCTTGCCTCATATGTTCTGTCTTCCACCATAAAAGAGCATTTAAGTGAATTATGGTCATAATTTATTATAGGTCAACTGTATGATATTCCAACTGAGCTAGAATCCAAATTTCCTCTTCGATTTCATATCTTATCCTAGTTAATTTTCATAGGTTTATTAATAGCAATTGTTGTCAGTATTATTATAAATTTTGAAGTATAGGTGCATAAGTTCTGGTTTTGACGTACAGGAGGTGCCATTGACTGGGTATTTGAATCTATTGTCATCCCTATAAGGGCCTAAATCAGTACATTTGTAATAAAATCTTAGATTGTATTATCTGAAACTAGTGCACCTACATATCCATGTACAGAACTAAGTACATGTGATATTTTATTTTATTTTTTATTTATTTCTTTATTTAATTAATGTACATTATCCATGTAGCACAATTACATGTGATATTTTATGTTATTTATGGCTTATTTAATTTATAAATATTGTTAACCAATTACTATTTAAATATTTATTGAGCCATAAATCCAACGTAGTAAATAGATAATAAATATCAGAACACACATCGTCCTTGATAATGTATGCAGGATCTACTGAAACATTCAGAGAATATTTTAATGATTTTGTTCTGGTTAATTCGTGATATGCAAGATATAATAAAATCTCATTTATCCTCTACATCATCTCCCACCCCCACCCCCACTTTGGTTTGTTAATTCTGGAATATAATCCAGAATCTGTTATTTCTATTAATATTTGAGACATTAATACTTAAATTAATAATAAATGTGCTAGCCAGTATAACAATTGAACCTATTCTTTAATACTATAACAGGTATTTATTTTACTAAGAGTTTCATTGCTATTGATTTGATTTGATATTTGAGTTAACAAAAAAGAATTTAAAGGTCATATTAGTCACCTTCCATTGCAAAGCATTACGTTATAGAACATTTCTGTACTTAGCATGAGGATATCTGAGCTACAGCCAATTACGTTATGAAGCTGATTAGATTTATTACTATCTCATTAAATGGTCCATATTCACCATATAATCTTCAGCAGTTTTAGAGATTATATCATCTGTTTCATGGTCGGTCATGGAATTTCAAGTAAATAAAATCATAAATTAATGTTATGAGCTGTAGTTTTTAAGATAGAATAGTTATAAATCATAAATTAAGATTCGGAGTGTAGTTTTGAAATCCAGTCTTTTAGGAGAATAATTAATTAAAAGAGTCATATACTTTATTTTAGGTAATTTACCTACCTTCAGATAATGCTGCGATAAGTTTTCGCGGTGTACCCTGGCTGCGACCGGATTATGTAGTAACAGCTTTATATTATATCATTTAATTTTAGCCTGTTATGATCCAGGCAGAACTTTCCGATCACAGTTTTCGGCTTCCCACGCGAGCCGATTTGCTGTTGACTAACTTTTCGGTTACAATATATATATATATAACATTTAAACTCTAAGTATATAAATTATGCTTAAATTTTAAAAATATTACAGATTTAGCCTATATCTTTTCCATCCCTCTTCTGTATATTTGAATGGATAAAATCCTATAGATAGGGGTCAGAGTGACTTAAGATCAACATGGGCATAACAATAATATTGACATCAAGAAGTTGAGCTTACTATCATACATTTTTCAATGGTATAGATTGAGTCTGTCTATTAAAGTTTGAAGATTTGCTACCTTAATATAAACAGAGCACTGATTATATATGTGTGAGAGAGATGATGATTTGGACCAATTGATGAGTGCTGATTCAGCAAAAAATACATATATTGGAGATCATTTATATTTTTCACGTGTACGTGGTCATGTGTATCAGTTATATGATAGTGAATACTTAAAGAGAGTTTGAAAGTCTGTATTCAAATCTACTATATTATATATATTTCTAGTGATATCATTATGTAGATTGTCACTTAACAACAATTGTTTTAGAGAATAATATGGTGACATATTAGTAAAGTGAATTAATTGTTGTTTCACATCATGTGAAAAACAATTTTTAGATAATTAAAAAAATTCCAAATTTGCCATCTATATTTAGTGATTAAAGCGTTGAATCATCAAGGTATAGATCCAGGATATGGTCATATTCTCAAGAATATTTATAGAAATGCAACAGCAACAATTAGATTACATATTGATTCTAGAAAGATTAATTTTGAGAAGGGAATATGACAGCATGACTCCATATCTCAAAAAAATTTTATACCAGTTTTGTGAATTAAAATGGAAAACTAAAGAAGAAGTTTAATGAAGATTCCTCAAGTCACCTAGATTTTGCAGGTGATATAATTGTTTTTCCAGATGATGTAATTGTTTTTGCAAATATTGCTTTAGAGGTTTAGGAAATGTTGCAAGAGTTATCAGATGAAAGTAAGAAAATAGAACTAAAGGTAAATATTAAAAGATCTAAAGTAATGTTAAATGGATTTTTGTTTCAAATGAAAAAAATAAAAATTGACAGTACTTAATTAGAAAAAGTTAACACCTACAAATACATTGGCCTGGTTATTACTACAATTGGGGTGCTTTTGGTAGAAATAATATTAAAAAGGAAATATGCTTATGTGTTTAAAAGGAAAGTTTTTAATAAATGTTATACCAGTTCTTACTTATGGATCTGAGATTTGGAAACTTAGCAAAAGAGCAATATAGAAACTTCAACCCACTCAACAAAGTACAGAGAGATGTATGTTAAGAGTAACAAGAAGAGATTGAAAACAAAATATATGGATGAAAAAACAATAAGTGTTACTGGCGTCATTGAAAGAATTAAGAGACTGAAATAGAGTTGGGCTGGACATATTACTAGATAAGATGATATATTAGATGGACACGTTGAAATCTTAGACTGAATTCCAAGAGATTGTGAAAGACATAGAAAGTGATCACATGTGAGATGGAAGAATGAACTAAGGAAATGTGCTGGGATGATGTAGCTAGAAATCAGAAAAGATGGATTAAATTTATAGAAACTTTCCTTCTGCAGTGGATCAGTAGTGGTTGGTAATTCTACCTAGTTTAATATCCAATAGTGATTAAGAAATGAAATAGAAATATTTGAAGTCTAAATAAACGATTAGAAAATATTTTTAATTAATAGAGCTCTAGTCAAAAAAAAAAAGACAACAATAAACTCCTTAATCTTAAAAATTATATATATGAGAAAGAAGAAACTCTGAAGAAAGTACTTATTATATAGGGAGCTCCCGGAAATAATACTATGAATTCATTATTTATAATCCATGAGAATATATATAAGTTATCAATCAAATCGAGTAGAAAAATAGATAAAAAAACTATTTTTATTACAAATTCCATCTTTTTTGATAAAGTGGATTACTTTATATTTTTCCAAAAATAAAATCTTTTCCACCTCATTATTCGTTAGTCCATATCTTGAATTCTATATAAACTTTTTATTGTTCAAGTTTTTTTAGTCATAGAATCACAAAAAAATGAGAGATACTCTATGAATCCTAACTCAGATTTTAAAGAATTTCCCTTGAATTTAAAGATTTTTTATTTCAAGCTTTTTTTATTGCAGATCTGCAATAATTTTTTTGAAGCTGCATGCTCAGAAAAAGGAATACTCCCTAAGTTTTTATACTCATAGGTAATTGTTTATTGATAAATAATAATAATAAAAAAACTTATTCTCAACTTTTATATCTACACTATAAATTTTAAAGAAATTGCTGATATTCTTATCCCCATCTTCATTTTTTTCATATTTAGTGATAATCCCAGTTTTTTTTTTTCCTATTATTTAATTTACATTCTAAAACCCTTAGTTTTTTTTTATTTTGAAATATATGACTATTTCCATGTATAGATACAAAGTTTTCAAGGCTTTTTCTACGAACTCTGACGATGCTTGTTTTTAACCAAACTGTCTTTCCTTGTCACTTATTTAATATACTAGTTGAATGGATAAGGATAAAGTACAGATTGTCTAAACTATCAGTAGATACACTGTGAATTGTATGAGTTTAGTTCTTAACAATTTTTCTCAGTATAAGAAATAAACTTTCAGAAAGTTTGATAAACATTTCTCTCTCTCTCTCTCTCTCTCTCTCTCTCTCTCTCTCTATATATATATATATATATATATATATATATATATACAAACAAATTATATATATATATATATATATATATAGGTAGGTAGTAATTTGTTGAGCTAATAAAAGCAATTTTATATTTATGAATTCAAATTCAATTTTATTGATACAAAAATCTTTGTCTGTAAATATTCCAATTAACTTTAAAAAAAGAAAAGCTAAAAGTTACATTTTAGAGTAATAAAATGTATAATTATATCATTAGAAATAGCAGCAATTTGCAAATGGTTATGGTAAAAAAAGTTAATAACAATTAAGATATATGTTTGGAAAGTTGAAGAAATGGAAATGTTGTTGCACAAATTTACAATCACATTGTCACAATTAGTATACAATGGTGATTGCTTGCATGAGAGTACATGACACCAAACCTTACTCTGACTTAAATGACTGAAGAAAGTAAGAAAAAGAGAAACAGAAAAAACTCTACAGGAAACAGTGCCTAGTCTTTGATAAACTAACATTCTTTACAAGACAATAGGGGAAGCACTTTATATTTAAAAGGCATTTCACTATCTGCCATCTATGGAGCTTATTACCAGACTGAGTGCTGCATGAATTCTGTCTCCAACTACAAATGCTAAATGCTTGCACTTTATATGATTTCCAATACAAAGTCAATCTATCAGTATTACATATTGTATGATTTCCAAGTAAACAATGATTTGATTATTTTTGTACAAACAAGTTGGCTTAATAAAGATATTCACAAATATACTTTTTAGTGAGATTTCTGACAACATTATTTCTATGACTCAATAGCTTCCACTAAAATTAATCAAAAAGAAAATGTGAGTAATTCAAAATCAAAACCTATATTCATGTGATTGCCATATGCTTCTTACAATTTTAACAAATAGGATCACTATTTAGTAGTGCCTGTTTGAGAAAAGCTTATAATCAAGGTTGAATATAAGCATAGAAAAGTCATAATTTAAGAATCTCCATTTTTGAACCTATAGTCAAGAACAATTATTTCAGAGAGTTGTACTAAAGACCTGTCATTTCTAAGAATTACCATGGGATCTATGGAATAAGGATATAGTATTATGTGAAGAATTATTTTTGAGTGATTTTTTTAAATATAAAATAAGGAATTGTGAACTTGCATTTTGTTTTGTTTTGTTATTAAATAAAAGAATATCTAAATACTCAATATGTTATTGAACAAAAAAATAAAATTGTTGGCATTTTAATAATCTTATTTTCAATTTTTTTAGAAATTGCTTCCTCCTTCCTACTACATTAAAAAAAAAAAAAAGTCTAAAAACAATTAATAATTCCCTTTCTTTAAAGTAATTTTTTAATGTAATATACTAATATAAATAATTAATTTTTATAACTGGTTTTAAATCTTAAAGTATATATAAATGATATAAAAAAATTAATTTGGGGAAAAAGATTAACTAATAATCAATTTCATTCAAAATAATCAGCAATTATTACAGGGCTATATTTTGTTTGAACAAGATAAGAGATAAGTGATTATTTGATTTTAATATTTGAAGTTTCAAATTATATTTTAATTTCAGATAAAATTATTGGCAATATATTTAAAAAACTTCAGATTTTAAATTAGTTGTGGAGGTATATATAAAGTCAACAAGCATGTATATACTATATAAAAATATAAATAGGATCAGTGTTTTTTTTTTTATGTAATGAAATAAAAACTCTAATATATTTTTGTAATATTATTTTTTTAGCCTAAACTAACAGATTAGATATTGAAAACCAGAAAAATGTTAAAAGCTAAAGTGTAAAAATAAAAATATATATACTTAAAATACTGCATTGTAATAATAATAGCAACAATAATATAAACTTTATATATATATATAATAGGTTTTTTTTAAAAATCCATCATATATATTGTACTCAATTTTTATATACCGATATGTGTGTATTTAGTATTTATATATATATTTGTATTCTAGAATTTGAATTGTTTTTTTAATAAATAATGTTAATAAAAAAAATGTGTAATATATATATTATTTTAGATTTATTTCAGTTTTGAATTGATAGCATAATGGAATTAATATTTGTTAAAATTAAAAAGATAGTGAAATTCTTGATTAAAAAAGACATGAACTGAAAGTTTTTAAATATTCATTTTTCATATGTTATTTTTAAAAGAAACAATTATTTTTAGTTTGAATGCATTTCAAATTATTAAAAATTTAAAATATATCAAACATTTCAGTATATGTATTGGCTAACTTAAAGTAATGAAATTCAAAGAAAGAATAAATCTGTAACTAGATTAATCGCTTCTTATCAAGCCTTTTATAAATCAAGATATTCAAAAACAAATAAAATATCTAGCAATCTAAAAAAACTAGCATTTTAATGACTGTTTATACATAATAATTAATTTATAAAAATGGCAACATTTTTTTATATAAATAAATTAAAAAGTTTGATATATATGGATTTTAAAAATAGTAAAGTGATATAAAATTTTAACTAGAGATAGAACAAATAACTATAAAGTTATTTGTTCAAAAAGCATTTTTAAAAATTAAACTAAGATTAAAATGTAAAATTAAATAAATATATGCATTGAATTAGATATTGCTATTAAGTATTACTTTTTGCTGAAATGTTACCTTAAAGAATCAAGTATATTTTCCAGTAATCTAATGCTTTTTCCACAAAAACTGCTTTAGGAAGTTGACAACAATTTATACTGCTTCTATTTCCCGAATCCTAATTAATTTTAACTTCATTTTTGTCTAGCAGCATTATAAAATTGAGATTTGATGTTTAGAATTGCTTTATAATAATGCTAAATTAATACTGTAGGAATGAATGCATTGATATTATTAAAGAAAAGTTAAGCTATAGTAATTATAATAAGAGGACAGAAAACATCAAAACTATATATTAAAAAACAATAGTTAATGAAGATTTTATTTCGATAAAAATATAAATTTTTAATGACAATTTCTTATACAGCTTCAATCTCTAGAATATGCATTTTAGATTTGATAACACTTTTTTATCAATATAAAAATAAAAAAGTAGAAATAAAATTTATAAAACATTCAAATGAATGAATTAGTTAAATTTTCAACGATTATTACTTTAATTCATTTAATTAAATATTTTTTTATTGTTCTTATCAATACTCCCTTCCCTCTAAATGCTACATTTATAGCAAAATTATAAAAAAATTTATCAACAAAAAAATCGTGAAATAAAAACAATTTGTAATAAAAATGTGTTAAAATATAAAATTAAATTAGATGTTTTTATTTATTTATTTATTTTTGAGGGGAAGAGGGAATAACGCAATTTTAAAATTTTGTTGTGTTTGTTGTTAAAAGTATTTCTAAAAAAAAAAAAATCTAAACATTTTTCAAAATCGATTTATTAAAAATCGCCTCTGCTTTTTGATTATTTGTTTTTTATAATAATGCAAGAAGTCATTAATGTTGTGGATAAATAATAAAAGTGAGATGCTAAGATGAATTATGTTGACAGCCGAGAAGTAATGGCAAAGTACAAACGATGATGATCAAGAATAAGCACTTAGTATTTATTGCCTACTAAGTCAATCTGGCTAATCAAAATGAGTTTTTTTAGAGTAAAATTGAAAGAGAATATTTGATTATTAAAAAACAAATTACTAGTTAATTGATGTTCATTAACTCATCATTCGTATAAACTACGATATATGTAAATAGAAAGTTAAAATGTATAATAACAAAATAAAAAAAGCTTTTTTTTTTTATTTCAAAGTTGACTCATTTAATCCAATATATGAATCAGATTCCGCATACTCATTTTCTTTTACTTGCAATGGTTGCCAAGCTTGGGCTGTTATCATATGATATATATTAAAAGGGATTTGAACTCAGACTTTTAAACTCCCTACAGCTATCCACTCCATCTTATACTACCGATACCCATGAGCACATACATGTGAAAAAGTTAAATGATCTCCAATATATGTATTTTGTGCTGAACAAGTAAGTATTCATCAGTTGGTCCAGCTCATTTCTAACACACACACATATAAAATCAGTGCTCAGTTTCTCTTAAGATAGCAAATTTTCAAACTTCAATGGGCAGGCTTCAATCTTTTCCACCCTTCAAGAATGAAGCCTGTCCATTAAGTTTGAAAATTTGCTATCTTAATATAAACTAAGCACTGATTATATATGTGTGTGTGTGTTGGAGATGATGATTTGGACCAATTGATAAGTGCTGATTTAGCACAAATACATTATCTTTTTTGCATTATGTGGTCATGTGTAACAGCTTTATAAGATAGAGTGAATAGCTGTAGGAAGCTTGAACATTAACTTTAGTATAGACAATATACTTGTATTTAGATATTATATATATGAAACAAATATATAGTTTCATCTAAATATTTCATAGTCTATCTTTATCTATAAACTAAGGAAAATAACTGCATAAAAGAATAAATCTTAAAAATGACTATAAAATATGTTTGTGCATATAAATACATCATTGATTGCATAAATGTTAAATTAGCACTTGCATTATAATTGTTTTGAAATCAATATATTCTATCAACTTGTAACTATTATAAGAGTTAAGAGGTTACTTTTTTCTAGGTTGTATTCGGACTTTGTATTTCTAAATGCAGGTAGCAGTGTTGATATATTCTAGCATTGGTTTGTATTCATATACTATATTTGAGATTTAACTAGCTTTATGCAATCAAAGATTAATTCATATATAGTTATGTTTGGATATATATAATACAAATAAAATGTCTGTTAATTATAAACCATTGTAATAACAATAAAAATAATAAATATAATGATAATTAACTATTATAGACAATCTTTCAATCCTCAGAAGTACTTTGGTTAATTCCTAAACCCTACTCAATTGGCGTTAAATTCAAAAAACATAACGGAAGCAAAGTCCATCAACTCATATCCCATCAATCCTGAATTTTAATGTTAGCAACTTATCTATTACTTATATTCATTTTATTTCCATTTATTAAAATTGTCTCCTTAATGTTTTTCTTTTATTATGTAACAGCAGTTGTGTGTATATATATGTGGAAATTTTGGTTTAGTTTAAAAAAAACAAGACTTGTAAAGAAAATGAATGTTTGGAATAAACTTTACACACTAAATAAAAATTAAAGAATATCGTATGCATATTATTATAAATGTATAATTGTCTTCTATAGATCAGATGAGCTCTATTTTTTTAAAGACTCTTTAATGTACATGAAATGTCCTGAATTGTATCCACTTAGAGATAAGATAATAGTGGCAGATTTAGAACTAAATATTCTCTTGGATTGATTTTCCCATTGAAAAAATAAGATTTCTAAGTTTGGCCAACTTAACCTCACCTGCAGCTGATCAACATTTTATATGCATTATGAGTAATTCTGAACAAAACTTAGTTTTACTTATTATTAAGACACTTTACAAAAACTTCCATATTATTTTAAACATATGATAAATTATCTTTTTTTTTTCTTCACCCATAAAATTGGAATTATAATAAATGTGCGATTTATACCAACATACAAAATAAATTTCAAGCCATCCCAGGATTAACCCTCAGTAAAACTGATGAAAATGACGAACAAGAAATGAAATATCTAGACTTGATGATAAAAAGAGAGAACACATATCTAGATTACAAAATGATCATTAAACCGCTGCATATAAGAGATTATACAAATCCAAAGTCTGACACCACCATCACATATAAATAGGCAAGTATGAATGCTTTCCTATTCAGAAATCACCATTTATGTAAATGCATAGCTGATAGGAAAAACAACATTGTTAAATACATAAAGGAAATGACCAACATAGGCTTTAAACCCAGTACTATCTACCAGAGAATAAAAATATTTTATAAAAAACTCAAAAATAAATAGTTTAAAGACAATAAGAAATACTTAACAATTCATATAACTTCGAAAAATGCTAAAATAATTGACTAACGATTTTTAATTTAGCTTCAGAACATTTCCTAACAGACTAATAAATAATTCCAAGGATAAAATATAAAAAGATCAAGCCCCTCATGTGATCTATAAAATAGCATGCCCTCAATTAGGCTAAAAAGCATCTTACTATATCAATACAAAAATTTACCAACACAGATATGCATATAATAGAGTAAAAAACAAAAATGAAGGAACATCGATTTTCTGGAGGCACCAAGCAGCCAGAGGCCACTTATTTGAACCCAGTTCTGCCCAAATAATCTGCACAGGGAAGAGTGATGCCAAAAGAAAAGTCAAAGAGGCTTATTATGTAGTAAATGTAAATGACGTCAGTGCCATTAATAGAAGAGAGGCATGCTTTGCTCTCTCCAAACAATGGACTAACTAATTAAAAATTCAAGCTCATTTGCATACATGTACAACAATTCACAACAGAATCTTCATTTTTAAAGCTATGAGTATAGGATTTGAATACTAAATCCCCAAAGTGCTAAGCTAGGATATTAAATCTTAAATTATAATTATAGCTTCACTAACGATGTGGGGGAGGGGGGAGTTGCACATTTATAATTTAAACATCTGAATAAAGAATTCTGAAAAAAGCATTGCTTCAAGAAGCACTTTTGACTCAACTAGCAATCTTCACTTGACTTAAATCACGTTTTATCATTTGTTCAACATTTATCTATTAAATTACTATAATTTGATTTTGATGTATCAAATTTCTTGGACTCACACATTTTCCATCATCCATTTTAGATAAATATGTTTGCAATTCTGATTAGCCATAATCATTGATGTATTTATCTAAAGCAGATAGTGTCATTGTGTGAGCAACACATTTGTACATCAAATTGTAGCAATTTCATTTATTAGTAGATATTTGGGTTCATCTATGTACTATATATATACAGTTTTTTACTCATGAAATCATTGACAAACAATGTAAAAAGTTTCCTTAGAAAAAAATTCAAATTTTACTTAATATACTTTATTTTTGCAACAACTATGACAGCTATTTTAATCTATATTTTATTTTAATAGTTGTATAACATAATTTAAACAAAGTTGATTGCAATCTTAAAACAAAATAAAAATCTAGAATTTTCAAAAATAGTACAATTTTATCATATTCTCACTATCTTTTACATTTAGTTTAAATTCTTGCTATTGTTTGTGAGAACTGAATATATTTTCAATATAGTTTAATTGTTTTTAAAAAGTTTATATTTTTTACTCCCATTCCGACTATGATAAAAATTTATATAATATGATATTATAGGAAGACTATGAGAAATCGAGTAATTATAATCTGAATTATTAGATTACCCTAACAATTTTTTTAAAAAAATAATTTTGTTTTTAATGTACTATATTTAATTTTTCAGTAAGCAATTATTCTGTTTTGCATTAGAGTGCACTTTTAATTTCTAACATGTTGGAAAAACAAAGTACGACTATTATTTTGTATTTTAACAACAAAGACTTTCATAAAATAAAACTTTGAGAAAAAAAAAGCAGTTTAGATATTATGAAATAGTCATTAAACTTTTAAAAATATTGTTTTAGTTATTAAAAAAAGGATTAAAATCTCTTCTTACCTTAGTCTTTTAATGAGCTTCCTTAACAAAGCTAAAAAATTCTTTCCAGCTGACGTTTTTATTACTTTTTTCCTCAGAGACTATGGTCATTTTTTCATTGCCATATACATTATTTTATTTAAGAGACCCTATTTGACGGTCATCTGGAATTGTTGGTGTTGCACTTATCAAAATTTTAGCGTTTAATATACTGATACTGTTTATAAAATAATCTTATATAAGTATGAGCATACTTGAGCATTTCTTCTTTGTTTTGATTGCTTTCCTTTTTTTGTTTATCATAATACTTATAATTTTTTTACAAGTAGGTCTGAAAATACCATTTTTTTAATTTCTGAGTAATAAAAACATATTTTACAAGATACTTATATGAAGACTTTTTTTGTACCAAATATACTTACTTAACTATACTTTTATTATTTATTTATTGTTGCAAATGCCCTCTAATTAAATAACAATTAAGTCAAAGAACCAATTTCCTTGTTTGTAATTTTATAAAAATATTACTTCTAAAAATATATTCTGTAGGAAATAAAACAATCTTCAAAATTATTATCCAATGTTTTTCAGTCTGAAAATTTAATGTACATATTTATATCTGAATCGAAAGGAAACAATAAAAATTCTTAGGATAAATATATCTTACTGATTTCCAGGTAGAAAACGTGCAATTACACGAATTAATAAATAAATCATGGATTCCTATCTGATGGCGCTTATCTTATCCTTAGTAGTGTATAGTCTATTTTATAGTTGATTTAAGAACGAAGAAAATAAAACAAAAAATATCATTTTTACTGTAAGTTTCTGCTTCATCATCTCTCCATCCCGGAGCAATTGATTATAAGTTAATTTAATTGCAAAATAAAAATATTATTAATAATATAACCAAGTTTTAAAATAATAGCTACAATTGTCTGTAAAAAAAATTTCAGCTAAAAATTAACTAAACTTTTCTCAATAAAATATTTATTTTAATTCCGATATTGTTTTCTTAGTTTTTTTATTTTATTACGAATTTAAACTCATTGTAGATTTTTAAACATGTGTGTGTTTATGCATATAACTATGTAAATATTTTAATTAATTTATACTTTTCAAAAAATTATCTGGAAAAAAAATCATAAATAATGTATTCATTTTATGGGTCAGGAAGTTTTAAACGAAGTTCGACCATCGAAAGTGATAAAATTACGTCATGATCTAAGGACCTTGGTCTCCCGAATACCCGCCCCTCACATCACTCAAGGAATCAAAAAATAAAAGTGCTGCAAATCTGTTGATTTGGGGGTGGGGGCTAAAAAATTAACTATTGAGATACTGTGATTCTTAATGATAAAATTAATGTAAAATTAGAAATAAGGAAAAAAAGTTGTTCAATTGTTATTTTAATTTATATTATTAACTTATGAATTGACATCAAAACAAAGTTTAAAAACATACACATATTTAAAGATAATAATAAATATAACATAGTAAAAAACATATAATATATATAAAGATAATAAAACGATATATAAAATCAAAAGCACAATGTGAAAGGATCTTTAAAAGATGTGTTTTAAAAAAACCTATTTGTTAAGGTTAAATAAAAATTCAGATTTAAATAAATCAAAGCAAATGTAAAAAAGCATATAACAATCTATACTCCTAAATTTTGGGGTATACTCCATATTTAACTTTTTAAATATATACTATATGATATTCCAGTAGTTGTATTTATATATTTTGCTGTACCGAGATTGAATTTTCTGATCTGCAGATTTAAAATTTTAAATTCTGAATCGAGAACAGGTTAATATTTGCTTTAAAAAATAAACAATTTAGTACAAGGTCTAACAAAATAAAACAATAAATACAGTATATTATATAGATGCAGAGTCTTGTGGTGTAAAAGTTAAAATTTCCTGGGTTTGAATCTGGGTTGAACCAAAAACGAATATTGATTTTTTTTTTTTTGCTGATCTTTTATGGACTATTAAAGATGCCCCCCCCTCCCCAAACGACTATGCAAAGACTGTGTTTATATACATATCATATCAAATCTTTTTAATAATAATATATGTGATATACCTATCTTTTACTAACTGAAAACCAATTATGTAACCTGTAAGATGAAGTATTTGGATAAAAGCACAGACATCAAATGAAAACACTGAAGATGTTGAATTCTTGATCTTTTTACCAAATCTTAAAGTAATACTTATTAGAGCAATAGTTATCAAAATTCTTACAATTTTTTAATAATCTAAAAAAAAAAAAAAAATAGTCAGTATAACTCTAGTATAAGACGTAAAAAGAAAATTATATAGAATATATTTAAAAAAAAAAAATGTTGCCAACTCTGTTTCTAAGAGATATGTATTATCTTTCATTTCTTGCAAATGCAAAAGCACAGAGTGTTTATTGAAAGAGTTGTCTTTTTATTTTTGAGCACTAAAAAAATGATTGCAAAGATATAAAGCCCTGTGCAATTATGCTTTAAAAATTATTATTATTCACCGAATTTTCTCAAGATCTTTTACTTAAAATGTCATATTATATGATCATATATTTATTTTAACAAATTTCAGCATTTTCAATGGTATAACTTTACTTATATATAATATATAGCTCAGAAATTGAGATGTAGAATAGTTTGTATTAGAAGGAAGACACATATAACAAATCACGAAGTAATTGGTACACTTTTGCCTAGTTAATGGACCAATCTTCGTATGAGTTTCTATCTGTCTCGGGATTATTGTACTGTTAAGTAAAAATAATACTCTACTTTTATCTTATTTTTTAAGTTGGTGTTATTAAAATGAGAACTAACATCGTTATATATTTTTAAACAACTCTGTCTATTTGCCGGCATTAAATTATGTTGTTGCGTTCAGCAATGATATTACTTTTTATTGAAATAATCTTAATGTGTGATACTATACAATCTTTTTTTTAAACAAAGCTTGATGCCTTAGCATTTAGATTTTTTTTTAGTTTTGTTTTGTTTCTTTCATTCTGCTTTTATTAATATTAAATAATGTTTAGCAATAAGACTTTTAAAAATCGAACTACTATTTTGCAAATTTCAAAATTTTATCCCTACAAAATTAATGATATTAAGGCATCTCTGTCATATGGGGAAATGTTTTAATTACGGATCCCATTCACTCAATTTAAGTGATCTCGTCATTAAATTTTTAAAATATTTTAGACTAAACATCTATCAAAAAAAAAAAAAACTTATATTTTAGAAAGGCACTTTGATAATATGTTAACAATTTGCCTATCAAAATAAATTTCATTGATTTTTGTTTTTTATTTATCATATTTAGACTTTTTCTTAAAAAAATTATTAGATAATTACCTTTCACCTCAAAGTAAGTACTTTGAAAACTAGTGTATATGTGCGCATATACATATAGATGGATAATATCAGATATTAATAAAATCTCAGGTGTATAATAATAGAATAAAAATCATAACTAATCTTTTTTTAAAAAAAAAGAAAAGGAGTTAATTGATAAAAAATAATAATAACTAATTGTTTATAATAAATTTGCAATAAATTAAACATAGGTATAAGATGACTTAGAATTATGTATTACATACTTTAATTAAGATAAGATATATTACCAATTATTTTTATTGTATCACTTCACTTAGAAATTGTAATTATCAACCCCTAGGTAAGTGTCATTTTCAAATAATATTTAACGCAATAACAAAATTGTTTTATTCACAAATAATTTGTGGATGAATATGTTTTTGGCTATACAGTATACTGAAAATGCATTTTTTAAAATCAAAATTAAATTCTGTTATAATTAGCATTAAAACCCTAGTTGAGTTCTTCATAGATAACATACGCATATAACACACATAATTAAAAGCGCGGGAGAAAAAATTAATATACAATATTAAAATTTAAAATGAAGTATAAAGAAGATAAAATATTTCATGGCGCATCCACTTCTAGTGTTATTTGATTAAAGTAGATAACGTGAAAAACATATACAAAAAAAAAAACCTGTCTAGTTGACGGTTCGCTGCTGAGAGATTGACAAACGCCCGCGACCAATTACCCATCGGCAGCCATTCTCCGTGTGCACTCATTCGCACAATTCATCTTGAAAAACACTAAGAGAGCAAACCTATTTTTTTTTATATTTAATTTCGGGCAATTTAAGAGTACTTAAATAATAAATTATTTTAGATTTTGTACTAAGAATAGTAAAATATCTCAATACAACCAATTTTAACACGTTAATTTAAAATTAAGTTATTTACTTTAACGTATTTAAATCATATATTTAAAAGCGTAAATATTTACGGTAACTAATTTTAAAAAATTATAAATAGTATAGTCTGATTTATTTAGAAAAATAATTTTTTTAGAAACATTGAACATTAAAAAATTGCAACGTGCTTACTGATTGATAGTTGAAACTTATTATTTAGATAGAAAATTAATTTAAAAAATAGATGAAACAATATTTTCCTCTATTTTTCATAAATATAAACGTTGTGTGCATATATTATGGCTTCAAATTTTCCTTTGCTCACCGCAAAAGATTCTTTTATTTTTTATCAACATATTCTAAGATAAATTTAGCCAATAAAATAGTATGTATATATTGGGAAATTAATAAATGTAAAAATATATGGCGAGATAGATATATTGATATATTATTGAGAACAGAATAATATATATTAATTGTATATCATAAATGTACATAAAAGCATATGTATATTGCCTCTATATAAGTAACCATACGCATGTAAGGAAATAAAAAGTGATATTGTCTTATAAATAAAAAAATTAAACTCTACAGATATTTTTAAATATTCTCTTTAAAAATAAGACAGAAATTTACTTTCTTTTTTAAAAAATTATGATTCAAAAGAGTTGTGGCAAATTTTTTGTTTACAAATTTATATTAAATTCTATCAAAACTAAAATTATTTTTATTGTTAAACACACAACTTGTATATATGTTTGCATGTACACACACACACACACACAGATACATATTTTCTTTTTCTCCTCCCTTTCGTTTGATATTTTATACCTATGCTACCCCCAACTGACCTCTCTCAGCCGCCGCCTCCTGCAACATCAAATTCTAAACATTATTCTCATTCGCCTGGAAGTTTTTCCGGATTCGCAAAGACTGGAGAATAACAAAATAACGTTTTATATCTTTACTAGACGTGCATTGATGCAGTTTATATAAAAGGAAGCTCCTAGGCAGACGTCCTCTTACAGCAAATTAATAGGGGTTTGTGTCAGGTATACGACGGTAATTAGCTTCACCAGTGCATTCATTACATTCTAATTAGTAGACGAGATCTAAAGGAAGCGAATTGTGCGTCATTGTAGTACAACCCAATATAAATAGTTACAAAGCCTAAATAAAAGATATTTTACAAAACGTTTTGAATGATCACCCTCACGAACCTATAAGAATAGCTACAAATATGAAAACTTCAACTGGATACCATATAGTAACGATCTAATACCTGAGCTTTTGATGTAGTCCTGTTAATAAAACTTTTCTAAAGAAACTCTCATCACAAACATAGTAGGTTTCAAAACAATATCTTTTTTCTTGTATTTAAATTTCTAAACGCTGCTTTTAAAATACAATTGAGCTCTTTTTCTCTTGCATTACGAGAGAAATTCCGAATACTATACCAAGATAATGTAAGCGAAAAACTGTTGTTAGCATTCACTGAAATATAAAAGGCCACAATTTAAAATCGAAACGCATTGCAGCAACAAATAAGCCCATTTCTTGGTTGTATTATAAGACTTGACTCAAGAAATGGAGTATATTTGAGCGAACTTTCTTCCCCCTCACCCATTTTTGTTTCTTTTTTTATTCCTAGTATAAAGAATCCTAACAGTTTTATTTGCACACTTTTATTCTGTGCTCTGTTTTATTAACAGCAACTTCAACTGTCTGTACCGGGCTTAAATCTAGCTTGGAATTGAGTTAACCCTTTGCTGATATATATAATAACTGCGGTAAAATAATAATAATAAAAAAGTAAAAAGCTTGTTTTATCCTCCAGCGATAGGAAGTAAAATGAATCCTTAGGGTTTGGCCGCTAGCATTAACACACCCACAAATTTCGTTTTAGATACATTTAATTAATACGGTAAAACTAAAATTGTTTCTTATAATTATTAATAGACATAAGATTAATGTAAATATGCATAAACAAAAATAATTTTAAATTCCTATATATTATATACTTAATAAAGTAAAACAAATATTTTGTTTTCACTATTTTATTAAGTGAATTATATAGATATACATACATACATTACTTGCTTTTGTATAAGCAGTTATATACTGTATAAAAGATTTTGTTTAATTAAACTTATCAAACAACATCTTTACAATCGAAAATAATTCACGAAATCCGTGCTCGACAATTAAATGCAATTACAAATGTTTAGAAAATAAATTCTAAATGTATTATCTAAAATTTTATTATAAATTATACATATAAAGTAATTTTATTTTGGTTTGTATTCGCAGATTTTATTGCTGATTGCAAGGGTTTCAGGCCTATTTCAAAACCTACAGCTGTTGGTGGTCAATTCGAAGAAGTGACGATAGATTAATTTATATATATATGTTATACATCAAATATTTTAGCATATATTATGATTATCTAATTAAAAACAAGACAAATCAAATTAGATGCATGTATATACACTTATATATTTAAAAATAATAATAATAATAATTGAACCTACTTTTCAACAGAACCATCTTGTTTCTTGTGATTTGTTTGTAAGAATAATAAAAAATAAATAGTAAAGAATAAAGCACTCATAACTATTCTTATAACAGTTTGTTTTCATTAATTTCGAAACTGACATTTATTTATCTAATTTGGAAAAAAAATGAATAGGCTTTGGATATATACTTGTGTATATATTTATACTCTTCGAAATAATAAGCATTCGTCAATCTACTATCAATTTTTTCATCGATCCGTACACAGATCATTTCAGAAAGCACGATTATTTTCTAAAATCATAGACCCAACACTGCTGCAATTTAAAAGATGTGTGATTTAGAAGATTTCATTGAATTTATATACCATATATTGTTTATGATCATTAATAAATTATATATATTATTTATATTATAATTAGAACTACATACAATAAAAATAGTAATGAATAAATAAAAATAAAATTTATTAAATAGTCTGACGATATCAGTATATTTAATTAATTTTTTATCATCTGTAAATATACAGTAAATATTAAAGTTTATTCTAAGCTTTGTATTATTAAGAGAGCCGCCATAATAGCTCATTGTAGGCCCACGTTATTGCAATGATTATATTGTTACGCTGGTATTCAAGTAATAAACGTTTTTAATAAAAAGCACATTTCAAAATAGGCTAATTACTCATCCCATCTAGTTAAAAAAAAAATATACAGAAATAATCGGGGAGGGAGGGGGGTGATTTGTTGTGCTACTACAATTAGATGCTGTGATTTTAAATGACGGTAACTATTTTTTTTTTTTTTTTAATTCCGGGAGTGTATTATTTATTACTATTTTATTTTTGGACAAAGTAGACAATTGTTTAAAAAAATCTTTGTCCTATAAGTATTCGTAAGGCATCGTTATTAGTAAATTGATATATATTTATATAAAAGAGATTTATCATATTGTACCAATTTGGTCTGTGACATTTACTTTTTTTTCTGTATAAATGCCTGCAGCAGAAAAAACATGTAGACTTATTAGCATGCGTTTATAAGTGGATGATAAAGATGTCTTAGAATAAAAGATACAGCTCCCGCAGCATCCGAGACATAAGCAAATTTAGTGAGGAATGAAGGTCTGGGGGTTAAAGCTTATCACCCCGGGTGCTATATGAGGGAGGACCATTGCATACTCACTTGGTATCCCCCACGCAACGTTGAAGCTTCTGCTTCTTGGCATTTTAACTAGGTACCCCTGAGGGCTAACATCTTCAGACTATTTGAACACAATAGAGCCCTAAAGCTTACGTACCTGCCAAGAATTGGAGTCCAGAGATAAGAAGGACATCTTCGGCTACAAAAGTGTGAACCAATGACCCCTGGCAAAGATTTAGTAAGGCTTCTGGAAAAAGCTGATCTATATGCAGAGCTGGAGCAGGCGGCACTGCTGGCAGCCAGAGCACGATCCGGCTTGGTCAAACCGACAAGGCTGCCTAAATAGATGGACTTAACAAACTGCTGAAGCCTCTTTCTTTGGTGCTCTTAAAAATAAAGCCTTCTTAAGGTTCTATCAAATATAACGCAATCGCGTTATGCAGTAGATAGGGAGAGAGAGTATTTCAAAAACCGATCAAACTGTAATTCTCCCCCCACAGTGAGCAGTGATTGGTTGCTGGCGTCTAAAAGAAAACAATGGGTGGCGCTTTCTTTGAAAGCGATCCGTTGGCCTTAGTACGCGTCATAAATCGAAACTTTTAAGTAATGCCTACGAAAATTACTGAGGAGGGTCCATTGTAAAGAGTCTGATAAATTAAATATTTAGCACATTGGAAGGACAACACGACAGTCAAACAAAGTCTAATCAAAACCAAGTACAATCCACGTTTTACGCTGAGCAGCGTAAACATCGAGGGTGTCGATCTAATGCGCGCATTCATAAACAAGTTGTATTCTTATATTGGGCCGTTCAAGATGACCTCAATTCATTGTTAGCAAAAAAAAAAAAAGAAAAGTAAATCACTAGCAATGACTAAAAAGCTCTCTAATTTTTCGTACGTGAGAATAAACCTTGTATTAATCGGAGTTGGCAATATATATATAGAATTAGAATGGTTTTGATCAGCATCCTCATCCGCGGAAAACAAAACAAAAAAATGCCTACGGAAAACAAACCATCTTTTAAAAAATTGCCCCGCTTTCAGACTTAATTTGATAAATTAAAAAGCCGATATCAATAATTATTTTATATGACTCCTGCAAACAAACAGACTAACATAAAGCAACTTACTGTTTGTACGCACTTTTATTATTCTTAGGGAGAAAAAAATGCTAAAGTTTATACTGTTTTACTTAATTACAAGCAATGAGAAAGCTTGTCTATGTATCCAGATAGAAGAAATGGAAAAATTCAGGGAGATCAGTGGTACCTGTGACCTACTACACTGAAAGCCTTCAGGCCAATATCTCTATTTATCTACCCGCTGTCTTTGCATTATATCGAAGAATGGACCATTACGCGCATGGATAAGCAATTTATTAATTTATTTTAGACTAAGATGGCAACAGGACACCAGCAAGTCGATAGTACACTCTTCATCACGTGATATCCAGTTCATGTCAGCATCTTAACTCGCGAAGTTCTGGGATCAATTGCGGCGCGGTTAAAATTTAGCTCTAGACAGCAGGCTGAGTTTGTGCTAAAGTACGGCGGGAACAGCAGCTGGTATGTTGGCCCAATAAACAAACATCACAGGCCGCGGGCTCTGTTATCAAAATATTGAACAAGCTCGTGGACAAATAGCAAATGACAAATAATATCTATTTTACATTGCAGATTTACTGCGCTTGTAACTGATTACGAATGTAGTTTTATTTATTATTACTATTATTATTAATGTTGCTGGCATTGCGATATATTATATTTATTACTTTATTTTTCAGTCACAATATTCAAACACTTGTTAATAAAACAGTTATATGCTCTTGTTCTGTTACTCTGTTGAAAAATTCATATTCACTTATTTTGCTTTAAAAAAAAAAAAGTGTGTAATTGCTTAATGTTGTCCTATAACTTAAATATATGAGCTTATGTTAGCTACTTAGTTACTAACCATATTATATTAGTTTTCAAAATCAAATAAAAATATAACTGATAATTCTAAAATAAAGTACTTTAAAAAAAAAAAAATTAATAATGATTTTTTTAAAAAATATTTGAAGTTTCATATATATTTTAGAGTCAGGACAGAATTTTCAAGTTCTTTGTTAGATAGAAGAGCCCCTTCACGGCAGACATTGGCATAGGGCTCATAATAGTATGGTTTGCTGTCTATAATGTAATTAGCCGGAATTGCCTCCAGCGAACCACTCATAACCAATGCTGTTGCTATTTCTAGTTTCGCTACAATAGTTAAAATAGTGCATTATAATTATGACAATTGTTATATATATTTGTGTATATGTGTGCGTGGGTGGGTAGATTTTGCAAATACATGTATTCTTGTGTTTGCATATTTAACACATAGGAACAAACAATATAAAGATAATATATATATGCAAGCATGTAAACTATAAGGTTTTAAATCATGTACAGTAAAATTATTAATTCTCGATATTTTAATTACGTATAGAATTTAACAAACGCATGCCGGCCTAAAAATAAAAACATTTACTTGTCAATTTTATTAACTATAATTATTATTGTTTATACTTTTTTCAGTCAAAATTATATTTTATGCAGATACAATATTTAAAAAAAAAAGTTTCATTAACTTCTGAGAAAGATGAGATTGAATGATAGTGACACTAAACATCTCGTCGGCGGATCAAGGCGAACATCAGTAAACGACCATGTCGGATTAAGTTACAACAAATCTCAACGCGTTCTTTGTCCGGCCTCACTTTCGCGCGATCACATTACTTTTCGCACTCTTTTTTCTTTTTTTTTTTTTCTGGAGGGGTATACTTGGTAAATATTATTTATCTATATTAGCACTCTAGTACTCTAGATATTGCCGGATATTTTAGTAAATAATAGCAATTATTTCAGACATCCTTGGCTTTTGGCAAGACTTTTTAAAATATAATGTATTTACGTGAGATACATAAGCAGGCGAATTTAAATTTAATTAATAAATAAACCGTCTGTAATTTTATTATTTTTGATAAAAATAATAGCCATAAATTTTTATAAAAATAATAAAAATTATATTAATAGAGATTAATTTTTTATAAAGTTTATATAAGTAATAATAATTATATTACTGTTGAAGAAGTTTCGTACGTCTTTATATTTGAGTATATAGATGGAAAATATGTATTTGGCAACCTCGAAGTGTTATAAATAGATGCAAATCTTTTTCATTAATTGATTATATCACCTTTTTTATGATGAAATCGAAACTGATTTTCACCTTTAGTCCCCTAATAAACTTTTGTTAGAACTGTCAATATCTTTTTTTATTGTCTACTATTTTATGTTGATTTTTGTTGTTGTTGTTGTTAGTTGATTTATAACGTTTTATTGAGTGCCGAAATTAGTACTATTCGATCACAATCGTGCTAAAACAATAGCAATAGTATTCCAAATTATGTCCAAAAAGAAAGCAATCAGAAACCATTCCTATAAAATAAAGTGAAACTATTAAGAATAGAGCGTCGTTCACGTGTTTGCCAGGAGGCGATTGCCACTTACCAAAGCTACAAATATGCTCGTATATATTATAATTAAAAACTTCATTATACAGTAGGTGATGTTGCTTAATTCGCTGATTTCAAATACAATCTGAACCATTTATTCCATTACCTAGCTACTAAATGTGATCATAATATAACAAAATGGAGTTATGATTTTAATAATGCAATCTTTGTTAGAAATAGGAGGTATCCTATGAATAAATAATATTCTAACTGAAAATGGTCTAGGCACTAAGATTCTTTATATGTAATATATTTATTTTAACATTTCAGTTTAGAATTACATTGCGAGCTAATAATAATTATTATTTGTATATATATTAAAGGATTAAATCTTTGCAGGCTGTTCATATCAATGTAATGTATGTGAATAGCTTGAATATGTTAAGTTCTAGTTTATAAACCAGATCAGATCTAAACAGTAGTGTTCTGTTAAGTAATAATACATATATATGATGTGGATAAGGCATTTTAACAGATTTAAAATACTCATTAAATTTTATAATGTAGCTTTACAAACTGAGATGCTAAAGAATTGGGTAAAGAAAATGGCAAAACTATCACCAATGATAACAGATACAAATGCATACATAGTTACTCCAGTCAGCCTTTTACAAAGAGAAATTACAGATCATTCAAATACCAAATGCTGTTATAATAAGGTATATGTTTATACATATAATTTGTTGTACAATTGCCAAACTTCTTATACTCACACATTTAGCATTACCTATTTTAGCCAAATATGTTAATGATTATATCTATCTAATTTAATCATTTAATAGTCTAGATAGACCTGGTCCAACTGAACCACTTTTGGTTCAGCCTACAAATGCTTCTTGGGGATCATGTGTCTTTTTTAAATGTTTCAAACAAGATTAAATAGAAGTTTTGATGTTTAACATATAATGGATTTAATTTGCTATCACAGATATTTATTGTTAATTTTAAAAATCAGCTCACTTGCAACACTATACAGGTTTTTAAAAAAAAACAATTAAAGAATCTCTAAATTGCATTCTGTACAAATACTTTTTTTATGATGGTCTATAATTTTATTACTCATCTGGCTTGACAATTGCTTTGAGATATAAATTTAAGCAATTTTCCTATCTTGTGTCATCTATATAATAAAACTAGATATCCATTTATCAATCAGTATTTGGTAGTCAGCTACATTATCTTTAAGTCATCTATATAATTTTTTTTTAAAATCTTGATTAGAATCAGACAAAATTTTCAAGTTTATCCAACCTGAATTCAAACTAGGATATAAGTTGGCATCACTCCCACATTAAACTTATTTATAAGATAGTAGCAAATTCCATGCAGTCGTGCCATCCAGCACAAGCCATAGTAATCAATGGATGCTAGATTTGTGCATAAAATCCCTAACCTCTAGAAGGGAATTTTATGCATAAACTTAACATCCATTGATTACTATGGCTTACACTGGGTGGCACTACTGTATGGAGAATTTGCTACTATTTCAATAGCTTGGAAAGTATAGGTTATAGTGATGGTGTGATGTTTTAGTGGTTTAATATCATAAGATTGTATTTAATTTAAGTGGATGAAATTTTAAACGTGACTGTAATAACTTTGGCATTTGTAGGGCAAGTTATAATAATTTGATATTGGCAAATATTATACAGAATAAGTGGTAAAGACCTTGATAAAAGATTATGAACTAGGTAGTACACTTTCTATGGAGCATTTCTCTTTTTCAGATGTATTGATTCATAGTTTTAAAAATACACACACACAAAAAAAAGAGGAATGAATTAGGATTAATAACCCCATGGATTTGTATCTAATTTTTTTGTTAAATATTCTTTACCAGAATTTAAAGTTTATATCGGGATTAGAAATAATATGATAATCTTTAGAGTAATAAATAGTCAAGAATATTCCTTATTGCATTTTCTAAAATAGATGGTATCAAATATGTAAATGCAAAAAGGTTGATGTTTGTAGATCAAATTGAAAAGATTGTTAGATATGTAGTTTATTTTATTAGATAGATGTTCAGTAAATTAAATACAATAACTATTGAAACATTGCGATAATATGTTATTGTTGTTTTTTTGCATTAAATTGTGAAACACTTTTAAATCATGTTTTAATAGCTAATTTATTTATTTTTTACTATAATATATGTATGCATGCATTGTCTTTCTGTTACCTCTCAATCTCGCATATGTATGTATACTATATATAGATATATGCATTTAAATAACAAATCTTATAAAACATTTGCAATAGTGTAAAACTTATTCATCTAAGATGCATCTCTTTAATCCATTTAAGTAAATTTAAAAAATTCAAATGTAATAAGTTAATTTGAATAAAACATACACTTAATCTAATAGTTTTCAACCACTGTTTCATGATATTGGTTACACAAGATGTGCTCTACTATCCTATAAAAACATTCCTACTCTCTCGGTAAACGAAATTTATATTATTTTTCTCTTTTAGAAATGCTATTTTTAAATTCAACTAATATGTTTTGGTGCCCCCCCCCTCCAATTATGTTATTTTAAATATAATTTATTTTGATGCTAAACTATGCAGTAGTTGTTAGCCGAGAGGTCATCGCAGCCGCCTTGCAAGCAAGTAGTTGTTTGCAGACGGTTGTGGGTTCGCGTCCCGGCCGATGCTATTACATATGAAAAAAAAACCGCTATGCAGTAACAACACATCATTTAGAGTCTTAGAATTAAATTATTTATTTCATTAATTTTAATAGGTTCGATATACTACCAAAATACTGTATACGTATGCGTGAATTTGAAAAGATTATTAAGCATTGGTGCATTTTAGTTAAATATAAATTGATAAAAAATATATTGCAATAAAGTTGAAGCAATTCTTTGTCTATTAACTTGAATGATTAAAAAAAAAAAAAGCTTATTTAAGCAACTAAAAAATATCATTTAGAAGTGAAGTATGTCAATTTTTTTTTAATATTAATTCATTAATTATGCGTGGATATATGAATATGGATGTACTCCACAATAAGTAAAATAATAAAACACTCTTTAAATAATCCAATGCAGAGCAAAATAACTAACAGTATCTTTTAGTGAGAAGCAGTAAAGAGAAGATAATAATCGCCACAGCAGTCAAACTCTGGTGAGAATTTACCTGAGGAAAAATCCTAAGTTTATTTAGGACCACATTCGAAAACCAGATTGTGCCCATAACAAGTAATTATTTTAATCACTATGTCAATAGACTTTTTATATAAGTGTGCGTATGTGTGTTTATATACTGCATGAATATAAAACAGTCACAAAATTTCCTGTTACAAATTAAACTTTTCAATCTTCTTTTTTCCCTTAATAATTATTTGTATGTAATAAGTAAATATAAAAGTGAATTAGCCTACTGCAAAGTAAAGACCTCCCCAGCATCACTTTACAAAAAAAATATAGTAGTGAACAATACTCACCACGCTAATCAAATGCCGGGCGGTGAGAGTTTACGTTAATCCTACCATGTTTTACCCTATAGCTAAGAATAGCTAGATGCTATCTACTGACCACTAAATAATTGGAGGATTATCTGGGTTGGCTACTGGCCAGCTACCTGAAATAAAAATCTTAATTTAAGCTTGCTTAGGACTTTTAAAAAAATATTCCCATTCTATGTGGATTCGAACATAAGTCGTAACCATTGTTAACAACTGTGCCATGTGGCTTCTACCTATTCTTGTCTACGTGTACGTCTTTATATATCTAATAAAAAATATTCATAAGATTTCAGAAAACATTGAGTGATCTTTCTTTTTTATTTGCTAATTATTTATATGAGTGTATTTATATACATGTGAGAGTATGCATGATATGTGTATTACGCGTCAATGTGTTTATATATATATATATTATAGAACAATCACGAGATGTCATCGTTTAGAAATAAAATTTGTCAATATTTTTTTTTTTTATCGTGCTTTTTATTTGTGTGTGCGAGTGCATATATATACAAATGTGGTCTTACATGTACAATTTTTAATCTTATCTTCTTTCTTATGTCAAAGCATTGATCGGGAAGCGAACCCGAGCCAGCTGCTTGGAAGGCAGCTACGCTAACCACAAGGCCACCAACGCTTGACAAATTTTATCTTCTTATAAATCTTTAAATATATTTATAGTAATAAATGTTTTTTTTTAATAAAAAGCTAACTTTTTTTAAGTGATTTAGTCTTTAAAATTTTATGAAAATCAATTTTCTATTCTACTCCATACTATCAACTTGATCTCTATAAATAATTATATATGAAGTTATCTAAATTATGGCTGAAATTTAAATCACTATTTACTAAACTATTAGGACGTCTAATAAAAATAAATAATATAGTTTATTAATATTTTTAGCAAATTAGATTTGCTTTTTCAACATAGTTTTTTTCTCTGTGGATCGAAAACGTTTGGTAATCTATCAATCCTATTAGATCTAGTATTCTTTTTATTATTTTAAAAATGTGAAATTTTTTTGCAGTTTGAAGTATATTGAAAGTCTATTGATATGCAATATTTCTGGTACCTCTCTATCA
Source organism: Epiperipatus broadwayi (assembly GCA_028023455.1). NCBI lineage: Eukaryota > Metazoa > Onychophora > Udeonychophora > Euonychophora > Peripatidae > Epiperipatus > Epiperipatus broadwayi. The sequence goes on from JAQFVV010006243.1 coordinate 1,097,171, forward strand.
TCGAGGTGTTTCCGACCCACCCCTACCCCCCTTAATCGTTTGGATTGCAAAAGACAGAATTACTTAAGCGTATGTTTTCTTGTTAATCAGGATTATATCAAACTTACTGTTAAATATTATCAGGACACTTTGCAAGGTTGCTTTGCTTTCTCATTAATTTATAATTATAGAATAATGCAATCTTGTCACTGAGACCTTGCAACATCGTGTTAACTTTTACGAAGATGTTAAGTAAACCTTATGCATGTTTGTTGGTTTGGTACTACGTATTGTTTCAATAATATTTTCAATATCTACGGAAGTACTTCTTTTCTATAATTGTTTATGTTCATGTGTTTTTCTTAATTTTTAGTGTTATCGAATTTGATTTGGTCTTTTGTCTTTATGACTAACAAGATTCTGCATAGATAATCACTGAAAAGTGACAATATTATAGCATATTTCATCTTCCCGTCAGCTACGTTAGGAACAAACATCTTTATTCAGAATGCAATAATATATATATATATGTCATTTGCTGTTACTGAATATTTCTTATGCATGCAAATAGAAGAATCTAAATCAGGATTTTTCAGTCGACATGAGTATGACTATAATATCAAATCCAACAAGGGCTTTGAGCATTCCATCATCAGTTTTTTAAAGTAATGGATAGTTGAATATTTGGGTGAGAAGATTGAAACCTGTCCATTAAAGTTTGAGGAATTGCTATCTTAATATAAATTGAGCATTGATTATATATGTGTGGGGGATTGATGAGTGCGGTTTCTGTGCAAAATATGGATATTGGGGATAATGTATTTTTTCTCATACTGTGTGTTAATGTGTATCGGTTGCTTGAGATAGAGTAGACAATTAATAGATGAAAAAATCCTTAGTTCAAATTCCTCTATTTGCATATACATAAAATGTGGGTGATTTTCAAAAATATACAAAATTGTGCCCATAGCAGAAACAGAAATAAATTGTTAAATTGGGGAAAAGCTTTCATGCTAATTTATAAAGAATAGTAAATGTATTTAATCTTTACTCAAATTTAAAATAAAATAAGTATAAGGAATGATCTTTAACTAATAAAGAATGATTAATTATCATTTGAGTATTCATTGAAGTATCATTATTGCAAATAGGCTAGTCAAAAATATATAATGGCAATTTCTGGCTATTATAGGGCAAATGTGGCTTGAGCTAACTGAATTCACCTATTTTGATCACATGAATATTAGAAGTCATTATTATTATTATTATTATTATTATTATTATTATTATTATTATTATTATTATTATTATTATTATTATTATTATTATTATTATTATTATTATTATTATTATTATTATTATTATTATTATTATTATTATTATTATTATTATTATTATTATTATTATTTTCATTTGTTTGAATTGTTGTTGACAATGTTTAATGTGGCAAACTCTCAGGCTTGCCAACTATTATAAGAAATCAATTTGAAATATATTTAGATACTTTGCATTATTGATTTAAATATTCATTCTTTCTAACTAAAATGTTTTAGACAATCTTCTATATTAATAAATGATGTATAATAACAACTGCTTTATTTTTGTTAATTATGGCCTTATGAAAATTAGAGAGTATTTAAAAATATTTCTTGTACAATGTTATGAGTCTTAATTTCGAATATATACATAGATATATATATATATAGAGAGAGAGAGAGAGAGATATGCATAAATAGAAAAAATAGGCAAATAAGATAGCTAGGTAGAAGTTAGACAAATACCTACTTATTTATCTAGGTAGAAGATAAGTAATTAGATAAGGAGGTAGATGGTAGAGAGTGAGATATTTAAGTAGATAGGTAGGCAAGCAGGTAGATAGGTAGATTTGTCAATAGAGAGATCATCATATCTTATTTCTTATTATTCCCCTAGTAAAAAAGTTAAGTCTGAAATAACTTTACAATAACATTGTAATATATATATATATATATATATATATATATATATTACAATATATATATATATATATATATTATGTGAGTAATTATATATTTGAATATTTATAAATACAGTAATCAGATATATTTAAAGTATAACTTTAAAAATGTTATCCACTTAGGAGCACTTTCTATTCTTGTAGTCTTTGTCAATTAACACTTTCAAAGACTAACCTTCCCACAATTCTGTGATTTTAACGTTTGCTGTCTGCCTGTTAATTAAGTGATGTTTGTATTTGTATATTAGCATAGCTTCCTTTATTTCCTTCTTGTTATTAGCTCTCCTAAGTGGATAAAATTTTTAAAGTTATATTTTTATATATATCTGATTACTGTATTTATAAATATTCAATTATATAATTACTATATTGCTTTGAAGAAATACAGACATCGAATTATGATATTATTACACACACATATATAGTAATTCATTATCTAAAAAGTGAAATTTGAATTTATATTAATTTTTTCCAAGGTTATCTTACCTGTCCTTCAAAATCATTGTTCCTGTGCATCTTTCTCAGCGGTTAACATATTGCCTGCCAAAGAATTTTGGACTAATTCATCTTAGATACCCAGCTGAGTTAAGCACAGTTATATTGAATACTCTCTCTATTAAACAATGGCTATAGTTAGGAAACTCCAAAATTTGACTACTTTGAATCAGAACTATTCTACTTTTGCATTAAAGAACACAGGACAAAAAAATAAAACAAAATCAAATAATTAGTTGCTTGGGAGATCATGTGATGTTTTTACACCGGAAGTAACGGATTTAATCTTGATCCTGGACTTTTAACTTTTGCCCTTCTACCACCGAACTCATGAACAATTTAAATTGTCATAATTTCGCGAGATTTAGAAGCTCAAAAAATGTTCGTGGGCACTCGATCCAATGCAGCTCAGCTATTGGGATCTAAAAAAGTCCTCGTTTGATTTGAGAGATCTGACAAATGTTGATATAAAAAGTACAAGTAATTCTGATCTCAATATGGACACTATAATTGCAATAGAAAAAAAGTAATAATGAATATTAAAAAAGAGACAGTGTTTTTATAAATAAGAATAATTAAATATTCATTAGTCATCTGATTGTGTACAAATCAAAGTACCCTAAGTAATGCTAGCAAGTTGACTTCCTATCACATGACCTGGGTTTATGCTGGGACAGATATTAAACAATTGTTAGATCTCAATCAGAAATTTTATTTTGATAGACAACTCATAGCTCCCTATTTGACTATTCAACGTCGGTTATTAAAAGGATATCTCGCAGATATTAATTAATTAAAGAGATAATGTAAGTTAAAAAATCATCCAAGGTGTATTATCATCAATGAGCGAATCTTTATATTACTTTCTTCTTTGCTATGCTTCTATAGAAAAAACTGTTGGGAAAGTCTTTCTTTGTCCTGTATTTAGTAATTTAAAGGAGTTTTAACTTCTATTGAATAATATTTTTTCATTTTAAAACACTATTTGATTTCAAACATAATTTATTATTGAAATTTTAACAAAGCAAATATTGACCAGTACCTTTTTTTTAAAACTTTGATTAAAGTTTAAGATGAAGTTTTAAATGTGAGGTGCTGAAATGAAGTGAGTTAAAAAGATGTTACACAACGGCATACTATCGCTGATGATGACTATGTATCACTGCTTGATCATCTTTACTCTACAGTCTAGTTACTTTACCGGCTTTTGAACAAAAAACTTAACATGTAAACTTAAGACTTAAGCCAATTGATGTTACAAATATTTATTCGCTGAAGTTAAGAAAACTGATTGTTTATATACAAGATAACAAATTCTGTAAACGTTTGTCATATTACATCTCCAGTTAAATTGAAAAAATAATATTAAAAAAAATAAATTAGTAGAATGTACTTGTTTGTACTCAACCTATAAATATTAATTAAACAAATAGAGGTCAAAAATGAGTTTCTTATGTTCAAAAAAGCAATGGTTAACTTTAAATTCAAATCTGATATTGTTAAGGTATACACTGTAACAAAAAACAATCACGGACATGCAACTAAAGCTTATGGTAAGCATTGTACTAAAAGCATGCTAAACGTGAATAAAAACAATTTTTAAAATAACACGTCTACCTTTTCTTTATAAATGTCTGAACATTTATACGTTTAAAATTACAAGTGCAAAGAAAAAAGATAAGATATTTAATAAATTACCTAATAAGTTGTATATTTAATCTTGTGGAAGGAAATTATTCTTCACACATGAGTTATTAGATTGATATAAAATCCATATGCACCCACCCATCAACAAGTGTTTCAAAAACACAAGTGAAATACCTATTCCCAAAATCCAAATAAATCAACCTCCAGGGACCATGCCCAAATCAGGACTTGATCTCACCATGAGCCCGACTTGACAAACTATATTCACAAACCTAGTTTATATAATAGGGAAGAGAAAGTTTTTCATTTTAACTATCTGCGACTTTGAATTATCTTAGTTTGAATACATGTAATCAATAATCTAGCGATTGATTGACATATATGTAATCTTTAAGTATATATAAACCAAACTTGTACAACAACCGAAGCGGTGAAAAATCTGATTGGTTATATATATATATTTAAAAAAATTTAAGAGTAAATATAGGCAGGATAATGCTCAAATATGGAAAAAAAATATTGAGCAATTCTGAAAAAAACTTTAATTGCTAGTCACCTATACATGTCAATGTTTTAATAATAACATCACCGATATTTTCTTCATCGTAAGAGTAGTAGGATTTCAAATAAGACTGAACTTAAATGCCTGGGTTATTTTTTTTATGATATGGGAGTAGGGCTGAATACATTTCCCGAAGAGATAATAGTAGAGTTGAAACCTTGAACTGGATTCGAGGAGATTGTAAAGGACTTAGAATGAAACCCTATGTGAGATGGATGGATGAAATAAAGTATGCTGGAGTGATGTGAAGAGGTTAGAGATTGGAGAAACTGGGTTAAACTGGACAGATCTTCGTCTTTCAGTGAATCGATAATGATGATAGTGTTACTTGATTAATACTAAAATATTTATTCAAAATTCATATTACAGACCGCTTCATTATTTTTATTTGTTATAGTTCATCTTTGGCGATTACTATATATATATCTCCGAGGATGGAACACTCAAAGCTCTTGTTGATGCCAATATTATTGGTAAACCCATATTGACAATTACTTCACTCTGATCCCTCACATATAGAATCTTAATATGTTCATTCAAATATGCAGAAGAGGGGTGAGCAGAATACAGGTTGAATATGTAATATTCAAATACATGTATATTATCTTTACTAAACTTCATGTAAATTGAAGGACTTGAACTGAGACTTTCAAATTCGCCACAGCTATTCACTCCATCTTATACAACTGATATACATGGCCACTTACATGTGAAAAGATAAATGATCTCCAATATACATATTACATGCTGAACCAGCACTCATCAATTGGTCCATATCACTATCTCCCACATGTATATACAATAAGTATTCAGTTTATATTAAGATAGCAAATCTTCAAACTTTAATGGACAAGTTTCAATCTTCTCCACTCTTCCAACTCTTCAGCCATCCATATCATTGAAAAATCTGAGGCTGGAATCCTTGCTGATGTCAATATTATTGTTATACCCATATTGACTTTAAGTCACTCTGACTCTTCACATTTAAGACCTTAATATGTCCATTTAAATATGCAGAAGAGGGATGGACAGTATATATACATTTATGTTTAAATATTATATAATCAGCCTGCATTCTGCTCATCCCTCTTCTGTATATTTAAATGGACATATTAAGGTTTTATATGTGAGGGATCAGAGTTACTTATGGTCAACATGGTATAACAATAATATTGCCATCAACAAAATCTTTGTGTGTTCCATCCTTGGATTTTCAATGATATGGATGACTAAAGAGTTGGAGGATGGAGAAGATTCAAGCTTATTCATTAAAGTTTGAAAATTTGCTATCTTAATATAAACTAAGCACTGATTGTATATATTTGTGAGAGATAGTAATCTGGACCAACTGATAAGTGCTGGTTCAGCATGAAATGCATATTAGAGATTTAACTTTTTCACATTATGTGACCATATGTATTAGTTGTATAAGATGAACAGCCGTAGGAAGTTTGAAAGTCTGAGTTCAAGGTCTTCTATTTATATAAAGATAATATACATGATTTTAAATATTACATATTCTGCCTGTAAGCTGTCCATTCTTTTTCTGTGTATTTAAATGGACATATTAAGGTTCTAGGTGTGAGAGGTCAGAGTGACTTGAGGTCAACATGAGTATGACAATAATTTTGATATATATATATATATGTGTGTGTGTGTGTGTGTGTGGAAGATGGTGTATAAAATCACTGTTACACTGTGTAAAATTTCCCATTTCTGTATTTGCCAGTATATTACATTTATGGTGAAATTGGATATGGCTGTAGCAATTATAGCTATCAAACAAAAAAAAAAAAGATAAACAAAAAATAAAAAGATTGAAATTTATAAATTTAATAAATTTTATAATTTTGTCTCATTTACAATATGGCAGCAGGCATTTGTTCATCTTGGATAATCTGCAATAAATCTAATCTCAAATATTATAGTTTAGACTGATGCAATTTTTTTTATTAATCAGTTTTCTTCAGGTTAGGTTGAAACCATATATGCATTTTATTTTTATCTTTTGATTTCCAAAATTTGTTTACAGTCCTTATTAAATAAAATATGTTCTTTGCATAATGTTAGAAACTTTGCAACATTTAAGAAAAGTTGTAAAGTGCTTTATTAAGCAATATAATGAGAGTTACTGATTTAGTAGGAATAGGTTCAAAGTTTGAAAGTTTAGCTTCAAATCTGAAATAAGTAACTGCAGCTAGGAATTACTGTATAGGTTCTAAAATCGATAGACTTAAAAACAGCAAAATAAAAGAAGCCATATCTGCCAATAATGAGGCTCCCATTAAATTTCCACAGAAAAAGCTATTAAGATAAAGGAAATTATTTATTGTAAGTACTTCACTGTAAACAAACTGGATTGTTCTGATACATCAATAGCTTCAGAAGATCAAAGATTGACACTTCATTGTCATTTCAATAAAATATGCTACAGATATATTATTATTATCATTGTTATTGTCTTGAATAAATATATTAAAACAGGCAAAACTCTCTATACGTATTGCCACTCAGAGCAAGCCAGAGTAATCAATGGATGTTAGAAGGCTTGTGCATAAAATTCCCATCTAGTGCCTACAAGCCTTCTGCATCCATTGATTACTCTGGCTTGCACTGAGTGGCATTATGTATAGAGAGTTTTACCTGTTTTAATAACAGTAAGAGCAAGCATGGGAAATGGTGATCACATGATGTTTATTAAATAAATATAAATGTGTGAACACATAACAAAAATAGTTTTTTTCCATTTATTATTAATAACTACATGGTTATTTTTTAAAATTTGTTTATATTGTAATGTGAATTTGTAAATATATTTGACATGTGCAAGATATATGTGTGTAGAGTGTGCGCATATTTTAACTAAGTGTAGGACAATACACAACATGTATTATATTATCAGCAAAGCATTATCCCATATCTTTATTTATTAACAGTAGCTGTGCTTACTATTAGCTAGACAAATCAGACTCATAGATCTGCTAAGATGATTGATAGACTACAAATATTTATAGGTAAAATGTTAAGCTATTATTAATAAATAAAAATATGGAATAAATCTTTTCTTTAGCCAATGTTAGAAATGGTTTGGCAACTAATTACAGATAAGATAAGAAAAAGAATAATAACTTCAAATATTACATTAACAATGCATATAAACAAGAAATAAAGTATATTGAATATCATGGCTTTACGTTCCTTACAATTTCTTATTTTTGTCCCTTTGGCTGTTTGTTTTTAAGCTGTAATTATAAATTTATTTAACACACATTGATTACGTAAATAATATTTACTAAGGCAATAAACCTAAAGCATGTGCAGTTGAAAATGCGAAGGTAGGGACCTCTACAGGTGTTAACCACAAGCTTACACATTGGAAGAAAATAGGGGAACCCTTCCTTACTTCAACCTATTTTCTATATAAATAGGTGAAGCTAAAGCGGTTAGATCTGAGAGCATAAAACTATTCAATACTTCACTGATTAAGTCCACAAAACATTAGTACTTGCGAAAAGTTCCAACTTCATCATTCTAATTTGAAAAGACCCTAGTGTGAAAGGACCCTAGTGAGAATTTTAGCTATATTTAAATGTTTTATTTTTAGTGTTAAACCTATTTTCTACATCATATACTGAACTAAACAGATATCATAACTATAACAATGGCACTTTATTGGATATATTTTATCTATTAAAAAAGTTAGTAAATGAAATATTATATGTTTTAATTATATTTTTTTAATTTAAAAAAAATAGGTTTAGTAGTCATTAAAGAAAGAAAATATATGTTAAAGTCAACATTAAATTTATAGTTATTAATTTTTTAAAAAGAAAAAAACTGTTTCCACTTTTCTGTAACAAACTTTTTATGACTTGTTTTTTTTAATGTAATGTTTTCAATGTAGTCATATATGTTTTTAATTTAAAATAATTATTTTACAAAAATATTGCATAAATAACCTTAATCAAATTACTGAAAATTACAATTTTTTTATTCAAAGAAGAGAAAATTGAAAATTTGACCTAAAGCGAAACAGACACTCTGTCATCAGAAAATGTCATCCCTTTTGAATCAAAAGGGAACATGTTCAACATCTTTCAAATGCAAATTAGCTATTGTAATTTCCTAAAGGTCCATATGGTTTTCACAGAGGCAAAACTCTCCCTACAGTAGTGCCACCCTGTGCCAACCAGAATAATCAATGGATGCAGGAAGGTTTGTGCATGAAATCCCTATCTAGGGCCTACTCATCCAGTATCCCCAGACTAGTTTCTAGCTTGTGGCTTTCATCAGTGAAAAGCCTTGGATCTGAGAGCAGGTCCATGTGATGCTGATGTCTTCAGATTTTTTTATCTAATAATTATAAAATAAAAACTGATAAAATAAAACTGTGCATGGTACTACTCTATGTTTGTAGACAAGCTCAAAATAATGAAAAAATTTATAACAGTTGTAGTGCTGTCATAAGGCCCAGACAATGAACATTGTGACAGTGAGAACTTTAAAGTGGATATGATTTATCTCTATTTATTAAAGTGCTAAAGCATTCAGTCTGTTAAATCAAATTGATTGTAGTTAAGATATATAAATAGAAAAATGTGAATATCATTCCTCTATAGATGTTCAACTATTTTAAATCTCTTATCTCTCTTGTCAATGAGAATTTCTTATGAAATTAATCTATATTTGTCCTGGACAATGATTTCAATTGGTTTCTCAAAATATCTCATAAATCAAAAATATAAAAAATAAGCAATTATAATAATTTTCTATGGCAAAAAAATTAATTTCTTATACTAAATTTAAAATAAATAAAAAAAACCCAATTAAAACGTTAAAGTTTAAATTAGAAAAAAAATGTTGAATAATGAATAAACATTTTGTAAAACTTGCTGTATAATAAAAAATTTCCATCCACTGCCTTTTTAAGAAAAAAAAAACAATTTTTTAAATTTACAGTTCACAATTTTGAATCTTACCTAGATCAAAAATGATATTACCTGAATCATAATTTTTAAATTAATTTTTTCAGTGTCAACCCAAACCCCAAATTTTATAATAGTTTAGCGATGAATATTTTTACTATTATCCATGTTTGATTTTTTTATGTGCAATTAAATCTTTATGTATATTACAACTTTCATTTATAGACTATATTATAAATATTTAAGCCTTCTAATAATTAAAATTGTAAAACATGAAAAATTAATACTTTAAAATTGTGAAAATAAGTATCTAACTGAAGGTATTACTGATAACAAAGGAAAACATCATTATTGGCTCCACAATATCTACTCAAAAAAATTAAAAGAACAAACTATTAGATATTATAATTTTGTTATTAAAAAATAATATATTTAGAATTAGTTATCATCAAAGAAACAAAAAAAATTATAAAAGTTAATAAATTATTAATTGTTATTAAAATATTTCACTTACAGTTTTTCCAAAAATGATTTTTTAAAACCTCTAATGGCTTCTTTTGTGGTAGCTGTCTTTTTAAAAATAAAATGTTTTCAAAAATACCCCCCCCCCTATTACTGATAAATCTTTTACAAAAATATTGTATCATAGTCATTAACAATTACTAAAAATCACATTTTTTGTACATTTTGCTGCAGGAGAAATGTATTTAAAGCATCAGCCAATCAAAAATTGCCACCATCTTCATAGCTTTGCAGAAGAATAAAATGTGGTGGCAATCACAGATAAAGGTCCATAAAGGTTGGTATAGTGCTAACATCTGATGGAAGCTTCTTAGAAAGAATTTCTTCAGCCTGTTACACATCGTAATTTACATACACAACACTTTATAACAACATAGAAAAGTAAAGACTGCAGCACCACTACATTGCCCAAAAATGACAAATTTGGTATTGCTATCTTAGCTTACTTTTGTGAAACAATTAAAACAAAGCATATAGAAAAAGAAAATAAGTTAACACACTGTACATTTTCAAATTTATTTTTGATAAAATTTATATTATCATTTTTTTTTTTTTGTAATTATCTAACCAATAAAATTTATTATTTATTTTTTTTGCAGTGCTGTTAATTTTTTAAAGCAATAAATTTGAAGTCTTTATTTATTTTACATAAATGCTATAGTTTCAATAAGATAAATCTTTTTAATTTTTTGTATTAGTTGAAACTGTATTTCTTTAGACTATATGTTTCACCAAGTATATCCCATAGTAGTACTTGTACCAGCTTTAAACCCCATTGAATGCATGTATATTTATATATCTGTTTAAAAGTATATATGTGTAAATTTTGTTATATATATATATATATATATATACACATATATGCATCAGCACATTTATATATATATATGCGAATATAAGCAGTGATATGTAATAGATTTAATGATGTTACAGCACAATTTTATTTAAATGTTTCAATCTTTAAATTATTATAAATATATGAGTATAAATTTATTTCATTATTTCCCTTAAGATTACATTTATATGTACGATTTTTTCCTTTTTTTTTTTTTAAGTGTCATAGCATCGGCTGGGACGCAAACCCGCAACCCGGGCAACTGCCTGCAAGTGCAAGGCAGTCGCGCTGACCTCTCGACCACCAATGCAAGACTTATATGTACAATTTCACAGGTGACCAGCATGCATATATAACAAAATGTTTATATAACAATTTGTTAATTTCTAAATTTTAAAATCAATCTTATTAACCAAAATCACACCACATGCACCTGTTTAAAATTTCATGTCAACAAATCTGTAATTTGATAATAACAATTTTTAAAACATATCTTTAGTGTAAACAAACTTGATAAAGCAGCACTATTTTCTATTTGATTTGGGATTTGGTTGACTACACTAAGATGAAAATTGTTTCAGTAGAGAACTTAACAATAGGAAAGTCATATTTGTAATTTTAATAATTTTAAGCAAAAACTTGTAAACAAGCTAATGGATTTTTATGCTACAAACCTAGCTTGAGAGCAAACACAATAGAGGGATAAAAATTGGTATATAAACCATGGATTTTGCTACTAAAATATATATATACACTTTATAATCCAAGTTCTTGCTACACGAACCATGCAGGTTTGAATCTTATCATGAGTGGTGAGAAAGACCACATATTTGCCATCTTCCTTTGGAAGAACAGTGATTCTTGGTCCATCCTGCATACTGCCATGGTAATCATCATCACTTCCAGGATGGAGAAGTCTAGGTACCAACTGCTGTTAAGGAAGGACATGTATGGATGAACAATTTATCCAGAGAAAGTGTCAGTGCCTATTTCCAATGCCAGACAACTCAGCTCCAAGAAAAAAATTGGCAATACTTCTTCACTACAGAGCTCTATAAATTTAATTTTAAAACTTATAATATGTTAAATTATAAATTCTCATGTAATTAAAATTTTTATAAAGAAAATCTCTAAATGTAACTATAAACTTGCTTATAAATGTAATTTCAGTCTAACTTATTCTTTAACTGTAATAACTGTAAGCAGTTATTACTTAAAACCATTTATAATCTGTGGCCATGCCCATCTTTCTAATTTTAATTATTTCTTTTCTTTTATTAAATTTATATGTTATGATATGCCAATATTTCAAAGCAGAGAGTACTTAATTTAGTAAACTTTTGGGAGAGACAGTTAGAAGCTCTCCAATGTAATATTATTATTGCTCTTTAACTGATGGAAATCACTGCTTTGAAACCCCATTCTATGAGATAACAACAGAATGCTATGCACTCATTGATATCTATATTTAGTTATTCAGTATTTAGTAGTATATTTATTAAGGTTTGTTTAATCAGTTCAAATTATTATTATATCTATTAGTTGGATAGTGACCGGATGATCTTAAAAACATATTTGTAAATGTTGTAGGGCCCAAAATATGCTTCCTTCTCCTTAATTTTGTTATAAAGAATTATATACAGATTCAAAAAAAACACAAGTTAAAAAACTTGCTAACGCTTGTATTTATGATAACAGATGGTGTTCTATCAAAAACACTGTCAAGTGTAGTTTTCTGTTTACATAAACATCAGAGTGAGCATTCACTATCTCTAACTTTAGTGAATGCTCACTCTGATGTTTATGTAAACAGAAAACTACGCTTGACGGTGTTTTTGGTAGAACACCATCTGTTATCATATATATATATAATTAAGTTCCAACCAGTAACCACCTAAACATTCATAGTAAAATATAATAATCAATATTGCTCATATATATATATAAACAAACTAGATTGATATTTAATTAACCCTTTCTTAACATCATTATGATATGCTATCTTAAGAACTGGGTCGAGTTAGTTTCAGCAGACTGAAACTATAGATATTTAAGTGCACTTCTTAGTTATTTAAATACATATTAGCATTATTATTAAGCATTGTGAATGTGTCTTTATTAAGCACATAGTGCACATTAATGTCTTGCTGCTTCTCTTTAAGATGGTTCACGATATCAAGCTGCCCATCGTACAGTTTGGATGGCTATATTTTTAGAACTGAAATACAAGGGTCCAGAACAGTTTTCAAAGCCTACCCAACATTCCAAACTGATATTATATGCACCTTATTATAGTAGCAAGTGTCATTCAGTTCTAGGGCACCAAATGCTAGGTACTGAAGCTCATGAACACTTGCATATTCACACCATGATCTTTAAATTAATATTTTAGTGCCATAGTCTCAGACACCAATTTATTATAAGCAATTCATTTCCGCCTTAGTAGTAAACTTCTTCATTAACCTGAACTTGGAATCTGGTTTTACCTAATGAATCTATTTTGAGTGTATTTAATTGCTTGTTGGTAATATATCAAAATTAGTAGTAACATTCTTTATTTGTATCATTCTGGTAGATGTTTAACTTATCATTAGTGAACCTAAAGAATACATTGGCATATCAAAATATTAGACATGAATCACAGATCACAGATAAATATATAAATTTCATTGCATATCAAGATGAGACCACTGTATTGTTTTCCATATCATCATTATTGTAATGCCTGTATGCATAATCCATTCAATCAATGCTAAATAATTATGTTCTTTTGTTATATTTTAATTCATTATTTTAACATTAAACACCTTTAAAATTATCATTTGTTTAATGCTGTTTATTGCAACACATCCCAAATCATCCAAATACTTTATTAATACACATGCATTTCCTTAGTTAAGTCATAGCATGTTGAGTAGCTCCCTAAACTTTAATTGTAGTTAAGTTATTAATTTTTCTGCCTGAGTCTCATGATTCTTCTGTTGCTCATTCAGCCTACTGAAGAAATTGAAACTAAATGTAACCTCATAAATGTCATTCATAAAATATTAAATCTTTAAATGTGGGTAAATGAGTTGAAATATGGTCAGGTTCAAGGTCTCACCACCTCATCCAGATCAGCTTTGATGTAATTTTCCTGGACTTTGGATTTTGTTGCATAAATGCACAAATATGACCATTACATAGTATAGAGAAATGCATTTTGTCTGAGACAATTAATCTTTCTATAGATACAAAAGCACTAGCTAGAAATTAGTTTAATTAAATTTGTTTTAGAAATAATGTTCACATTTTAAAGTTTATTATTAATAAAGTTTGGCATTGTTTAAGATGTGATATTAACAAATTATGAGGTTACCCAGTAAAAATTAAAGAAGTATCTGATATTTTCAACTTACATTTAATACTATTATAATATAAAAAAAAATATATTATTTGTGTAATGTAGGAAATATTTGTTTTCAATTTTTTTAATGAAAATAATTTAGATTTATAATGGCAGTAGTATTGGCTTGGGAAAAATTAGCATTTAAGAAAATTTTAGGCTAAAATTGATTGAGTGAATATATTTTAACTAATGTACAAAAAATATTAATGCACTTTATTAATGTATATGGTTACTGTTTTTTTCTTATTTAGTCTCATGAATGATATTTTTTGCAATTTACAATGAGAGTCTTGTTTACCTTGAATTAGTCACAATTCAAAATAGAACATGTCAAGGGTACTGATGAAAATTACCTAAATACAAAATTTATATTTTAACTGTGTTACCAAAACACAATTATTGTATATAATAAATAAACTTTCTACTATAACATATTTTGGTACAAATGTCAACATGTTAGCTTTCTATGAGATTGTTTTCATAAAGTGTCTATCCTGTGACTTAATCACTTTTACCACATAGCCACCATTGAAAAATAATGAATACTTTTAAAAATTTTGAATTTTTTTAAAGATTATTGTAGCAAATAATTGATTGTTCATTTAAATGGTGAGTACAAATTGATTACGATCAGATCCATCATAGCAGAAGAAAATATTTATTTTATAATGAAAGAGATTGGTATATGGCTTTATACTCTGAATTATAAAAATTTAAAAAAAAACATTGAAGAAGTTATTAAAATTTTGAAAAATTTGATTAATTATAGTATTTATTAGATACATTAATTAGTTTTATATATATATATATATATATATATATAAAACTAATATATATATAGATTATATATATATATATATATATATATATATATATATATATATATATAATCTCCTTTTAATTCAGTAATAAACACCAAGAAAATGGCTATTCTATGTAATAGAGAAAACTTATTTACCCATGGACCTTGTCAATTAGTAGCAATTGATAGTTTCCTGGCAATATCAAGGGAAAAAGTTATTTCTGATTACATGGATAAAATCTTATTTCTGTTTTTCTATTAGAATAACAATCCATGGAAAATATTTAACCTCTTTTACATTCATGATAGTTTAGATCTATAATTTTTCATTAAGCACCAACTCTTGGACATTTTTGATACCATTTTCTTTGTTTTATACTCATTTACCATAAAAACTGAGTTTAATCTATACTACTAATTTGGAAAAAGTCTGAAGATGGCAGTCTTTTAGAAAAATAGTTGAATTTCTGTTGCCATATGTGATATTACAAAGAGTTAACTGTCCATCCTCTTTTATCTTATATGATGCTTGAAAAAGCTGCTGTCTACCACACCATTGTTGAGTAGGAGTTTCTAACTGTAAATGTCAAAAATCACATAAAAAAATTGAATGTGAAAAAATATATTTCTATAATTATTTTCATTTATAATTAATTTTTAACAATATATTGACTAATGCTGTACTTAAATATACTTTTATTTGAAGATAATTAATTTTAAAAAATAATAATAATAAAAATAATAACGTTCTACCGCAATTTGCAAATCAATGACATTTTGGTGACCGCCAGCAGAAAATAACTTTTTTTCATAATTATTTAATTATAATTATTTTTTACACTATGTTAACTAATAATGTGATTAGATTTAGATTTTTATTAAAAATATTTAATTTTGGAAGAAGACAAAACTATAGAAAGGAATCATCAGCAGTTCTACTTCTATGACCAGAGAAATTCACAGTGTCCACATGTTATAATTGGTTGAAAAATGCCTAATTCTTTTGCTTTACTACAGATAATTTTTGGAATTTTTTTTACATATTTTATAGTTATGAATTTTTTCTATATTTAAGCAATTTGATGTAAAATTATTCCATTTTTATGAATAGAACCATCATTTATGAATAAGAACAATCAAAGTTTTACTTAATCTGATGAATAAGAAAAATTGCTAGGTAAAAGGTTATTCTTTTTCATGGAAATGTGCATACCATAATAATAATGCATACATCAGATCCTATAGAATTGATAAACCTGTAAATAATACTCATTTCAATGCTAATTTATGAGTTAGATTAAAAAGTGATTAGCTTTAATCCAATTATTATGTTATTGTATAATAAACAAATCAAACGTGAGACTTGAAAAGATGAAACTTTATATAAGAGTGATCCTTTATAGTTTTAAATAGCAATCAAGATATTAATTCTAATAATTTTAATATGCTGCATATAGACAACCTGTTCTATTAAATATATGGTGCTGAGAATATACAATTTTATTCATAAGCCATTATCAGCATTGGGAGATTTGATAAAAAATAGACCGTTTTTTATCTAGCTGATCAAATTAGTATTGACATAAAAAAAAAATTTTTTTCTAATTTATTACAGTGACTCTATAGGTTATGATTTATGGATTATTATTACAGTATTCATCTGAGAATAACTAAGGCATTTCAACATTTTCATGTCATTTTCAAAAATGTCATTTTCAAAACTACGGTCTTAAAAATAGTATGAAAATGTCGAAAGAGTTCTCAGGTAAGAACATAAAAGATTGTAAATTAAGCCTATACCATTCTGCTATTTTAATTATTTAATTACTTATTTCTATTATCCACTAATCTTCTCATTCTCTATATATTATCAAACCTCCATATTTAATAGCAATAAGTAAGTATAAATCAATATAAAAACTTTTAAAGTGCAGTCATATTATATTCGCCTGCCATGTTCATAACCACAGTTTAGGTTCATCTTATCAAATAACATTTTTTTAGGTTCCAGTTAAGCTTAATATTTTTTTAATAGTAAACTTGTTTAGCTAAACAATATTGGTTAGGTAAATGGGTACTCAGTTATTTTTAGCTAGAATATAAAACAATGGTGAAAAATCATTCAAACCAATACCACCCTTGCATGATTTTATTTTATTTATTCAATGCTTTAACTTCTTTTATTTTTTGGGGCATTTATTAAATAAGAGCACTGAAAGTACAATGCTTGTAAAGAAAACTATGTGCAATAGATAAATGTAGAATAAGGGATATTTGTGAGGGTGTGATGAAATAGGTTAATTGGAAAAATTGTTTTAATAAAAATGTATTTCAGGGATTATTTAAATTTTACCAGTCTGTAATCATGTGTTTAAAAATATAAAAATAACAAGATATGATTTAAAATATAATAAAATTTTGTACGTGCATGAAGAAGTTTGAAACGTTGACTAAGAAACAAAAAGACTATGCTTAAGTTAATAATAATAATAATAATAATAATAATAATAATAATAATAATAATAACAACAACAACAACAACAACAATAAGAAGAAGAAAAAGAAGAAGAAAAAATAAAATAAAAAATAAAACAATAAATAAAAGATAAATTTGATCTTTAATAAAAATTAAACTTAATATCTGAGATGAAAAGATGTAATAATTTGTCATCTAATAAAGAATTATTGATAATCGTTTTGTGTTTATTAAAAGATGGCAATTATTAACTATGCAAAAAATTGTTTTAAGAAATAAATTGACTTTCATTAATACATACATTTTACTTTTATATCAGTTTGTTAAAATTAATATAGTTGCTGTTATTTCAAAGTTATATATTGTAAGTAAAAATAAATAACCTAATAATGGGATTAAAAAGCAGTAGCACAATTAATTTAAGACTTAAAGCCATGGTGATAAAATGGGACGTTTAAACAACCTGGAAGAAGTTTCTTATTGACCACTACTTACAAAAAGACTAAGATTATTGCTTATATATATATATATATATATAATAAAGAGCGCGCTAATAGCTAAAAAAAAAAGTTCATGCCCATATGATTATTTCAGTTGGAGAGCTGAATTTAAAGTCATGTAGATGTCTGAAATTTTCAGAACTTATTCTTAAGAGTTGAGTATTAGATAAATGGTTGGCTTGAGTTGATATTTTGAATCTGGGATCCTAACTCCTCATTGAGGAGAGCCATAGCTTGAAATTGGTCTGGAGATGGAGACAATCCTAGATAATGATTTCAAATGCATTCATTCTCTTGTAATAATGTCTATCATAATTTAAAAAAATTTATTTGAGCTATTAGCATGTTCTTTATTTTACATATTTTTAAATGGAAGCTATATAAGCATGTGATATATGACTTGATTTTATTTTATATATATAATATTTAAATACAAGTATATTACCTACACTGAATTTCTAATTATATATATATATAAAATTGAAATGGAAGTAACTAAATACAAGTATATTACCTACACTGAATTTCTAATTATATATATATATAAAATTGAAATGGAAGTAACTATTTACCACTCCCACTGAATTATGTAACATCAAAAACAGTGAAAGAAAATTTTACCACTCTGGCTTTAAGCTATGTTGTTATTTTTGATGTCACATAATCCGGTGGGTGATAGTTACTTTCATTTCAATTATAGATATTTAAAAAAGTTATGATTATTTATTATATATATATCATCATCAACAATAACCATTATCATTCCACTGCAGGATGAAGGTCTCTCCAAGTTTAATCCATCTTCTCCGATCTGTAGCTTCTCTTCTCCACAACACCCCTGCACATTTTCTTATTTCATCCATCCATCTCACATGTGGTCTCTTTCTGGGTCTTTTACAATCTCTTGGAATCCAGTTTAAAATTTCAATTGTCCATCTATTATCATCTCTTCTAGCAATATATCCAGCCCAACTCCATTTCAATCTTTTAATTTTTTCAATAAGGTCAGTAACACCTGTTTGTTGTCTTACCCATACATTGCGTTTACGATCTCTTCTTGTTACTCCCAACATACATCTCTCCATACTCCTTTGAGTGGTTTGAAGTCTCTGTATTGCTCTTCTATTAAATGTCCAAGTCTCAGATCCATAAGTAAGAACTGGTAAAACACATTTCTTAAAGACCATCCTTTTCAAACACATAGGCATATTTCCTTTTAGTATCAAGTTATTTCTACCAAAAGCACTCCAACTAAGTTTAATTCTATGATTAATTTCCTCCATTATGTTTCCATCTGTATTAATAATCTGACCAAGGTATTTGTAACTGTTAACTTCTTCTAATTCTTCATAATCAATCTTTATTTCCATATTTTGAGCAAATTGATTAAACATTACTTTAGTCTTTTTAACATTTAACTTTAGTCCTACTTTTCTACTTTCATCTGCTAACTCCTGCAACATTTCCTGCAGCTCTGAAGCATGATTTGTAAAAACAACTACATTATCTGTGAAATCTAAATGACTTAAATACTCTCCATTTACTTTCACTCCTTTAGTTTCCCATTTTAATCCACAAAATACTTCTTGCAGCACTGCTGTAAAAAGTTTTGGAGATATGGAGTCACCTTGTCTTACACCTTTCTCAATGTTGATTTTTCCAGTATCATTATGTAATTTAATTGTTGCTGTTGCATTTTTATAAATATTCTTCAAAATATGACAATATCCTGGATCTATACCTTGATGATCCAATGCTTTAATCACTGTAGAAATGTTTATAGAATCAGATGCCTTTTCATAATCTACAAATCCAAAATATAATGACAACTCATATTCATTTGTCCTTTCTATGACTTCCCTCAATACCTGGATATGATCTATTGTACTAAAACCACTTTTAAATCCAGCTTGTTCTCTTGGTTGGTGGAAATCCAAAGTTCTCTGTAGACGAGTTGTAATTATCTTGGTAAAAATTTTATATAAAACTGATAAAAGGCTGATAGGTCTGTAATTTCTAATATCTTCTTTATCACCTTTTTTAAATATTAATATTATTACTGCATTCTTCCAATCTTCCGGTACATCTTTATCATTTAGACATTTGGTATATAATTTTGCTAAAATTGTTTCTATTTTTTCACCTGCTTCTTTTAATATATCAATTATAATTCCATCATTTCCTGGAGCCTTTCCTTTCTTCATACATTTAATTGCATGTCTCACTTCTTCATTTAAAATTCTGGGCAATTCGGAAGATGTAATAGATATAGGAGGTACTTGTTCTTTATTACTATATAATTCTTGATAAAAATCTTCTACCAATTTCATGATATCATCTCTCTTTTTAGTAATAATTCCATCTTTTTTTCTTATTGCAGATAGAAATTTCCTACCAATACCAAAATGTTGTTTAACATTCTTGAGACTTTTATTTTCTTCTACAGCTTTCCTTGCTATTTCACAGTTATACTTTCTTATATCATTTTCAACTCTTTTCCGTACCATTTTACAAAATTCGAGATATTCAATTCTTTTTAATACATCATTTTTGTATTTCTTCTTTTCTTCATAAATTCTCTAGTCTCAGTAGAAATTTTATTAGTCAATTGCTGCTTTTTTCTACCAGCTATGTTTGTTGCAGTTTTTAAAAGTGTATCAGTTATTTTCATATTAATTTCATTCAAATCTGAATCATGTTCAAAATCTCCTAACACTTGAAACCTATTTGTAAGTTCTAATTTAAATTCATTAGAATGTTTCTGAAGATTAGGAATATCAACTGTAAATATTGTTTTTCTTAATAATTTTTGTCTCTCTAGTTTTACATTAACACGTAACTTACACCTTACTAATCGATGATCACTTCCTGTGTTAAATTTATTAAGAACATTACAATCTTGAAATATGTATTTCCTGTTAGTCAAAATATAATCCAATTCTGCTGTACCTTCATTTGGATGCTTCCATGTCCATTTCCTTTTAACATTTTTCTCAAAACATGAATTCATAATATAAAGTTTTTCTTTTTCTGCAAACTCCACAAGTCTATGTCCTTTCTCATTTCTATTACCATAACCAAAATTACCTACAGCAATTTCATCTTTCATTTGTCTACCAATTCTAGCATTAAAGTCTCCCATAACAATTTTAAAATGTTGTTTACTCTGATCAAAAGCCTTTTGTACATCCATATAAAAATCTTCTACTACTTCATCACTATGAGAACTTGTTGGGGCATAAACCTGAATTATCTGCATTTAGTATCTGCTATTAAGTTGTATAACTAATCTTGCCACTCTGTCCGATACACCATCAATCTCCACAGTATTGTTCTTCCACTTTTTATTTATAATGAATCCTACTCCACTTGTATTTCCAATATGTGTGCCTTTATAATAGAGTATATGTCCACTTTTTAAATCAATTGTTTCTTCACCTTTTCTTCTAACTTTACAAAGTCCAATAATGTCCCATTTAATATAAGACAATTCTTCTTCTAATTCTTGCAATCTTCCTTCACTTGAAAGTGATCTGCAGTTGTAAGTATCTAAATAAAAAGTCATCATCAAATGGCAGCCTGGGTTCGCAAACAGGGGATTCTTAGCACCCTCCGCCTTCGGCCACCAACCGCTACCTTGGTTGGTGACTTTACAGCCTCCTGGGAATAAGGGCCATGCTTTATTTTTGTCTGTCATAATTGTATATATGTATTGGAAAAATATTTATCATTTACACAAACATTCATTCTGCCTTATCAGGCACTGAGAAGAAAGACCATGGTGTTTCTTGATCTTAAACTCAGAGGTAAAAAGCCAATAAACTCACCACGCTGGCTAATGCATGTTGGTGAGCAGCCCATCCATGTTCGTATACTATATGAATAATCACATAGTAATAACAGCTGCAACGACAAGAACGTATGGAGTGGACATTAGGAATTTGCCCTGCTCGATTCCTTTAAGGCCTCCAAGAGGAATCAAAGGGTCTCCTTTCAGTTAATAGCAAACTCCTTTCTGCAGCCATATATATATATATATATATATATATACATATATATATATTTATATAGTAATGTCACTTCTTATATATATATATATATATATATATATATAAGAAGTGACATTACTAACATTTACAAAGTTGACATCAAAAGCTGAGCCTGTGAAAGGCATGTTGCTGGGTATTTGCACTATGGTTGGGTCTTCACCACATTATACATTATTAGAGATGACATTCCTTCATTTGACAAATAATGAAATGATTGAGCAAAGTTTCATTAACTGCTATCATAATATGCAATTGATTTCACACCTTTTGACTTTTTAATTTAAAGTTAATGGTGTTGACATTTATCCTTATTTTTATTAACAATCAGGAAAGAAAACCCTCCTCATAACATATATTTTGAATAAACCAGTTTCTTTTGGTGATTATTTATGTAAGAAAAAAAGAGTGTTGACATTGTTAATTTAAAAATATATTTGTTGATAAAGAGCCCATAAATCAAAAATATGTTAACAATGTATTTAAATAATGTATAAATTATGATATATTTCATGTTTAAATTTAAAGTGTATTTCATAGAAAGAATGAAGTAAATACATTTTTGTTTTTTTACTACCCTTTTACAATGCTTCTAAATAGAAGTTCTGAAGAAGATTTCTGGGGCAATCAAAACCGTTAGTAGTGGGTTGTAAAAAGTATTTTAAAAGTAATAAAGAACATAAATGATATTAATATTATATGGATTTGGCAATGCAATAAGAAAGATAAAGAATAAAATCACCATCTCAGATTTAAAAAGAAGTAACCTGATATTTGAGAATATGGAAATTATATTCAAAATTAGAAATTGGAGAACTTGGAGAAGTGTCAGTAATTTGAGTTAATAGACTATTTGATTTATATATATTTTTATATATAGATGTTCTTAATATCCTCTATTCTACTACCTATTCTTATAATGAATGGAGACCTTTGATATTTATGAACCAAAATATAACAAATTTATTGCATTAGATAAATACTTGTATAATGATAAATGTCCTAAAAGATTGTGATAACCTGGGTTAATTGAAAAGGCTAGTTCAGTAAAATTACAATTTTAAAAACATTTACAGTATTTATACATATGAACAAAAATATCTGGAATAAATTCTACAATAGTCAAAATACTAATATATAAAAATAAATAATAGTTATAACCAGCTTGTGGCATTTCTAGCCTAAATAACACTTTACATTTAATTTTTCTCTTAAAATTGTGCTAAAGTCACAATACAGTAATGTTATCATGTGATTGACCAACTTTTCATAATTTATGTATATTATCACAATTATATTGTTTATTTAATAAATTGTCTATCATATTTATAAAATAATATTCTCCTTTTTTTTTTCAAATCGTTTTCCACAATAGAACATTGTCAAAGCGAAAACTTTCATTACAAATAACTGAATATTGAAAATGGCATGTATGTAGCGAGAGTGAAATAGGGCAGGTAATTTCAGAAGAGGCAGATAATCCAGAGGAAAAAATCGATAACATAGAAGAGCAATGGAGTGATGAGGCTCGTAGTGACAGGTCCGGAAGCAGGCAAGGTGAAGTGGCACAGGTTATCTCAGAAAAGTCTGATAATCTGGTAGAAGAACTTGATAATGTAGAAGAGCAATGGAGTGATGAGGCTTGTAGTGACAGTTCCAGAAGTGAGGAAGTAGATGGTTGTCCAAAGGAAATGCAGCAACAAATTAGTACTAACCCTGTGTGTACTGATGCAATGGAAGAAATCACAGATGATGAAGAAATAAGCTCACAAGAGGAAAATTTTGAAGAAGATTCAGAACAGGAAAGTGATGGAAATTCAGACACAGTTTAAAGCATGAATTCCATAGATGGGGTTTATACAAAGATATGGCAACATGGATGAAGTTCTCAAGATCTATAAATTAAAGGACTTGGCAATTCAAAGACTTATAAATCAATGGTGAAGACTAGGGTTATTGACTATGCTATGATCTCAAGATTTCTTTAAACTAATGTAATTACATCATGTAGGGGATGATCAGTCACCTGCATTTTTTTTCCTTAATTAAAAAAAAAAAAAAACACTGAATATTATACCAATACAAGTTTAAATATATCCGTAAAACATAGCAATTTATTATGCAAAAGTTTATGTTCAGGATTTTTTTTTCCACGCATATTTCGATTTACCAGTGGAGCTGAGCCACATTGGCATACCACTTTGTATATAATATTTCATTTGTTGATTTTATCAACAGAATCCTTTCCATTCATAATTAATCTATCAACATTAAATGCAACATTAAAATGAGAAGAATACTACACACTCTATTATTTGTATATTATAATGAAATACATGTTTCTTTGTTGTTGGTTTTTTTCATGTGTCAAAGCATCGGCAGGAGCGAACCCGAGACAACTGCTTGTAAGGCAGCTGTGCTGCCCACTCGACCGCAAACGCTTGACTAAAATACATGTTTTCTCTTCAATATTGTTCTTTCTTGTAGGAGTAAATTTGTATAATGTATATAAAATATCTCTCTTATTATACTCTACATTCAATAATTTAATTAGCATAAAGTTTAATACTGGATAATTCTTCACTTTAAAATTTACACAACATATTATTTTAAAATAAAAATGTTCGAAATCATCCAATTTACTCATAAGATGAACATTTGACTTGGGATGTGCAAATCTCTTAATTAATAAAGATTTTGTGAACATTTTATATTTGATTATATTATATTGTTTTCATAAAGTTAAATGAAGATACTTCATTTTATATAAACTGTCTTCAGAAATAGCATATAAAAAGTATTTTGGGGGTTGAACCGTGTATTATTTTGTATTAATTCCCGACATTTTGAGGAAATAACGTCAATCATTAGTCGGAAATTAATTCAAAATAATATACGGCTTAACTCAAAAAATATTTTATTTATATCATGTAACCGTGAAAACATAAAATATAATATAATTTAATAATTTTGATGTAAAATTTTGGTGTAAAATGTATTAACTAGTTTTTACTTGTCAAGTATTTGCATCATATTAAGTACATATACCCACGTATGAAATCTCTACCCATTTTCTATTAGTAAGTTATAATAATCTTGATTGAGAGATATTTGTAGTTTTAAGGAAGAAACGTTTTTCTAAATAAAAGAAGTAAAAGCACTTGCACTTGTTTTTGCTAGATTTATCGAGATAAGAAAATTATTTACTATTATTTCATTAGAATGTGATCTAATTCAGGCTCTCCCCCTCTCCCCTGTTTGATGGTTTAAAGAAATTAACATTACAGAACGGGTTTTATTACTGAGTTTCATGGTGTCGAGTAGTTGAGATTTTGTAAGATTACATGGTTGCCTTTGGTGAATTTTTATATAATAGTAACCAAAGTGTAGTTTTTCTGGATATTTATTTTTGTAGTTTAAAAATAAATCTTAACTACATAATATATAGTTATAACATAATGTTTTTAGTTTTCTTTTCTAAAAGACTACTTTTAGGATAAAAAACAATCAACTTATTACATAAACTATAAATATATTGTCTAACATTAAAAATTACAACTTGTAACAAACTTAGTTAAGCAATTTAAATCTTCTTGGAATGTTCTGGTTAAAAATATCCGCTTTTCAAGATATATGTGTGGAGATGGTAATCTGGACCAACTGATGATTGTTGGTTTAGCGTGAAATACGGATATTGGTAATAGTTTATCTTTTCGACATATATGTATTCAAGTGTATCAGTGTTGTGAGATAAAGTAGAAAGTGGTGGGTCATGTGAAAATCTATACTCATATACTCTATATAATATTAATACAGGTATATAATAAGCCTGTATTTCAATTATTAAATTATATACGTAAAATATAAACTCTTAACTAAAAAAGAAATAATTAATAAGACCTAAAATATAAGCTCTTAGATAAAAAAGTTGTAATGAATCTATCAAGTTCAATAAAAATTACTATTATCAGTAATTTGTCAGATATATTGTTTTCTGAGTTTCAATAAAAAAGATCGTTCAAAAATAATTTATTTTTCAAGTAAAAAACTTATTTTATAATGAAATATCCATCATACTTGAATAACAGCTGATTTCTGATTATATAGAATTATTTCATACAGTTCTAGAATAATGTTTTAAATAAGAATAAACTATGGATGAAGCATGCAAGTTTTTGAAGCATCCTGTATCATATTACAATCTTTGGGTCTGTGTTTTTTTACAGACAAAATGTCACCAAACATCTAACTAATCTATATTATCATGCGACTCATTAATCTTTAGCTAATCATAACCAGGTTCCCATTCCCTGCCAATTAGCTAGATGGATGGGTGGATATCTGTAGAACAACACATGATTAAAAAATTCCAAGCCTATTTTATGTCCTAAAAAATCTTTTTATGTCCACTCAGCTTAAATTCAAACTGCAGCTCATTGATATGTCTGGAAGATACGGTTTGTTCAAAATAAAACTAATAAACAAACTGAGCTGTTTCTAAAGAATAGCAGTGAATTACTTACTAGTCAGCAAATTTATAATTACAACATTAAATTAAGTGTAAAAGGGAAAATACTATCTATTTTAATCTTTTAAAAAAAGACATATTTCCTAAAATTCAGTGATACGTAATAAAAATTGGGTCCTTCACGAGAGCTATATTTATTCTGTAATGATGGAAGAGTTTCAAATTGGAAGTTTTGTTAGCATTAAGATTTAAATTATACACAAAAAATGAAGGAGTTATTTTTTAGTTGTTACTGGGATATTCCTAAAGCAATGTACTTGATTGAGAATCAATAATATATGAGAATTGTATTTTTTTTAAAAATCCATAATATAAATTTGTTAATGTTTCAAACTGGGAACATTTTCAAATTTTGGTAATAGAAATGCCAATAGTATTTGTTCTTTATATATATTTATTTAATAACAACATAATTTAGAAGCAGTTTTCATTAATAATTATTAATACGAAGGTAATGCGACATGCACTGTTTAATCATATTGCAAACTCCCCAGGGTTATGGTGAGTATACAGGATACTCTCAAACCCAAATACAAGATAACGACTTTTAAAAGATAAGAATGGCCAGTCTTATCTCTGTACTTAAATGATAAGTCAATCTAAAGTATTTTGGAATGAGATTATGAAGATTTGTAATGTCCATTAGACTATTAATTTGTAGTTAAATCCAACAACATTTGCCAGGTAAATATTACATAATATTAGAAACAATTTAATAACATAATTTACAAGTACTTTTCATTAGTAATTCTTAATCAGACTACAATCAACCTTCTCATAAATATGAAGGTTTGTTAAGAAACTTTTAAAATATCCTTCTTCAGTCAGAAAAATTGACTAAAGTTATTCAAAATAGCACTCCAAATTTTTGTTCATAAGGTATAAATTTTATGAAGAAAGAAGTAAAAGTGATTATCTAAAAATAATTTTTCAACAAAAATAGGATATAACTGAAATACAGGCTTATTATAGACCTGTGTCTCTATATGTAATATAGGGTATATGAGCACAGACTTTCAGATGACCCATCACTCTCCACTCTATTTAATAACACCGATACACTCGAGCATTCCATCATCAGATTTTCAATTGGATGGACGGTTGAAGAGTTGGAGTGTGTAGTAGATTGGAGCCTGTCTATTAAAGTATGAAGATTGTCTATCTTAATATATATCTGAGCACTTATAGTATATATGTGTGGGAGATGATAATCTGGACCAACTGATGATTGCTGTTTTAGCATGAAATATGCATATTGGTGATTATTTATCATTTCAACATAGATGTGCTTGAGTGTATCGGTGTTATTAGATAGAGTGGAGAGTAATGAGTCATCTGAAAGTCTGTGCTCATATGCCCTATATTAAAAATAGGATATAAAAAAGTAAAAGAGATTATTTAAAAATAACTTTTTAGGAAAAAATAGAGCATAAAAACACTCTTTTTAAAAAAAAAATGTACTGCCTCTGAAATCATAAACTTATTATCCACATGTACATGTTACTTTCATTACCACAATGTCAATGCTTACTTAAAGCAAATTAGCCCCTTACTTTTTTTTAATATCATCTGTTCAAACTTTATTTTCTTTTATTTGTATCTGATCCTAATATAAAATTTAAAATTTTGACTTTGATTATTTGAAGTACATGGCCAAGCAGTTGTGATTTTCTCTCAAATAAACTTTAATAATTTTTAGTCCGATTCATATTTTATGTAGCTCTTCTATGGAAACAATTTGCATTTAGCTAATTTTCAACAATCTTCTGTAGCAAGTTCTTTCTTCCACATGTCAAAACTCTTATTACTAATTGTTTAATTATGTTTTATATTTTAAGATTAAATAACACACTAGTAAATATATATGTATGAAGCACTTTGTTTTGTAACAGGATGATTTTATTTTTAAATTCTGTCTAGTTTCATAGACAACAGTATTTTGGCTACTTAGAATTTTCTTTTTCTTGGCAATCTAGATCACTAAGTATATTCTCGAGATAAAAATACTTTTTGCATTGTCTAATTAGTTCTCAATATTTTTTTTCACCAGCATCATTGTATTGTCTTTTCAATGTTTATGTGTAATTCTTACGTCTTCGTTTCCTGATTTTAGTATTTTTTCATCTTCTTCATGAATACTACAATATCTGCATATCTTAAATTATTTATTCTTTTACTCTTTGTTTGATCTTAACATGAATACTTTTAAGAATTTGACAAATATGATTGGTGAAATTATGTTTGCTTGACATAAGTCTTTTTCAATTTCAAACTAGCTGCCAATTTTTCTACACTATTCGCGTGACTGTTTTTGAATTGTCGTAAAAATATTTTAAGAGATTAATTAGCATGTTATTTACATATATACTTCTAATACTGATAAGACAACATATTTCTCAGTACTATAAAAGAATTTCTGAAAGTCATCAATGCAGGATACGAGGTTTTCACTTTATTGTAAATTTCTTTTTAAGGAGTCGAAAATAAAATATATCTTCTATAATACTAATTAATATTTTTTTAATCCTAGCTTGAGCAATCACCAAGAATTTCTTTATCTGAGCTTATAATTTTTTTATTTAAAATATTCATAAAGACTGTCTAACTTACTAATTAGTGTAATTATTTTTGCAATTATCATTTTCTTTTACTTCTTTTTTGTAAATTGTCACTAACAATAATTCTTTCTATGCACCTTTTTTTTTTTTTTTGCAATGTTATATATTCCATAAATATTTGTATCATTTATCCCAGCTTTTCCATCAATTTAGGACCTTGTTTATTTTTTTCCATTTAGTTATTGCTTGGTATTGTGGAATGAACTTCAAGATTAATTTTTTGATATTATTTTATTAAGTTCAAACCCCCTATATATTACATATAGAAGTGCAGGTATGAAAAAACCTGTACTGTAGAAACAAATTTATATTTTAAAATCGATGTCATGTAATTCAAAACAATTCACTGACCATTATTTTAAATTTTTTTCTTAGAAATGATTTTTTTTATATTAATCTTTTATTACCCTTTTTTTATGTCTGTCATTTTCTAATAAGCTTTTTTTTTTGCTATTTTATAAACCTCTTCATACATATATTTTTATCATGATAACTTTTCTACACATTTACATTGAATTTCTAACTGTTTTATCTAGTCTTTTCAGCTTGTTTTCTTTACCTCATTATCTTTGCATTATTCACAAATTTGAGTTTTTTGTCAGATCTATTTTTTTTCGAATCTTTTCTTTTTCAAGAATAATTTTAGTAAAAGTTTCCCCCAAAACATTTTTGAAATGTTTTAACTCTTCTATCTGTGTTTTATTGTTGTTTGTTTATTTTGTCTAATGTTTTTAATATTCTATTTACTGTCTGTAATATTATTATGTTTTTTTACTTCTGAAAAAAAGTTTCTTTTTTAAGTTTTAGTGTTACTGATAGGAATGGTTTTCTGTTTATTAGAATGATGTCAATCTTGTATTTTATTTTCCGTCATCCGATCTTTATGTCCATGTTTTGCAATTTGCCTGCCGAAATTATGTATTAAAATTATTTCAGAGTTTAAAGCAAAATTTAAAAGTTTGTCACATCTTTGTATTCTCTTAAGTTGTATTTTCTTATAAAAGCTATCCATTTTTTATTACAGTTTTTATTTATACAATTTTTTCCAATTATAATAAGGTTATCAGTTTTCTTGCAAATTGTTATTTCTATTTGTTATAAAGGCATATATATATATTCAAATTATGTTGATGTTAAAAGAATTTGCCTTATACTTAAGCTTACAAGTTATTGGGCTTATATCCTACTAATAAATCTCTCTTATTTTTGAATTAGTAAAATTTTAATTTTAATTTTGTGTTTTTATTTATTTATTGGTCATTTTAGAGTCTAGGCTACTTCATAAATATCAATTTAAATTTCCAGAGATAACAACTTCATTAATAGCAGAAACTTAATTATTATTTACATATTCAATTTATTAATCAAAGTGGACATTTTTTTGGTCAAACATTACCCAACTTAATATGAAATCTGAACCCTGTGTTGTTTGGTAGAGCTTTCGAAAAAAATTGCAGGACTGATTCTAGTGTTTGCAGTTCTGACACTCTTGAGAAGCAAAACTAGCCTTTTTTGTTTTGTCCTACACCATTTGGTACAGTAGTAGAGCATCTAATGTGGAATCAGAAGGTCTCAAGAGTGATTTTGCTGCTCACAGTTGTGGCACTCAAACATCTTATGAATTCTCAAGCAATAATGTCATTAGTTTTTATTATATATGCATCATTATTTTATTCATCTTTTATCCATTTGTGTTCAAAACATTAATATTTATATGATCAAAAATAAAACATCATCACTCCCCAAACTTCTAGCTTAAAAAATAATAAGTTCTTTAAGTAATGTCTGCATGACCAGTTACCATGGTGATACCACCTGCAAAGTTTGAAATTGATAGAGCATCTAACTTGGAATCAAAAGGTCCCAGGATTGATTCTGGCACTCATGGGTTTGGCACTCAAATTTCTTATGAATTCCCAAGCAATAAAGGCAATAGCATTTTTTTACCCTGCATGGTTTGGCTCAGGTGGTAGAAGGTCCAATTTGATATTGGAGGATTCCAGGATTGATTCTACCAATTGAACTTTTTATGAACTTCCAAGCAATAACACCATATGCCTTTTTTATGTGATACTTAACTAGTAAAATTGGTGAGAACTTAATGAAAGATAAACCAAGGTTAAGACTTCATTATAAAATGTATTTATGCACTGAAAAATATTTAGTTAATTATTATCAGAGTACTATTTATGTTGTCTATTTTTTTATTTTTAAATTTATCGAAAAATATTTTTTTAGACAAACTGAAGAGCATCAATAAATGTACGCTATGAAGAGAAAATTATAAGAATAAAAAAAAAATAATAGATTAGTATTTTGATCAAAAAGAACATTTATGAGTGGTACTTAAGAAATGTGATTAAAAGATCTGCATAAATGTTTTTTTTTAGTTTGTTTGTTTGTTTTTTTTAAAAAGTAAAAACTGTTTAAAAAATTGTTTAACTTTATAGCAATTGCATTTAAAGGCAGCCTGAAAAATGTAAATGGTTTTCTAAAAAAAATTCTATAAAATCTACAAAATAGTTTAGAATTTGATAGATTTTGATGTTTTTTCAGTAGACAAAAATAAACTGATTTTTCTATATATAATGATGTTGCTCTAGTTACTGTAAATCAAACGTTGTCAATAGATAGAAGATCTAGACTGCAGATAAAGCTTGTATAGTGGCTTTTTAGCTTCTTACCAATTTTATTTTTATTTTCAATTTTATTATAATATTTGCCATTGAACCTAAGTATCCAAATAATAAGTAGGCATTAAATTACTTTGAATTTCAACAACATTACTGAAGTTATTTTTGACATACTTCTGGATTTGTATCAATTCCATTAAAATATGATGAAAGTATTTTCTCATTTAGGCAAAGTGCACTGGAACAAATTAAGAACATAAGGTGAACTGAATTTTGTAAAATATTAACCTAGTAAAACTATTTAAAGAAAAAATTTAAAAATAAATAAATTTAATTATTAAAAAATAAAGTGGGATGTGAAGATGAAACCTTATAGAGTACAAATTAACTTAGATATTTATCTAACGAAAATCAAACAATATAGTAAAGTAAAAATTAAAATATTATTCAAGATTTTTAAAAAGAGCATTGTGTAATAAGATTATTATATGTTTTTAAAGGGTTTTTAGTTAATATATTTTTGATGTTTATTGGAATAATTATATCTTCATTTTGATAAAGTGAGTTTATAAATAACTCATGGATTCAGATAAATATTAGTAAATTAAAATTTGGTATTACAGTACATTAAACCATATGAGAAGAATGTTCAATGATATTTTCTATTCCTAGAACAAGATATCTTTTATAGACTTAATATCTTTAATGTGTAAGAAAGGTTTCTAAATGTTTATAAGCTGATTTTTATGTTAATACATGTTAAATTATGATAATGTGTAAGTAATTAAACAATTGATTGAAGTTCAGTCTAAAAATTTAGCACAGTATAACTGGAATATCCATAGTTACATTTTTTGAATTGATTCTTAGCTGTATAAAGTAAAAATAAACTCTTTGGTTAGCTGCCATGTAGATACTCAACATCAAGTGAATGCCTAAGCAATTAAGTGAACAGATATTAAGGTATTGTTAGAGGAAATGAAAATGTATGAAGTTTTTGATGTTTATTGTAAAATCAGATGTGAACTTTGATATAAATAGTCAAGCGTTATTAGCCGAGTAGTCATCGCAGTGACCTTGCAAGCAAATAGTTGGTTGCAGACGGTTGTGGGTTCGCCTCCCGGACGATGCTATGACATATGAAAAGAAAAAAAAACTTTGATATAAATATTGTTTATAAACGCAATAAAGTAAATAATGCTTTTACAGGATTTTTAGATGTAATGTTTCAAAAATTGATAAAAGTTATAAATATAGTTATATTCTAAAGTAGTGTGAGAAAAAAGAGCTTTTATTGAAAGGATGCTAGTCAGAAAAAAGGAGATTTAAATTGATATACTACAAAAAATAAAAATAAAACAAAGCATGAATAAATTTTAAGGAAATATTTGAATTAAATGTCCAACAATTTGATCAATCACATAGTAAAGAAAAAATTGTGAATCTTTTATCTAAAGTGTTGATGATATTTCTTATTAGATGATGGATAATATAGGTAATGAGTTTTAAAATAGAAAAACGATTAAGCTTTTGCCCCTTAAGAAATATAGATTAGCAGAACTGTTTTATCATTATAGTTTTTAAAGTAGAAAGCATAAATGTAATTTAATAGACTTGAAAATGATTAATTAAGAAACTAACAGACACTAGTCTTCATTAATAAAAAGTGTGATTAAATGACCATCATTAAATAACTGAATTGTTTAACATTTAAATAAATGTCTGATTTTTCAAATTGTTACTCTTAAAAAAAGTTAACAATATATAAAATTGTGTTTGTGGAAATGAATTTCTTACATGTGAAATAAAAATAGATGTGTTTATTACACTATTTTTCAGGTACAAAAAGAAGGGATTTTAATCTTAAGATGTTTATTATTCTCAATGAAATCTATATCTGATTATTATGATTGTTTTAGAGTTGTTGTTTTTTTTTAATCGATAAGGTTATAACTAATTTTCCCCAATTAGCCATGAAGATGTTTAAATTTCACTATAAACTCATCAACACTCCTTTAACACTTTAAGCAAATAATTTTATTTATTATAACAGTTTCGACTGTACTAGCAGTCTTCCTCAGATCTACAACATAAAAAATTAAACAAATATTATATCAATACAACCAAAATTATTATTCTTCATATTCTCATATAAAATTATAATAAAACAAAATAATATAAAGTAAAAACAACTCAATCCAAAACCTTTCAACCAAAATTTTTCCATATCTTTTAATTTCATTTCAATATCAGCCTTTCGAGCTAATTGAGCATGCACCTTTTGAGAGTGTTAAATAAATGAATACTCTCCTCTTCAATTCAAGATATAGTCTCAAAAGGCGTGTGCTCAATTAGCTTGAAAGGCTGATATTGGAATGAAATATAATTGCAAGCATGGCGCTAGATAAAATATTTGCTTATTTACTCATATCTTTTAATAATAATTTTGGTTGTATTGATATAATATTTGTCTAATTTTTTATGTTGTAGATCTGACGAAGACTGCTAGTACAGTCGAAACTGTTATAATAAATAAAAATTATTTGCTTAAAGTGTTAAAGGAATGTTGATGAGTTTATAGTGAAATATAAAAAGAAGCAAAATATAGAGGGAGAAAGTAGAAATGGATAAGATGTTTAAAGTTTACTTCCAATCTCAGGGAGGAATTGAATCTTTTTTCCTGACCTTTCCCAGCAAT
This sequence comes from Epiperipatus broadwayi, assembly GCA_028023455.1. NCBI lineage: Eukaryota > Metazoa > Onychophora > Udeonychophora > Euonychophora > Peripatidae > Epiperipatus > Epiperipatus broadwayi. The sequence goes on from JAQFVV010006243.1 coordinate 1,131,821, forward strand.
GGTCTTGAAATCTTTTAAAGTAAGTCATTATATAAATAACTGATAAATTGGAAAATCACATGGCCTTCACATACAAAGTAATAGCTGAGCTTTAATTCAAAAATGTTTTGCTATAGAACACATTACAACTGCCATAAATTGCACAGGAAAAAAAATCAAATATTAGCGACTTTGGGAGTCATACTCAAGTACTAAAAGTGATTGATTTGATTGGATAATAATTTCCATGGATGCATAGAGAGAATGAACTCATTCAGATTAAAATTTTAAAGTATTCTATCTAATATATATATATATATATATTATGATTCTCTTAGATATCATATATATATATATATATATATATTATGATTCTCTTGTTATTATATAAACTTAATGTGGTTTTGTGCAATAATAAAATAATAGATTTCAAAAATCAAGGTTTATAGATGTCACTTCTGGTTACTCTAATTCAGTGGTCTTCAACCTTTTCACACCTGCAGACCAGCAAAAATAAAGATAAGATTTTGCAGACTGGCAGAAGTCTGCAGATAAATTTTCTTAAAGATTTAAATTGCTTAGCCTTAGATGAGCATAATTGTTATAACTGACTAAAACAACACACTAATTACTGTGTATTGCAATAGTGTTGCTTACCTTCACATGCTGAACACTCTTTCTCCAGTTGCGCAGTCATACTGCTAAAGAAAACAGTACATTCTCATTAATGTGCCTGCATTGCTACATTTATTATTTCATTGTTAAAACCTGCAAAAATAAAATGTTATTCACCTGAATGTTGGGAAATATCACAGCTAGTGTAATTACATGACAATGATTATGATAAATGTAATATCTGCATTTAATGTTAAATATACAAGATAAAGTTATAAGTTTTAAATGGTTCTTTATACAAAAAAGTGAACCTTAGTATTATCAGAAAAGAATTATATAGCTGAGCGCTTTCAGAGAACTTAAGTCTTCATATTTATCACCTATTTTGGGAGTGTTGCCTTACTTTGAGGTTTTAAGCAAAATTTAGTGGTAATTTATGCAAAATTTATTCAAATTTTTTTCCCATAAAGACCATTTCCTGGAGATTGCACCGAATGTAATGATATGAAATGAACAATAAAGAAGGCATGCTTTATTGCAAATGACAACTATGCAATAAACCGAAAAGAATCATGCTTTGCAATCTCCAGGAAATGGTTTTTATGAAAGAAAACTTTGAATAAATTTTGCATAAATTACTGCTAAATTTCACTTAAAACTTCAATGTAAGCCGACACTCCCAAAATAGGCTATGAATATGGAGATTTAAGTTCTCTGAAAGTGCTCATTTATATAATTCTTTTCTAATAATACTAAGCTTCACTTTTTTGCATAAAGTGCAATTTAAAACTTACCACTCAAAGGTGAAGTAAAAAACAAGGATTTTATTTCAAAGATGAAGTTATATATATATGGAGTTTGTATAATAAAAAACTTTTTTTTTTAAATTTTGAATCTGGCATTATTTTAATCTCATTTTTACCCAATTAAAAAAAAGAAACAGAATAAAAAGTTGTTTTGGTAAAGTGTCACACAGAAATAAAACAATCATTATAAAGATAACATTTTGCTAAAACAAAAAAAAAAGATAATAGATTTACATTCTCGATGAAGAGAAATCATCATAAATGATCTGTCTCCATTTTGTGAAGTTTACAATTTCAAAAAGAAATACCATGCAAAATAAAAAGATGATACAAGTACAATATAAAATGTTGCTATATGTGACCAATAAATGAGCTGATACAGTACTAGGTATAGATATGTAAAGAGTGGTGCAATTATCATGAGATTAAAATTTTGTTTTTTAAAGACTGCATTTTCAGATAAATTCCTTTGATTATTATTTACTAATTATATTATCTAATAATTTAAATACAATTTTGATTTATAATTAATTTTATTTAAGCAATTGTGATGAAAAAATAAATAAAAATTGTTTATACTTATTAAAAGTTTAAAATCTTATTATTTTGTTATTACAAACTTTCCTGCCACTCCAGCATGGACTGGCAAAAAACTTCTGCAAACTGGCATCAGTTCATGGACCAAGGATTGAAGACCACTGCTCTAACTAACTTCATAAGAATTTTTGAACAATAATTCAATAAATTATTACTATTATTATTAAATGATTTTATTTCAGTTGCAATCTCTGTTTGTTTGTAACACTTTTATTTGTTAGAATAAAATTTTAAAATCAAAGAATAATATATTTATAAATGTTAAAAAGACTAAAGTAATGTTTAATCCATTTGCTCAAAATATGAAAATAAAGATTGATTATGAAGAATTAGAAGAAGTTAACAGTTACAAATACCTTGGTCAGATTATTAATACAGATGGAAACATAATGGAGGAAATTAATCATAGAATTAAACTTGGTTGGAGTGCTTTTGGTAGAAATAACTTGATACTAAAAGGAAATATGCCTATGTGTTTGAAAAGGATGGTTTTTAACAAATGTGTTTTACCAGTTCTTACTTATGGATCTGAGACTTGGACACTTAATAGAAGAGCAATACAGAGACTTCAGACTACTCAAAGGAGTATGGAGAGATGTATGTTGGGAGTAACAAGAAGAGATCGAAAACGCAATGTATGGGTAAGACAACAAACAGGTGTTACTGACCTTATTGAAAAAATTAAAAGATTGAAATGGAGTTGGGCTGGACATATTGCTAGAAGAGATGATAATAGATGGACAATTGAAATTTTCAACTGGATTCCAAGAGATTGTAAAAGACCCAGAAAGAGACCACATGTGAGATGGATGGATGAAATAAGAAAATGTGCAGGGGTGTTATGGAGAAGAGAAGCTAAAGATCGGAGAAGATGGATTAAACTTGGAGAGACCTTCATCCTGCAGTGGATTGATAATGGTTGATGATGATGATGATGATAATTTGTTGAAAAATTTAAAATTTTTTCAGTAATGTAGCTGAAAGGATGGTATATATAATTTGGTTGATAAGTTAATTTCACTCTGAATTACCAACAATGTTGACAAAGGTATGCTTATAAACATTAGAGCTACCAAGGAGAGGAGGGATTCATTCTATTCTTGATCCTTTGTTTGGCATTTAGATTTGTTTTAGTCATAGCCTGGAGAAAGTATAAAGCTAAACTAGTCAATAAATAATCAAAATTTCCCCAAATTTTCAACTCAACCAGACTAGCTAAGAAAATAAACTCTAAAGCACTACTAATGATTTCACTTATAATGGTAATTTTTATAAGATTAAGGAAGGGTAGATAATAGGTTATATTATTTCTCCTTTAATTTATTCAGTTTATATTAATTATTTGTAAGAGAAAATTATTATTAAAAAGAACTGTTTATATTTAAAGTTATTTGTTAGATATGTGGATGATTGTAGTTGAAAATAATAAATTGAAAGAGTTGGAAATTGAATTTAATTGTTTTGATCTTTCTATAAAATATTTCACTTAGAAGGTATGTATGCATAAATATTTTATACACATTACTCTCTAACTTTATCATTCCACTGTAAAATTAAGCTATCCAAGTTTAATTTAATTTCTCACTCTCACATCGTTTACAATTTACTTATTTTATGTTTCCTTACAAGTGGTCTCTTTCTATGTAATATACAATAACTTGAATTGAGTCAACTGAAATCAGTCTAGCTACTGTCCTTTTTTGTGTGTGTGATATGTCTAAAAAAGCTTTATTTCAATTTCTTAATTTTTTAAATGATTATTGTAATACCTGTTTGCCTCTTACCATAATTTTTAATCTCTATTATTAAATTCAGCAAAAATAGTTTATGCTTTAATGTGGGGTCTACAGTCTGTATTGCTTTTTCATTAAAGTTCTAAGTCTGACAAAGTTCTAAGTCTCAGGTCCACATATAAGTAATGACAAAATGCATTTATTTAAACACTCCTTTTCAAACATAGTTTCTTTTATTATCATTTCTACTAAAAGCATTCTATTATTAACTTTAACCATTATGTTTCTATCTGACTTAATGATCTGACCGAGATATTTGTACTTGTTAACTTCTTCTAATTTATTGTTATCAATTTTTACTTTGTATCTTTTTGAAAAGCTATGCATTAGAACTTTAACCGTTTTAGTATTTACTTTTAATTCTATTTTCTTGCTTTTTATCTGATTGATACCTTGAAACTTTGAAGCATATCTTTTACAAAATCTAAATGCCTTTATTTATATTTGTTTTCTTAACTTTCTATTTTAATCCCCAAAATAGTTCCCATTAAATTGCTGTAAAATGTTTGGAATATTGGAATAACTTTGTTGTTTATCACTATGGCATCTAGTCATTATTGTTGAGATATTCATCGGAATTTCGTAATATTTTAAATAGTGTGTGTTGATGCTCTAAAACTTTAATTAATAACTGCAAGAAATAAAAATCGCTAATTCTTCTACAAATTTGCAAACTGAAAATATGAAATCTATGAAGTTAAATATATATTATAATCTTTTTTTATTTGATAATGATTTATAGCTTTAGAGTATTTAAATAAGTCATCTTTAAATTTCAACCTAGATCTATTACCTATTTATTAATTTTTATCAGACCCTATCTTTAATTACCAACTACAAACAGACGATGGTTGTATAGCCCATGGAATTCTATAAGCAAAAAGAAAATTCACAAACACACACACTTCATTAAAAAATTTAATTATTGTTTTAATTAATAATTTTGATGCATCTGGGAAGGCAGATTAAGATATTTGGGGGGTTTTTAACTCAGAGGTAAAAGTTAGTAAACTTACCACAGTAGATGATGCATGTTTGTGAGTAGTTTAAGCATGATTACTTACCATGTAAATGTTTATGTGATGATAATAATGACAAGAATGTATAGAGTGAATATTTAAAAAATTGTCATTTTCACTTCGTTAGGGAACTAAAAAGGAATCAATGGATCTCTTTCAGTGAATAAAAAACTTTTTTTTCTATTCATACTCAAACACACATAGGTATATTTTGTGTATCTTCCTCTGCTCAAAGGCAGGCTAAAAACTAGTCAATACTGCAAAATATATGCATAATTCCAGCATTATTATTAGTCTTAAATTTTATGAATCTCCATAGAGTAGAAATTGTTTCTTTTTTTCCATATAGTTCCATGTTATAATTTAGATAAAGTTTCCAGTTATGATGTAAATAAGGAAATGACAAGTTAAAATTGGTTGTCACTTTAAGCTTAAAAAAAAAAGATAATGTGAAAATAAATGAGCAAAAACCTTTGATAATTTCAAAATAGCTTTATAAGTGTAAAATAATTGATTATTTAAGGATATGGGAATACATTGTCTTTCTTGGCAAAAAGTTCTGAGGTAGATAAATGAGCTCAACATCTTGATTGAGAATCTGTGATGGATCTAAAGTTTAATCCCCTGGAAAATCTCTAATGGAAATACTAGTATCAAATTTTGTGTGTGATTGTGTATGTTATAGGTGGTTTTTGGTATTTGAAAGCGACTCCATGTCTCATTATAGAGGAATTTTGAAGACAGAATAAAGTCTTTACTTTTTAACTTATTAAGGTGATTGATAAATATGAGGTCCTGATTTGGAGGTGGGAAGGTGAATATTAGTTTGCAACGGACACTCCAGATTGTATGAACTAAAAATAATGAAAGTCTAATGAAAGAAAATTGTATACTTTGTAAGGAGTCTTTCAATGATAGAATTTTGTAAAAGTCAATGCTCGACCTTTGAGAGATTAGCAATCTAATGCCTACCAGCCAAGGTCATGATATAATAATATAATCAAAAGTATCCTCTTATGTCTTGCAGAGTGGGCATATTGGATCAATATTATTTAGATATCTCTTGAAATGTAAAAAGTGATTAGTATGCATGGCATCTTGATTTACCTTTTAAGAAGATAAGAAATTTGGGTTCTAATTTAAGAAATTTAAATAAGCAGGTAATTTTGTGATTGTTGATCTCTAAGGATGGTTTTATATTATTGATGATTGAGTGAAAAATTAGATATGCATCCCATATAGAGATTTTTGGAGTTGAAAGTGGTATTGGTAATTATCTGATATTGGTTGAGATACTGAAAAATAACATCAAGCCAGGAGTTATTATGAGGTGGTGATTTATCAGTTGGGTGTATTATTCTGAAGTTTAAAGTTGCCATGTTTTAAAACCAAGTTATAAATCAGGGTATGGGATTTCTGATAGTATAAGGATAGAATAGAATGCAAATACAAATTTAAGAATTTACAAAAACATTTATTTATTTCAAAATCTACATTATATGGTATTTTATGTATTTTATTAAGATTGCAAAATACATAATCAATAATGAGCTGTTTTGGAATGAAATTGTTTTCAACAAATAATCAGACATTGTTGAATTGCATTATTTAGCAATCTATTATTATCATACTATGTCTGGCAAACTGCTTATTTAAATTAAAAAATTATTGTAATATCAATTACATTGTTAGATACAAAGTAAAAATTAGAGATGGCAATAAAAGTAAATATAGAATGAAAAAAGCTTTATTGACAACATCTGAATGAAGAACAGCATATATAGCTGAGTTGATAAAGTTAAAAGCTTCTTTTTTAAAGAAACCCAGTCTTTTACAAAAAAAGTCAAGCTTGGTGGCCGAGTGGTCAGAGCAGGTGCCTTACAAGTAGTTATCCCGGGTTTGTGGGTTCACTTCCGCCGATGCTTTGACACATGAAAAAAAAAAGAAATTAGTTAAATTGAAAGACGCTATTAAGTTTTATGGATAACCCATAATAAATACTTTCGACAAAAATCACCTTTAAAAAATTGTTGTAGTATTAAAATAATAATAACATTAAGAGATAGGTCTTAAATATTGATGTTTAATTTTTTTTAGAAACAATAAATGTTTTACTTTGCTAAATTTTGACACCTGATAGTATTAATGTGGAAATTATTCATTTGTATTTTCAAGCTGTACATGTTAGTAAGGTATAAAAATATTTTAAGAAATGTATTAAGTATACAAGTAAATCTACCTTCGACTTCACTAATAAGATCAAGATCAATTGCCACAATCAGATTGTCATTATTCATAAACTATGCAATTTGGACTGTAAGGTGCAGAAAAATATTCAACACCAATGCTTTTGATGAAGAGGCTTTTACCATTAGGAAACTACAAAAAAGGAAGAATTGTGACCAACTGCTAACTCCCAACTCAAGATTTTATGAAACATGGAATCTCATTAAGAACATTTAATGAACGGAACAGTCTGCTGAACCGAGTCATATGTCAGGCAGATTGGGTAAATAAACACCGTTATTGATGGACTGCTTAGGTTAAACATTAGACAATGGTACCAGATATCACAGTTATTATCACACATTTATTTTATCCCTTATTCTATTTGTATTAATATATATGTCCTTATGAATTCATTAATGTATATAACATATTCATCTTGCTTGATTATCATTTTTTTACACATGTATTAGCTTATATTTTATACTTGTTTCTTTTGTACAATAGATAACATATTGATTTTGCATTCAATAAATTATAGAGAATAAAATCATAACTAATTCTCTGATAAACTTGATTAAAAGAAAATACGAAATTTTTGCTTGCCTAAACAATAAAACATGTATGGAACATCACAAGCAGCACTGAGATTTAAAGGTATAATTCAATGCCAAAAAATCGTGCATGTTTTAATTCACTAGTGGCGACTCAAGAGTTAATGTTCCATAGATCACAACTTGGTTCTATTTTTAATTCTTGAACATCCTATAACCTACTTGAGTGAAAAACTGTTTGATTACTTTTATTTTAATGATAGAAAAAAGTTTAAAATATAATTAGGAGATTAAAATCCTAAAAGAGACAATAATTTGGCAACATAATCATTTTAGATATTTTTGGTGTTCTGAAAGCAGTATATTATATTGAAAAATCAATATTGTGATCCTGTTAAATCAATGGGTGTCCCTTTTTTTTACATGATAATTGGTGATATTGTAAATAGGTTGAAGAAATAGTTTTTATTTGATTAATTATGCAAAGATTCAAATGACAGTTTTAATAATTATACATTACACAAATTCATGGCATAGAGATATTTAACTTGATAAAGTTTTAAAAAAAGCTACTTGTAATCTTAAAATAGAAAAGCTGTGAATCTTAATGGTTTTAAAACAAAAAACTATTGAAACTTTTTTTTTTAAAAAAAAAAGGGGGTGAATGTGCAAAATTGTTGCTTCAAAACAAAAACAACAGCATAAAGGTATTAATTAAGTTTACAGAAAGTGCCTTCAAGGATTTTATGAAATAGTTGTTTTTAGTTAGGATTGAATGGTTACTAGAGAAAGAGAGATAGGAAGAAAAAAAGACCAATTTAATTAAATGTACTTATGATCATTATATGATTACAATTACTATTTTTACTATTATCAAAATATCTCATTATAACTAGTTACTATCATATTTATCAGCATTTATATTACAACTAAACAACGAGGGATTTCCTTGGCAATATAGATTCAATTCAATCTTACACACCCTATAGCTGATAATTAACATTCACAAATCAATCACCAGGGCTAAAACTCTGAATAGTTTTAAGTAATAAAAAAAGGAAGAACGCTGATTGATCATGATGAACATTATCGGACAAAGGGGAACAACCTTGGATGATGGGAAACTTTTAATGCTGTCCTATACTTCCTGATAACTGACACCAATCAATGATATAATTTCTGTCATTTGTATTTGCCCTATTAGTATGAATCAGGTATGAAGGGAATGCAGTTCGCTCTAGATGGAGTGCCTACACTAGTGCAATTGACTCTAATATAATCCTAAAGACGAAAAATTTATCTATATAAATGGTAATTGGTGTTTATAAATGAATTTTTCCATGTTTATTACTCTGCACAATCTTTTTTCTAGAATAAAAGTTTTTTTTATATAAAAAAAGGCAAAAAAACTACAAATTCTTAATTCTAAATTATCATACAACTACAAATACTTCTATGATTGTAATTACTAACTGTTGGATTTATTGCGTCATTTATAATAAACACAAACTCGTAAAAATAGATTAAATATTGTATATTTACAATATAAACAATGTTATACCTTCACCTTATACTGTTGGCTTGATATAGCATTTAGTGGTGATGATTTAGTTTGTGCTCACAGCCATTTTGAAATCTAAAGACCAGCCAAAACCACCGCTGTCATATCCAATTTGTCTGAAGGTTTGTAATGATGGTATATTATAAGATGTGATATGTTGAACTATTTCCATCATTTGTGAGTGAATGTTGAATGTATAAAAAAAATTAAACTTTATTTAAACTTTCCAAATACAAACAACTTGTTAGTAATAACACACAAATAGACAATACAGATTAGTAATTACACAGCATTTCAAGTAGTATTATTCTCCACTCTTCTTCAGGTGTTGCTAGCCTATATGCACAGTGACAATATTCACTTAGAAGTTGAACTCTCACCTTTAGATTCTTGAATATCAAATTTAAGGTAAACACTCTACCAACTGAGCTATTCTGTCAAAGGCAACATATAGTAGAAATTTGATATAATTATATATGAGGGTTGGTTCAAGAACTTCTAAGCAAATATTGTCACTGTGCATATAGGCTAGCAACACCTGAAGAAGAGTGGAGAATAATACTACTTGAAATGTTGTGTAATTACTAACCTGTATTGTCTATTTGTGTATTATTACTAACAAGTTGTTTGTATTTGGAAAGTTTAAATTTTTTTATACATTCAACATTCACTCATAAATGATGGAAATAGTCCACCATATCACATCTTATTGAATAAAAGTACTTTAAATTCATATTTTAGAAATTATAAGCTAGTAAAAATAATATGTTTTATTTCATATGGGAATATAAGTATTTGGAAATTATAAGTTTGTTTTAATCAGACTTCTGCATCTTTTGGACAATCCTTTGGATCGGCCGAATCATCCTTCCCCCTCCCTGCATATTCCGGGCATTTGGACTGTCATATTTCAAATATTTTATGAAGGTAATTTTTTAAAAAAAATCCCTTTTAAAATAAAGCATATTATTTTTACTAGCTATCTACTATTTCCAAATATACTATGATAGCTTGCCTTATGAGTAGGTACAATAGCACTTCTAGCTGTTCTGTGACAGCTTACTTTATATCCAAATTAGATTCTAGCAGCTTACAGTTCTAATGTAAACTTACCTCATTGCTTGAACCATATTGCAGACAATGTTCATACTGCCATTCAGGTCTGACAGTAGGTTGTTGTTGTCTCCCCCTACCTCCAACTGGACTGACTATTTATAACCAGATACCCTTCCATAATAAGAACGATCAAATTCACTGAACAACATCATCTACTGGTCTGCTTTTTCTACTGGATGTATATTATCTGTTCATTTATATATTGGATTGTGGTCATAAATGCTTAATGCAATCAAAATAAGATTGAATTTGGACTAGTCCATTAGTTGGCAATAAGTTGAGATTTTACACTACCATTATAACTACTGTTATAATGGCTACAACTATGGTCTCTTTATTATTATCAATATCAATCAAGAAACATAAACACTTGATCTTATCCATTCTGACTTTTTTTTGACATTGACTATATTATTAATAGCTTCATTAAAAAAATGTCTGCTTTACAATATTATAAAAATTTATGAGTAAAAAATTTAATAGATTTATATTTGACAAAAAAGATGTACTAATCTCGAATGAATTAAAACAGCAAAGAAGATATTTTCTAATTATTACTTTAATTAAATCTTTTATGTATAATTATATTGAAAGTATCATGCAGCAAACAAAATCATATAATTTTTTTAATGTAATCACCCCATTGGCCATGTATTCAAACCCAGTTCTGCCCAAATAATTTGCACAGAGAAGAGTGATGCCAAAAAAAAAATCAAAGAAGCTTTTTACATAGCAAATGATCTTAGTGTCATTAATAGAAACAATGGACTAATTAAAAATTAAACTCATTTGCATATGCGTACAATAAATCACAACAGTCTTCATTTGTAAAGCTATGAGTATGAGATTTGAACATTAAATCTTGAAAGCGCTAAGCAGAAGTATTACACATTATAGTATAATTAAAGCTTCACTAATGTATGCGAAATAAGTAGCATATTTATACTTACATATATAATGTTATTTTGAATAAATAGAATGATTACTTCGACTACCTTTTGAATAGTAATACAGAAAAGCAAACATTTTATCATCTTATTTCTGCTGATCTTACATTCACTAATGATCTTATTTTTACTTTACACTCTATGCATGCACATAGTATTACAATCATTGATAGCAGTTTATCTGTGATTTCTTGTTCATACTTTTCTGAGTTAATCCAGTTGTTGTTTGATAATAGCGGTGTAGAATTACATTTTATTTAGCTATAGTTTAATTTTGAATGTTTTTAATTATCTATAATAATTTGAAATGAATATTTTAAGATTTTATTTTTGCCAATTTAGCACTCCCTAACTTTGTGTCTTTGCTTTATGCTCTACACATGTGCATAGTATTACGATTGTTGATAGGAGCTGTGTAGAATCACATAGTATCTAGACATATTATAAAATCGTTTAAATTTTTTTCCCAATTTCCAAGCTTAAAATCCTATTGCAACTTAAATTCAAGGCAGCTTATATTTGAAGTAATGTGGTGAATTAAATTTATTATTTACATTCATTTAATTATAAAGAAAGTTTGCATCAAAGAAAATACAATAATGGAAGTTGCATTTTTTCTTCAATGACGTTTCATTATTTGTGTCTTTGAATATATATAGTGATAACTCTTGCAACATATTCTAAAGCTCTGAAGTGTCATTTTCATAAATAATCACACATCATTTGCAAAAATCTATATGTTCATGTGTTTTTATTTCTTTAGCTTTTTATTCCAAACGATAAAATAATTCTTGCAAAACTGCTATAAAATGTTCTGGAGATATGGAGTCATCTTGTCATGCACCCTTATCAATGTTCAATCTCCTTAGTGTTCTCCATATACTCTAACCAGTGCTGCTGTTAGTTTGCTAAATACTCTAGATTATGATATAATCCTTGGTTAATATCTAGATAATCGAAAGTTTTAGTCACTGTGGAATGTCTTTTTATAATTTACAAATATAAAACAATGGTAATTACATAATTATATATACATATATAATTGCAAAAAAGCATAACATCATCATCATCAACCATTATCAATGCACTGCAGGATGGTCTCTTTAAGTTTAAACTATCTCCGATATTTAGCTTCTCTTATCCACATCACCCCTGTGCACTTTCTTATTTCATCCATTTATTGCACATGTGGTCTCTTTCTGGGTCTTTTACAATCTCTTGGAATACATTTTAAGATTTCAATTTTCCACCTATTATACTCTCTTTTATCAATAGGTCAGCCTAACTCCACTTCAGTCTTTCAATTTTTTCAATGAGGTCAATAACACTTGTTTGTTCTCTTACCCATATATTGCATTTTTGACCTCTTCTTGTTACTACTAACATGCATCTTTTCATACTTCTTTGAGTGGTCTAAAGTTTCTATATTTTTCTTCTATTAAGTGTCCAAGTTTCAGATCCATAAATAAGAACTGGTAAAACACATTTATTAAAAACCTTTCTTTTCAAACACATAGGCATATTTCCTTTTAGTATCAAGTAATTTCTACCAAAAGCCCTTCAACCAAATTTAATTATATGATTAATTTCATCCATTGTTTTCATCTGTATTAATAATCTGACCAAGATATTTGTAGCTGTTAATCTCTTCTAACTCATCATAATCAATCTTTATTTTCATATTTTGAGAAAATCCATTGAACATTACTTTAGTCTTTTTAACATTTATCTTTAGTCATCCTTTCCTACTTTCATCTGATAACTCCTGCAACATTTCCTGCAGCTCTAAAGCATCATTTGCAAAAAACAACTACATCATCTGAAAAATCTAAATGACTTAAATAATCTCCATTTACTTTCACTCCTTTAGATTCCCATTTTAATCCACAAAATACTTATTGCAGCACTGCTGTAAAAAATTTTGGAGATATGGAGTTTTTCAATGTTGACTTTCCTAATATCATTATAATAAATTAATGATCAGCTTTTCAAGCTAATGCACATGTACTTTATGAATCTTAATAATAAATGAATACTCTCATTTTCAACACAAAATAAAGTCTTTGTGAAAGAATAGAATGAATCCACCTATTCTTTCAACCCAAATGCTTAAGTATGGGCAAATCTTAAGTACTGGAAATGAGAGCATGAAGATATTAACCAATCACTTTAAATTACTTTTACTATGTCTGAATGAATGATGCCTGCAAAATTTACTAGAATTTATGATACATCATTCTTAAATGAAATTTAACATATATAAATGAGTTATTTATTTTATATAGTAATTTAAAGTGATTGGTTAATATATTCATGCTTTCATTTCCAGTATTTAAGCTTTTCCCATACTTAAGCATTTGGATTGAAAGAATATGTGGATTCATTCTATTCTTTCACAAAGACTTTATCTTGTGTTGAAAATGAGAGTATTCATTTATTATTAAGATTCATAAAAAAAGTGCATGTACATTAGCTTGAAATGCTGATCTTTAGTTTATTACAATTCATAAACATCATGCTATATAAAATAAATAACTCATTTACTAGTATCATTATGTAACCTAATTGTTACTGTTGCATTCTTATAAATATTCTTTAAAATATGATAATATCCTGGATCTATATCTTGATGATCCAATGTTTTAATCACTGAAGAAATGTTTATAGAAACAAATGCCTTTACATAATCTATAAATCTAAAGCATAATGGCAACTCTTATTCATTTGTAATTTCTTTAACTTCTCTCAATACCTGGATATAATCTACTGTATCATAACCACTTTTAAATCCAGCTTGTTCTCTTGGTTAGTGGAAATCCAATGTTCTTTATATATTAAAGAATAGAAATGAGAAAATATCAATGTAAATAGAAATAATCTTTAACCTTTGATGTTTAAATCCTTATGAGAAGTTGGGTTTGAAGTAAAAGAAAATCTGTTTTACTTCAACAAAAACCTCAAACCAAAAAGCTATTATCGATTTAATGAAAAAACCGATTTGGCCTCAGAATTTGTCAATTAGTAGTAATTGATAATTTCTTGGTAATATCAAAGTTTAAAGATTATTTCTATTTAAATAGATTATATCTTCTTATTCTATTTTTTTATTATAATAACAGCCCATGGCAATATCTCCTGATTGCAGACTCAGGTTGCCATTTGAGATGACCCTTTATTTAGGTACTTACAATTGCAGATCACTTTCAAGTTAAGAAAGATTGCAAGAATTGAAAGAACTCTCTCATATTAAATGGGATATTATTAGATTTTGTGTGAAATTAAAAGAAAAGGCAAGGAGACAATTGATTTAAAAAGTGGACATACACTGTATTATAAAGGAGCAACATTGGAAGTATAAGTAGAGTAGATTCATTATAAATAAAAATAGAAGAATAACATTGTGGAGATTGATGGTGTATCAGGCAGAGTGACAAGATTAGTTATTCAATTTAATAATGGATTCCAAATGTAAATAATTCAGATGTGTGCTGCAACACAATCTCATTGTGATGAAAAAATAGAGGATTTTTATATGGATGTACAAAAAACTTTTGATCAGACCAAATAACATTTTACAATTGTCATGGGAGACTTTAATTCTAGAATTGGTAAACAGTTAAAAGAAAAAAATACTGTAGGTAAATTTGATTATGGTAATAGAAATGAGAGATGACAGACTGGTGAAGTTTTCAGAAAAAGAAAGACTTTATATTATGAATTCTTTTTTTTGAAAAAAATGTTAAATGTAAATAGACATGGAAACATCCAAATGAAGATGGATTACATTTTGACTAAGAGAAAATACATATTTAAGATTGTAATGTCGTTAATAAATTCAACTACAGGAGATGATCATTGATTAGTAAGATGTATTGATATGTGTTAATATAAAACTAGAGAAACAAAAATTATTAAGAATAATAATATTCACAGTTAATATTTCTAATTTTCAGAAATATTCTAATGAATTTAAATTAGAACTTGCAAATCGTTTTGAAATATTAGCAGATTTAGAACATGATTCAGATTTATTATAAAATTAATAGGAAAATAACTGATACACTTTTAAAAACTGCAACAAAGATAGCTGGTAAAAAAAGCAGCAATTGACCAATAAAATTAATATTGGGACTAGAGAATTTATGAAGAAAAGAAGGAATATAAAAATGATGCATTAAAAAGGATTGAATATCTCGAATTTTGTAAGATGGTGCAAAAAAAGAGTTGATAATGATATAAGAAAATATAATTGTAAACTAGCAAGGAAAATTGTAGAAGAGAATAAGTATCAAGAAAACAACATTTTGGTATTGGTAGGAAAAATATATTTGCAATAAGAAAAAAAGATGGAACTATTGCTAAAAAGTGAGATAACATCATGAAATGGGTAAAAGAGTTCTATCAAGAATTATATACTAAGTACCTCCTACAACTATTATATCTTCTGGATTGCTCAAGATTTTAAATGAAGAAGTGAGATATGCAATTAAATTTATAAAAAAGGGGAAAGCTCCAGGTAATGATGGAATTATAATCAATATCTTAAAAGAAGCAGATAAATAAATAAATAAATAAAAATTTGGCAAAGTTATATACCAAATGTCCATAGGATAAGATGTACCAGTTGATTGAAAAAATGCAGTATTAATATTAATATTTAAAAAAGATAAAAAGAAGATATTAGAAATTACAGACCTAGCAGTCTTTTATCAGTTCTATACAAAATTTTTACCAAACTAATTACAAGAACTTTGGATTTTATCCAACCAAATGAACAACTTGGATTTAAAAGTGACTTTAGTACAGTGGACCACATCCAAGTATTAAAAGAAGTTATAGAAAGGATCAATGAATATGAGTTGCCATTATGCTTTGGATTTGTAGATTCTGAAAAGGCATTTGATTCTATAAGCATTTCTTCAGTGATTAAAGCATTACATTATCAAGATATAGACACATAATATCATCATATTCTGAAGAATATTTATAAAAATGTAACAGCAACAATGCTATGAAGATTAATACTGAAAATGATGTACAACAGAGTGGTTCCATATCTCCAAAACTTTTTACAGCAGTTTTGCAAGACGTATTTTGTGGATTAAAATGGGCATAAAAGTAAATGGAGATTATTTAAGTTACGTAGATTTTGCAGATGATATAGTTGTTTTTGCAAATATTACTTTATAGCTTCAAGAAATGTTGCAAGAGTTATCAGATGAAAGTAGGATTAAAAGTAAATGTTAAAAGACTAAGTAATTTTCAATGCTTCTCAAAAGATGTAAATAAAGATTGATAATGATGAATTAAATAAATTTAACAACTGCAAATATCTTGGTCAAATTATGACTACAGATGGAAAATAATAAATGAAATTAATCATAGAATTAAACTTGGTTGGGGTGCTTTTGATAGAAATAACTTAATATTAAAAGGAAATATGCCTATGTGTTTGAAAAAAAAGTTTTTAATAAACATGTTTTTTTCAGTTCTTACTTATGGATCTGAGACATGGACTCCTCAATAAAAGAACAATACAGAGACTTCAGACCATTCAACTAAGTATGGAGAGGTGCATGTTAGGAATAACAAGAAGAGATCTAAAATTAAATACATGGGTGAGAGAACAAACAGGTGTTACTGACATCATTGAAAGAATTAAGAGACTGAAGTTCAATTGGACTAGACATATTGCTAGAAGTGATGATAGTAGATGGACAATTGAAATCTTAAACTGGATTTCAAAAGATTGTAAACGACCTAGAAAAAGACCATATGTGGGATGGATGAAATAACAAGGTGTCTGGGATGATATGGAGTGATATTGAAGAAGATAGATTGAACTTGGAGAGACCTTCCTGCAGTGGATCGAAAATGGTTGGAAATGATGATGATATAAAATAAATGCCATTTACATTTTGACATTATTCACTTTAATGATTACTACCAATCATTTATTAGGCTAGAGATTATAATATCATTCCTAGTCCAATTATAAACTTTAAAATCAGTTAAGGATTAATGTATCTCTTCTTTTTTATTAAATATAAAAATATCATCATTAATCTATTTTTGTACTTTCTTCCTGCATCTATTATTATCTTTTTAAATATTAGTAAAACTTTCATTGCATTATACATTACAAAATTCTAAAAATAAAGACGTTGAAAAAGATAAATAATTCCAAGATGCCTTTTATATTAAACCAATACTCGTCACTTACACAGGTAACAATTTTTTACATATGTTTTTATCATTTATTCAGCATTTATCAATATCAATACTATAATTTGATTTACAAGTATCATATATAAAAAAATCATTACTTTCTATCATTGTTTACTTATTGTATAAAAAAGGTATTTCCATCTCTAATTTAAAGCATCTTTTTTTTTTTTTTCATATTATACCAGAAAATCTTTTTATCTTATTTATTCATTTCACATTGGATCTGTTTCTAGAACTTTTAGAATTTCTTTGAATTCAGTTTAAGATATCAATCTCTTGTCAGCTTTTTTAGCAGCATACCAACTAAATTGTATCTTCTTAATTATTTGAATTATGTCATTGATACTTGTTTGGTTTTTTATTCATGTATATGTTGGTTTTATCCCACCCCTCAGGATTACTCCCAACATATATATTTCAATGCTGTGTTGTATAGTATGAAGTCTTTATATTGTAAGTGTCCAAGTCTCAGATCCATTAAGTAAAATATGATAAAACACATTTATTAACAACCTATCTTTTCAAATGCCTAGGCATATTAACCAAAAGCACTTCATTCAAGTTTAATTTCATGATTAATTTTATCCATTACATTTCCATCATTTTATTTTATCTATTACATTTCAATCTATATTAATAATGTAACAATGATATTTGTATTTCTTAACTTTTTTTAATTCATGGTTAAGTTGCAAGAGTTATCAAATAAAAGTAGAAAGCAAGAGTGAAAATAAATGCTATAAATTTTTTTGGAAATATGGAATTATCACACACACCTATATCATTATTAATATTTTTAATGGAACAATGTTATCTAGTTACTGTTGTTGCATTTTGATAAATATTCTTTAGAATATGGCAATATTTAAAATTTATTTATTGTTGATCTACAGTTTTAATCATTGTGAGAAAGCTTATAGAATCAAATGGCTCTTTATGATTAAAAAAACCAAAGACTATAGCAAATCCTTTCTATAATTTTCTTAAAAGACACAGAAAAACGATTCTTTATAACTTTTGAGAAATCGTTTTTCTCTTCAAAATATCCTAGTAAAATTCAACTTTAAATAACATTTACCCATTATGAATAAATAAAGTTGGCAAAAAAACTAGAAATTCTTGATGAACAAAATCGAAAGATATTTAACAACTCAATCATTTAATCTTTTGCACTCGGTAATTTATATGCAGTATATATTTTAATGGGAGCAAGAAAAGAATTTGCAGTTAACTAAAAGATGATTGTTTGATTGCGTTTTTACAATATTGCTGTTTCAACTATTATTATCAAGTGACTTACATAGTTAGCAAGCGTGATTGGCCTATTAAACACTCTATAAATAACAAAATGATTTATTACTTTCATCTTTTAGTTTGAGACCAAAAAAGGGTTTGTTATTTTACTATTTCAAAATTCTGATAATTTTTGATTGTGACATCAGTCAGATTGCTTTGATTACAAAACAAATGTATGAATTTGGGTCTGTGAATATTTTTTTTTACTTATAATTGGAGAACACATAAAAATTATGACCCACAAGTGAAAGAACAAAGATAAAAAAAAAGTGCATTAATACTTTCAATATAGCTTGTTTTTTTGTTTGATTTGTGACCAAAGTTTTCTCTCAATGCTTTTATAAAAATGGTAGTTGAAAGAACATAGTAATGCTATTGATGAATAAAAAGTGAAAGGAAATTAAATTTTTAACATTAGTCATTTGGTGAATACATTTTTCAATGGATTCCTTATTTCTTCATCTGAATCTTTTAAGATATCAACAGTAATTCCAGTATTTACTATAGTTTTTCTTTGAATTTCTTACATACCTTACTTTGATTTAAAGATTTTTGGCAATTCGGATATGATGCAAATGTAAAGGTTACTTTGTTGTTAGTTCTTTTGTTTTTTATTGCTATTTAGTTTTTTTTATAGAACTTTTTCACATATTTTATGACTGTTCTTTTTTAATAATAGCATCAGCAATTTTTTTGTATAGCTGAAACAACTTTTCTTACATACCATGATGTTGTTTTATGCTTGAAGATGTTTATTCTGTTTTATAGCTTTCTTTGTTAATCCAAATATTTGGTTGGATTATCATTATTTTCTTTGCGATTTTACAGAATTGCAGATATTGACATTGTTCTTAAAGATTTTTGTATTTGTTTACTCTTTATGTACTGCTATTTTATTGTACTAATTATTAGAATGTAAGTTGTTAATTTTTGACCTTATCTCCATAACTAAATTTACCTACAATACATTCATTTTTCAATCATTTTGGAATTCTTCATTAATATCTTCTATGACAATTAAAAAATGTTGTTTGGTTTGATGAAAAGTTTTTCTAACTATTCATCACAATGAGAACTTGTTGAAGTATACACCTGAATTTTCTGCATTTGGTATCTTCTATTAAACTTACCATTCTATTCGATAAAGCACCAATCCCACAAAGTTGTTCTTCCATATATTTTATTTATAATAAATTCCACTCCCCATTTTATCCAATATTTGTATCTTCTTAATAAAATACATGTCAACCATAGAAACCTATGATCTTTTCATTATATGAAGTTCAACGGTATCCTATTTAATAGTGTAACTTTTCCTGTTTATATAATACTTCATCAATTGAAATTAATCATCTTTTAGTTCTAGAAAGCCATATAAAATATCATCATTGAATGGCAGCTGGGTCTACAATCAGGATATAAAGAGCTCCCTCTGTTTATATGTAAAAAAATTGATTTACACACACATTAGCATATCTATCCGCCCTTCAAGAAAACTCAATTGATATTTCCCTTAAGAACTATCAAGCAACTGAAGTGAGGATCATGGTCTTCTTAAAATTTAAACTCAGATTTAGAATTTTTCTTTGGCCAATCAATCTAATATTGATTGACAAATGGGTAATTTAGAGATAAATTTTGATAATTATTAGCTTTCAGAGATCGAAACAAATTAAACATGCCAATATATTCAAAAACTTACAAATTGAAATGAAAAGTGTATATTAATTCAAACAGTCTACCACAGTAAAATTACACTTATTAAATAGTTTTCAGCACTTAAAAATGAATGATGAAATAATTTGCAATCCATTTTCATTAAATCAACTATTATGATACAAATTAATGATGATGAATAATTTCTAGCTATCATGTTTAAAAATTGCTTGCTAATTAAGATTGATAATTATTCCAATTTGGTAAAGAAAGCCTTGCTGAACTGAAATTTGAAATCCTGCACATTAATATAATTGAAGACACTTAATTTTATTTAAACTTTGACCAATTACAAGCACCACCTTCTAGTTTATTAATACAGGCATCTAAATTATTTTCAAACAAGAGTGATAAATCTTTTGCATGCAGACATTAAAAAAATTCAGTTGTAGAAAGTAAACTGTGTCACAAAATAAATCAATGTAATTGTGTATGCAAAAACTTTAACCAATTTTTATCATTGAAGAAATTAAAACTATGAGCATTCATGGTAAGTTTAAGTGATTATAAAATTCAAGAATTTTGATGTCCAGATTCTGGAAATAGGACTTATCTGGACAAAAACATAAAAATATTTTAAAATATTAGAATTACATTAATAAAATATTTGACTCTGGGAAACCTGAAGGAAATGTGTATACAAATTGTGTATTAATTAAGATATGTGTAATCTTTTAGAAATTTTCCAAGTTAGATATCACCAAGTCAATAACACATAGCAATTGGATGGACCATTGAAGAATTGGAATATGGAGTTGATTGAAGCCTGTTCATTAAAGTATGAAGATTGTCTATCAAAGAGTTTTAGTATATATCTGAGCACTTATTGCATATATGTGTAGAGATGATAATCTGGACCAACTGATGATTTCTGGTTTAACATGAAATATGTATATTAAACCACTAAACATCACATGATCACCATCTCTCCACTAACCATCACATGATCACCATCTCTTATGCTAGCATATAACTGTTATTAAACAGGCAAAACTCTCCATACAGTAGTACTATCCTGTGCCAACCAGAGTAATCAATGGATGCCAGCAGGCTTGTGCATAAAATCCCCATCTAGTGCCTACTCATCCAATCTTCCTAGACTAGTTTCTAGCTTCTGGCCTTCATCAGTGAGGAACCTTGGATCTGAAAGCATTGCACCTAGATCTTAGGATCTAATGCAACCCTCCAGCACCTACCTTTTATCTCTACTTAACTACAAAACTATGAGAATAAAATTAAAAACACAATAATATTTTCAATCTAAGCTCAATAGCTTATATAGTCATATGGGTCTGAACTCAGTCCAGCACCCATACATTTTGGTGTCTTTGGCTCTTTAACAACCAAAGCCACCACTATCTTATTAGGCAGAATTGGTGTGTTAAACCACTAAATATCACATGATCATCATCTCTTATGCTAGCACATAACTGTTATTAGACGGGCAAAATCTCTACCCAGTAGTGCCACCTTGTGCCAACAAGAATAATCAATGGATACACTACAGTATGAAGAGTTTTGCCTGTTTAATAACAGTTATGTGCTAGCATAAGAGATGGTGATCATGTGATATTCAGTGATTTAACACCAATCCTGCCTAATAGGATAG
This sequence comes from Epiperipatus broadwayi, assembly GCA_028023455.1. NCBI lineage: Eukaryota > Metazoa > Onychophora > Udeonychophora > Euonychophora > Peripatidae > Epiperipatus > Epiperipatus broadwayi. The sequence goes on from JAQFVV010006243.1 coordinate 1,153,883, forward strand.
AGGTGGCTATGGTTGTTAAAGAGCCAAAGATACTAAAATGTATTGGTGTTGAACTGAGTATGTGTTCAAGTATATCAGTGTTATGAGATAGAGTGGAGAGTGGTGGTCTGTGTAAAAGTCTGTGCTCATATACTCTATATATTACATATATTGATACAGGTATATAATAAGCTTGCATATTAGTTATCACATAGCAATAATCATGAATAACATTTTAACAGAATGATTATTCTTTTATTTATTTTTTAGATTCTTCAATGGCCCATTTATCATTGTAAGTTAGAGTTGATTTATTACATTATTAGTGGGTCTTTTTTTTGTATATTTTTTATTAATTCTTTCAAACTTGTAAAAAATATACTGTGTTTCTTGTGAAAGTTAGATTAATATGATTGAATATCCAATTGTTTATACATTTTGCCAGCAGCACTATTCTGTTTCTTAGTAATTACAACAAACCTCTTAATAATAATAGCAAATTACTTAATTCATTAATTTAGGCAATGTATGATAAATCAAAGGCAGCTCTTTACTCTATGGCCATCTATAGTAAACTTTTAGCAATTAAAAATGAAAAACTATTTAAAACTTTATCCCAAACCAATTTCTGGCTTTGCCTTTATCAATGAAGTTTGGGATTAAAAAACATATCTAATGGCCATCTTTATTTTACTATTCAAACTAAAAGCCTGAAATTCAAAACATTGGCTTCAGTTCAATGCTTTAGGGTTTTGAATTTTAGAAATTTAGCTCGAATAATTAAAATGAAGTTAAAGATGATTGCTAGACATATAACCTCATTTCTTCCACCTTTAAGTCCCAATTCAAAAGTTAGAAACTGATCTGAGAATTTAAATGCATTACCAGGGGCAATCACTGATTAATGAAGTTCAAATCCTGATTTAAAGAGTTGGTTTACATAAAATTAAACTCTAAGCATAAGTGTTACACATGTATTTAAAACACTTAGTGACAGGTGCGGTCACATATGAAGATTAATTTCCTTCCAGAAAATTACAATAATATACATCACTAAATTATTTATTTACATATAAAACATTATATAACTGAAGTGATTTAGACTACTTACAATCTGTTATTCCACCAAATATAGGAAATATTGTGTTTATTTTATTCCACAATTGGTTTTTCTCATTATCTAATATTTAACTTATTAATTGACTTAATTGTTTGGTCATATTTATTTTTTGTTTAGAAGCCATTGCCTATAATTTTTCCATTGTTTATATGGTACTCTGGTATTAGAGCTGCAACATGGAGCATGTATTAGACTTACTGTGCCTGTTCACATTTGTATCAATCTGCTCATAATTTTGTAATCTTGGGAATCTGACCAAAATAACATGTACACAGATCTTGTAAACAACTTTTTTGGCAAAAAATATGTGCACACAGATCTTATTCATGATATTTTGGCAAGATTTACAAAGCTATTGGTTTTTTTTATATAAATATGAAAAGAGCACAATAGGTCTAATACATGCTCCATGTTGCAAGACTAAAAATAACTAAAAGCAAAAACATAATTAAACATATTTATCATTTTCAATAAGAAATGTATGATTTTGAACATGACATTCAAATATGTATGATTTAGACACTAATAACTTTTAAGAATGACATTTTTAAGAAAAAGTGATTTGTGATCTTAATGAAATGATGGCATTACATAAAAAAATTGTTAGTTTAAATACGCACTAAACAAACAGTAAATGATTTTGGGTTTTAAATAATATTTTTAAAAAGTAATTAACTATATGTATGACTTTCATTCTAACAACTTTTAAGAATGATATTCTCAATCAAAAAAAAATGTCTTTTGTGATCTTAATGAAATGACATCATTACACAAAAAAAATTGTTACTAAAAAAATAGTAAATGATTTTGGTTTTTAAATAATATTTATAAAAACACATTAAGTATACTCATACAATATTTACCATTTACTATATAACAGGAATTGTCTCCTTAAAACAAACCATTTCACATGTAATATTACCACAGAAAATGGATATCCGTACTAAAAAATTTCTCTCCGAAAATGTAGCAAATGATTGCAGTGTATGCTGGGATTTTTACCAGAAATTTTTTTATAAACAAATTAAACCAAAAAAAAATACATATTTATTATTAGACCTTTATTAGGTTTTTATCCTGGTGGAACCATTTCTTTCATATTGTTAAATATGGCAGAAAGAAATCTGGACAATAACTGAAAATATCAAAGTACTACAAAAAAAAAAAAAAAGATCGTGTTGATAAAGATAAAAACACGTTTCCACACATATAGTTGCAGGGTTTATTTCCTTTCAATTTGATGTCATTGCAACATTATCCACTTATTGTGGGGTTGAAAAGGCCTCTTATCTCCCCTGCATTGCAACTCTAATACTAAACTACCATTTATATATATAAAACATTAAAAGTCTGCTTGCACAGTGAAACCACTGGTTATGTTTTTGAGTTTATATTTTTGTTGGCTAATCTGGTTGAGTTGTGAATTTGGGATAATTTTAATTATATATATATACATGCACACAACGGGCATAAAATACAATCCTGCCTAATATTAAATTAGTAATTATAAAGAGAATTTTAAAAAACACAGTATTAGACAAATTATTAACAACTTAAGACATTTGAAAAAACCTATGTGTAATGCGTATAATTAAATCCATATATCACATATTTAATTGTTAATTAGTTTAATTAATACTATAAATATTAATTTACAATATATATATATTCTCTATTGTGACTTATACACTATATTAAAAATGGCATTTCCATTATATTTGTATACATTAGCCAATCGGAGTTTAGATCTTGTCAAAAAATAAAAATAATATAATGAATATTGTAAAGAAATAAATATAGAAAAGAATATAAATAAATAAATTTAAGTATATAATTTTAATTCTCTTCAATTATAACAACAGTAAAAATAAGGGTGTATCATATTTAAGGAATTATTTAGATAATAATCATTAAAAAAAGTCAAGTAATTTTCTAGATATTTCAGTATTATACAGATTATTCATTTTATTAGCAGATTATGTATTTATTATAAAGTCTTGAAAATAATTTATCAGAATTGTCTCTCAGTTTTTCTAAATCAAGTTAATGACTAATAAATAATAGACAACTAATTTTGAAATGTCGCAGTTTCTGGACATCACATGGTATCTATTTCTTGCCGCTTAAGTTTAATTGATAATGATTGTGATTATCTAAGTAGTAAAAAAGTAGTTCTATATAAGTTATATGTTTTTATTTATTTGTATTATCATTGTAATTTAAAAAAATTGCATATAGTACTTTTTTTTCATATGTCAAATGATGGATTGACCGGGAAGCGAACCCGGACCAGCTGCTTGGAAGGTAGCTATGCTAACTACTAGGCCACCAACGCTTGACATATAGTATATTTTTTAGCAGACAATTTGCATATATATAATGAAAAGTTGAAAACTACTACTAGTAATATATAACAGTTATATGATGGACTATTTTCATCACCTAGTTTATCTGTTAAATGTTTGTTTTTTTTTAGAAAAAAATCAAACTTTACTCATTCTTTCCCAAATACATTCAGCTATAAGTAATAACATATTAATTAATAGAGAACACACGTCGATAATCGCATTATTTTCATCTTTTTTTCAGATACTGTTGGCCTCACCAATGAGAGTAATAGCATGGAAATTAAAACAGATTTTTAATGAATATTGACTAATTAGTCTATTCTGTTAAAAGCAATATACCGTAGTTAGAAATTTATATACTCATCTTTGAGAGTTCTGATTTGTACATTTTTTTAAATGGCAAATTTAATAAATTATTTCCAAACATTTAATATTTGCCATTGTTATAAGAGCAGCAAATACTATCACTTTCAAGATATCATTAATGTAGAAGACACAAGATTAATAGCATTCTAAAACATTGTACTATATATTCTTAGTGTATTAATATTAACAATTGAGTGTATTTGGAAAAATGTAAAGTTTGAATTATTAAAAACATTTAATAATTAATAGAGATTTGAACTTGGTTTTTGAAACTTTCTACATCTATTTATCTATCTTATATACCCAATACACATGACCACATTTATGTGAACAAGATATTGGAGATCATTTATCTTTTTCACATTTATGTTGTCATAAGTATCGGTTATATAAGGTAGAGTGGATAGATGTAAGAAGCTTGAAAAACTGAGTTCAAGTCTTTATAATGACAATAAATTCAGTGTAGACAATATACTTGTATCTAAATAATTAATATTAGATTAGGAAATTAGTCTAACATATACCTACAAAAAATGAAGCTTTCAAACTTAAGTAATCTTAAAATTATAGTTTAACTACTATTATTACTACTGCTACTACTACTACTACTACTACTACTACTACTACTATTACTGCTACTACTACTACTATTGCTGCTGCTACTGCTACTGCTTCTGCTGCTACTGCTACTATTACTAGTGCTACTGCTACTATTACTACTACTGTTGCTGCTGCTACTGCTACTACTACTACTACTACTACTACTATTATTATTATTATTATTATTATTATTATTATTATTATGTTTCAGCAATATACTTTATTGACCAAAAGATGAGTTTACAAATGTTTTGCATGGGTTTGCCAGGGTTATAAAGGCATTTCAATGATTCATCATCATCATCAACCATTATCAATCCACTGCAAGATAAATGTCTCTCCAAGTTCAATCCATCTTCTCCAATCTTTAGCTTCTCTTTTCCATGTCATCCCTGCACACCTTCTTATTTTATCCATCCATCTCACATGTGGTCTCTTTCTTGGTCTTTTACAATATCTTGAAATAAAGTTTGATTTCAATTGTCCAGCTATTATCATCTCTTCTAGCAATGTGTCCAGCCCAACACCATTTCAGTCTTTTATTTTATTCAATGAGGTCAGTAACCACCTGTTTGTACTCTTACCCATATATTATGTTTTCAATCTCTTCTTATTACCCCTAACATGCAGTCTCCATACTTCTTTGAGTGGTCTGAAATCTCTGTATTGCTCTTCTATTAAGTGTCCAAGTCTCAGATCCATAAGTAAGAACTAGTAAAACACATTTATTAAAACCTTTTTCAAACACAGGCATATTTTCTTTTAGTATCAAGTTATTTCTACCAAAAGCACTTCAGCCAAGTTTAATTCTATGATTAATTGCATCCATTATGTTTCCAATCTTCTAACTCATCATAATCAATCTTTATTTTATATTTTGAGAAAATCCATTAAACATTACTTTAGACTTTTTAACATTTATCTTTAGTCCTACTTTCCTACTTTCATCTGATGTTTCCTGCAACATTTTCTGCAATTCTAAAGCATTATGTGCAAAACCAAGTACATCATCTGCAAAATCTAAATGACTTAAATAATCTTCATTTACTTTCACTCCTTTAGCTTCCCATTTTAATCTACAAATAACTTCTTGCAGCACCACTGTAAAAAGTTTTGGAGATATGGAGTCACCCTGTCTTACACCCTTTTCAATGTTGACTTTCCTAGTATCATTATGTAATCTAATTGTTGCTATGGCATTTTTATAAATATTCTTCAAAATATGACAATATCCTGGATCTATACCTTTATGATCCATTGCTTTAATCACTGAAGAAATGTTTATAGAATCAAGTGCCTTTTCATAATCTACAAATCCAAAGCATAATGGCAACTCATATTCATTTGTATTTTCTATAACTTCTTTCAATACCTGGATATGATCTACTGTACTAAAACCACTTTTAAATCCAGCTTGTTCTCTTGGTTGGTAGAAATCCAATGTTCTGTGTAGGCGAGTTGTAATTGTCTTGGTAAACTTTTTGTATAAAACTGGTAAAAGGCTAATAGGTCTGTAGTTTCTAATATCTTTCAATCATCTGATACATCTTTATCATTTAGACATTTGGTATATAACTTTGCTAAAAAAAATTCTATTTCTTCACCTGCTTTTTTAAATATATCAATTATAATTCCATCATTACCTGGAGCTTTTCCTTTCTTCATAAATTTAATTGCACATTTCTCACTTCTTCATTTAAAATTCTGACAATTTGGAAGATATAATAGATAAAGGAGGTACTTTTTCTTTATTACTATATAATTTTTGATAGAAGTCTTCTACCCATTTCATAATGTTATCTCTCTTTTTAGTAATAATTCCATCTTTTTTTATTGCAGATATAAATTTTCTATCGATACCAAAATGTTGTTTTATACTCTTGAGACTTTTATCTCTACAGCTTTCCTTGCTAGTTCACAGTTATACTTTCTTATATCATTTTAAACTCTTTTCTGCACCATTTTACAAAATTTGAGGTATTCAATCTTTGTATATTTTCATATTTCTTCTTTTCTTCATTAATTCTCTAGAAAAACTTTTATTGATCAGTTGCTGCTTTTTTCTACTAGCTATTTTTGTTGCAGTATTAAAAGTGTATCAGTTATTGTCTTATTAATTTCATTCAAATCTGAACCATATTCAAAATCTACTAATATGGAATATGTTCTATAATTTTCAATAATCGCATAAAACTGAAGCAACAAAGTAAAATTATGTTAAAAAAATAAGGAAATAAAGTATGACTAATAAAAAATTTCAAATATTTAAAAAAAACTGATACAAGACAAACTTTTTTTACTTTTTTTATTAACTATTTAATTTTATTCAAAACAATATGTTTTTATATGTAATTTATTTTACTTTTTTTTTTCAAACATATTTTAATCATTATTGCTATTTGACAATATGCTGGTTCATTTGTGAACTGGTAAGAAATCAGATTCCTCACAAGATGAAATATAATTAGTGCCAACTTCAATCATGTGCTGTGTTAATGGTTTTCTGTTGATAATGTAATTGGTAATTAAACTTTGAGACAATGATTTTACTAATTGTTTATGAAGCTCATGATATCCAAACAGCTATGTCTATTTGTTAGGGAATTCACTTCCATGAGTGCAACTATATATATATATAACACGCTTCCGCAAGTGTGTTAATAATGACTAACAGTTAAATTTTCTTTTATACACATATATACATGGAGAAACTTTTATACAGAAAAAAGTTATAAGTAAAAATATTTAAAAACTTTTAAAGATACATTCTTTTTAAGTAGAAATTAAAAGTTCTTGTCAAGCGTTGGTGGTGGAGAGGTCAGCGCAACTGCCTTAAAAGCAGTTGTCCCGGGTCAGTGGGTTCACTTCCTGGCCGATGCTATGACACATGAGAAAAGAAAAAAAAAATTAAAAGTTCTTAAATATTTTTACTTCTAATCCTTTTCTGTCTAAAAGTTTCTTCATGTATATATGTGTATAAAAGAAAATATAAATATACACATACATACAACTATTTAGCTCTCATTGGAATTTAAGAGCTTGTTCATAATTTGTGTCATTAACAAGAAAATAATTTTCCAATTGATTAAAAAGCTGAAGACTTTCTTGACTCATTTTTGCTGTAAAATGAACAGGTTTCATTTCTGATTCATTATTTTTATCTCAATCTTCTACGATATCTAAATTTATTGCCAAATCTTTTTCCAACAGGTATTTAGATTATGTAAAATTTAATGTGTGTATATAAAATGGGGAAATCCTGATTTTAAGTGAAATATGAACTTCTTTATTGCATAAAAAAAAACCACATAAAAAGATATTAAGAAGAAACATGAATCGCATAACTTCAAAATCGCATTAAAAAAATCAATACAAAAAGAGACCCAGGTATACTTGAAACTGATTTGTAATTTCTAATTTAAATTCATTAAAATGTTTCTGAAGATTAGGAATATCAACTGTAAATATTGTTTTTCTTAATAATTTTTTTCTCTCTAGTTTTGTATTAACATGTATCTTACATCTTACTAATCAATGATCACTTTCTATGTTAAATTTATTAAAAGCCTTACAATCTTGAAATATGTATTTTCTATTAGTCAAAATATAATCCAATTCTGCTGTACCTTCATTTGGATTCTTCCATGTCCATTTCCTTTTAACATTTTTCTCAAAAAAAGAATTCATAATATAAAGTTTTTCTTTTTTTGCAAACTCCACAAGTCTATGTTCTCCCTCATTTCTATTACCATAACCAAAATTACTTACAGCACTTGCATCTTTCATTTGTTTTCCAATTCTAGTATTAAAGTCTCCCATAACAATTTTAAAATGTTATTTACTCTGGTCAAAAGCCTTTTGTACATCCATATAAAATATGAGAACTTGTTGGGGCATAAACTGAATTATCTGCATTTGGTATCTGCTAATCTTGCCACTCTGTCCAATACACCATCAATCTGCACAATATTGTTCTTCCATTTTTTATTTATAATGAATATTTGTGCCTTTATAGTAGAGTACATTTCAGGGAAAATAACATTTTATATTGTCTGACAATTATGATATTTTGTAAATTATTGTTTTATTTGTTTAAATAATGTGTTAACTTCTTTATATGTAACATTATCTGACCTGCACATTTATTTCATGTCCATTACATCAGTAATAAAAAAATATTTTGAATTATATTAAAATATATAAATAAAGAATATGTGCCATATATTTCCTGATGCTTACTGTTAGGTGGTGCCAAATCATTTTAATTAAAATAAATTTAAACATCTATAAGCTGGCCATTACAATACTAACTTACCAAATGTTGAATGCATTTAGAATGTTTAAATAAAGTTTGATTTTTATGTAAGACATTCAATATTTAATATTAGATAATGAAAATAATTTAACATATAATTGATAATATGTATACAGTGAATATCCAAACTACGCGATATCTAATTATGTGACTTTAATTACATGTTATCCTAAAACAAATGTAAATAAACAAAAAATGTAAATAAATAAATATAAAAACAATGATATTTACAATCTTATTAAATTTTATGCATCTTATTGCAGAGGCAGCTATTTTTTTTGTGCTAAATATCACTTTCTCAAACATGAATTTATGTGTTTATGTTTTCTTCACGAATTATACCTTTTCAATTTAGTAACATTACTAAGCACCTGTACCAATATTTTTCCTAGCATTTTTATTTCTTTAAGTTTTATTTTGTACATGTAAAGTACTTTTGTTAAAGGAGAAAATGACATTTGTTTGACCTAATAAACCAAAAAGTCTTATTTAGAAGTAGGCCATATGAACTTCTATTAAAGAAATAATAAAGAGGAAAATGTAGATTTGAGCTATTATTGCTTGTGTTCCTAAAACAGCTAAAGTTGTAAACAAAGTATAGAACTATTTTTTGGTCAAAATTGATAAAGCTTTATGCCTATGGCTTAATATTGTGGTTAATAATCTCCTATTGCACCATTAGAAAGCATCAAGAATTTAGCCAAGAATCTGAAATCCACAATCCCAAACAATTCACTGCTAGTAAAGGATATCTGCATAGACTCTAAAGAATACAGTTATGGAAAATGATTTCATGATGGATCACAGCATTATTCTTAGGCAGAAAATTACTGGAATATTACAAACATTGCAAGATGAGTTTGATAACTTAAGAAAAAAGAAAACTTCCCATCACAATGTTTTTTTTTAAATGTCAAAGCAAAATGGTGTTCCATTAACTTCCCATTCTACAGTTGTGTGTGCTTCAAAAACTTCATCTTTTGAACAATGGCTTCAGAAGATTAATAATCCAATACTTCTGTTGTTCATTTTATAATAATAATAATAATAATAATAATAATAATAATAATAATAATAATAATAATAATAATAATAATAATAATAATAATAATAATAATAATAAATAAGTAAGTCTTATTACAATATTGTTTTAATGAATTTATTGAAGACACAGATCTGTAAATATGTGTTAATGTGTTTTCTCAATTTATTACTAATAGTTATGTTAATATATTATTATTTTTTAAATTTTATTAGTAATCTTAATTTATATATGCACAATATACACACAAAGCATCTATTTTATAATTCTTATGTGTCTTAAACTATATTGTATTGTACACTTATACTACAGTAAATAATATGCATTCTATTGTAATCATTGTTTGTCAACAAAATGTTAGCTATTATATGCTATTTTTTTTCTTGGATTGTAAATGGGGGAGCTTGAAACAAAACGTAGTGTAATTCATGGCCCACTGTACATATATATATATATATATGTTTGAATGCAAAAGCTTCATTACACAATATTTTAGCACATATACTTGACCATATATGACTAAAGTAATCTAAAATACAACTAAGGCCACACATATGCACAATATATATATATGTGTGTGTGTTATCATAAATAACATTCAGCACATCTATCTGACATAATCACTTGTTAGAAATAAAATTCAGATCAGATTAAAAAAATTTTTAGGCAGTTAGCTCATATAGAACTGAACTAACCATCCAATTATTGTTTTTGATTGGATATCTAGTCATTTTTAACTAGAGAGTAAAAGAAAACCTTACTATCAGGCACTTGGAAAGTGTAATAAATAATAATTTGTTCTTTTTTGTTATACAACTGAATGTTTTGAAAAGATGATAAGCAATCATTAATAAAAAAAAACTGTATCCATTCTAATTCTGGAAGAAGAAAAAAGATTTAAAAAATGGCCAAAAAAATTTAAGAAAATCAGAAGATAAAAGATTGTGATAAAATGACTGCTTATGTAATTAAATGATAGAAAAATAGTTGCATAAATACACAGTCTTATTGTCATAGAGCTGAGAGAAATGATGTATTTATTTGAAAAGACTGTAAAATTGATATAATCCTTATAAATGTTTCTGGCTAGAGGAATGTCATGTGACATTTAATATCTTTAAATAGAGTTATTGCTAAAAAAAAAAAAAAAAATAAGTTAATTAAAAAATGTTGTCATACGTTTATTCCAAGTAATGATATCAAAGAAATTTAAAATGTAGATATTCATAAATAAAATATTTGCGTAAAAATTAAACTAAAGAAAAACTAATAAGATAAATGACTTATAAATGGTTTGCACTGTTAAAAGAATGAAATATAATAATGATTTTTTTAAAAATCTAAAAAGATTTTTTACAAAAAAAATTAGGATAAAAACCAAGAGGATGGTATGGATAATAATTTAAAAAAATAAATTTAGGTGAATAAGAAAAGATCTTTAGAAACAACGTAAAAAGAATGGTGGCAGACTAAAATATTTGAAGTTTTAAGTAATAACATTACCTTAAAAGTATATGATCATCATTGTCAAGCGTTGGTGGTTGAGAGGTCAGCACAGCAGCCTTACAAACAGTTGTTCCGGGATAGCGGGTTCACTTCCCAGCCGATGCTATGACACATGTAAACATAAGGGACTTGGACTCAGACTTTTAAACTCTCCACAGCTACTCAATCTCTACTATACAACTGATGCACATGACCACATATATGTGAAAAAGATAAATTTCCAATATATGTATTTCATGTGCAAACAACACCTATCACTATCTCTCACAAATATATACAATCACTGCTCTCTTTATATTAAGATAGCAAATCTTCAAACTTTAATGGACAAGCTACAATCTTCTCCCCTCCAACTCTTCAGCTATCCATATCATTGAAAATCTGCTTGAAAGTCTGAATTCAAGTCCCTTTTAATTACATTGAGTTTAGTATAGACAATATATACTTATATTTAAATATTACATATTCAGCCTGTATTCTGCCCATCTCTCTTTTGTGTATTTAAATGGACATATTAAGGTCCTATATGTGAGGAGTCAGAGTGACCTATGACAATAACATTGGCTTCAACAAGGGCTACAAGTGTTCAATCATAAATTTTCAATGATATGGATGGCTGAAGAGTTGGAAGGTGGCAAAGATTGAAGCTTGTCCATTAAAGTTTGAAGATTTGCTATCTTAATATATACTGAGCACTGATTACATATATATGTGTGAGAAATGATGATCTGGATTAACTGATGAATGCTGCTTCAGTATAAAATTTGTATATTGGAGATCATTTATCTTTTACACATGTATGTGATCATATGTATCAGTTGTATAAGATGAAGTACATAGGTGTAGAGAGTGAAAGTGCTACTGATTAATTAAGGTATATATTTTATTATTTTTACCATTAAAATTATTTTGAACTTATCTATAGTATATCTATAATGGGTATTTATAGTTTTTATATTTATTATACATAGAATTTATTATTATAATGCAATATCTAACTTCCTTATTATTTTACAGTTGATAAAGATTACTACATAATCGAAAGCAAGTGCTACTGATTAATTAAGATATATATATATTATTATTATTATTTTTACCATTAAAATTATTTGGAACTTTTTATTTTACAGTTGATAAAGATTACTACATAATCGAAAGCAAGTGCTACTGATTAATTAAGATATATATATATATATATATATATATATATATATATATATATATATATATATATATATATATATATATATATTATTTTTACCATTAAAATTATTTGGAACTTAGACATAATATACTTATAATGGGTATTTGTAATTTTTACATTTATTATATATAGAATTCGTTAATACACAGAGGCAAAACTCTCCATATAGTAGTTTGTGCATAAAATTTTTATCTAGAACCTACTCATCCAATATCCCCATACTAGTTTCTAGCTTGTCACTTTCATCAGTGAGGAGTCTCGGATCTGATATCACAGTCCCTGGATCTTAGGATCTAGTGCAACCCTCCAGAAGACACCTTTTATCTTATTAGCTAACTATAAAGCTTTGAGTCCAAAATAAAAATACAAGAAGGTTTTCAATTCAAGTTCATTAATTTGTATAGTTGTATAGATTTGAACTCATTTCAGCATCCATACTTTTTGATGTCTTCAGTTCTTTAAAAAGCACAGCACTATAATCTAACTATAACTAGTCTGGGAATATGAGATGAGTAGTCAATAGATAGGTATTTTATGTGCAAGCTTTCCTGCATCCATTGATTATTCTGGCTGGGCCTGAGAGGTGGTTTTGTATGGAGAGTTTGCCTCTGTGTAAACAGTTTGTGCAAGCATAAAAACCAATGATCATATGATGTTGATAAGAATTATTTAATCGAAAGCGCTACTGATTTATTAAGATATATATTTTATTATTTTTAATGTTAAAATTATTTGGAACTTACATATAGTATATTTATAATGGGTATTTATAGATTTACATTTATTATATATAGAATTTATCATTACAATAGAATATCAAACTTTCATATTTTATAGTTGATAAGAATTACAAGTTAGTCTAAAACTCTACTGATTAATTAAAATATATATTTTATTATGTTTGCCATTAAAATTATTTGGAACTTACATATAGTATATTTGTAATTAGTATTTATAGATTTTAAATATATGTGTATATATGTAACATTAAATAGATTATTTAACCAATAGCCTTCCAACAATATTGAAATAAGATGACAGCCACACTCAAATTGGAACTTGTTTATATGTTAAAAAGATTGTCCGAATAATTACAGAAGGTGTGAGAATGAACCAATCTGACTATTTATTGTGAATTTATTAACAGATTGATTTTTATATAACAAAGTAAAGAAATTAATTCTTATTTTTTTAATTATATTGGTTTATTTTAACATCTCCTGCTATAGTTGTTCAGGATAGTCTTCTTAATATGGAAAACAGAAGCAATTTAAAAGTGTCTGTCATCTTTTTATCACAGTATTGTTAGATGCCCAGATGGAATGTATTTCCTTTACTGTAATAGCATTATTGTTTAGACTATCTATTTAATGTTATATATTTTCACTTAGTGATTGTTTTCATTATAAAATAATTATTGTAATAAAATTTTAATAAAATAATAAATGACAAAAGCCTCTGCCAATGAAGCCATTATATCCGAGGCCAATATCCTCTTCTTCAAAATAGATATACTAAACACCCATCCTGAGGAGGCTTGGTTTGCCTTTGTTGGCATACCTCAATCTCTAATTTCATATTACACTAAAGGCAACAAAGACCCTACCACACTAATGAATGACTTGACCAGATAAATAGAGAAATTAAGAATTGCTCTACTGATCCACTACATATAGATCAACTACTTTCGCTCAAAGCAAAATATAAAGAAAAACAGATATCCATTGCCGAATACATTTCAGTCAAAAGAGCCCAGAATTTTCTTTTAGGCCAACACTGTTGGACCAGGGGCTACTTGAGATGGGCATTAGGAGCTCACAGAAAGAACATTACCGCAGCCTCACTTAACATAGATGGTAGTCATATAATAGGCCACCAGATGATTACTCAAATCGCAATGCATTTTAAAAATCGCTTACAAAAGGTCACAAATTCAACTAACAAAGACCAACTCAAGCCCTCCAACCTAAATAGCCATGACATAACTCCTACAGACCTCAAAAACTGCCTCTATTCCTTAGCTGATAATGTACATCCTGGGTTGCATGCCATCCCTAAATTCCTACTAATACACCTTCATCACTTCACAATTCTGATACTAATTAAAATGATTAACTATCTATCAATGGAAAAAAAAGAAATCATGAATTTATATCCAGTAGCCCTGGTCCCTTTTTAAAAAAAACAAAGATCCTTCAAGCATAAACAGCATTAGACCTATCTCCATGACCCCAATTCTAATTAAAGTTATTGAGGGGGTCATCAAAGAAAAAATTCAACACAAGATACTAGACAATATTTCACAGTACCAATTTTCCAGAAAGGGATCTTCTGCCCTCACAGCTATGGGAAAACGTAAAGACCCTATTTCATCACATCAGGAAAAATAGAATATCAAGACCAATAGTGGTGCAGCTTGACATCTCTGAAGCATTCAATTCAATCGACATCCTCCTCTCAATCCTTAATAACTTGGACATTCCATTTCAAATCATATGTATTATTGAGAACTTGCTTTACAATCATCAGGTTCATATTACATTAAATGGTACATACACAAATGGCTTTCTACCCAACATTTCGCTGCCACAAGAATCACCTTTGAGTGCCTTGTTATTCATTTGCTACTTGAACACTCTTTTAAGGGGGATAAAAACTCTCTCCCAGGAGTATACATTCCTCGACTCAGAAAATTCATTAAGCTATTCGGATGACGTCCTCATCATACTCCCAGATCAAAAACATCTGTCAACACTATATTACATAATAGACAAATTCTCAAATGAATCACAGTTAAAATTCAATCCAGATAAATCAGCCTCATAGAAAATCTTAATGAAAAAGAAAATCAGCTCTAAATTTCTGGTCAAGCCCCAGGACTTCCTCGGTTCTCCCGTTTACATGTCTCAAACATCTATGTCCAAGCATATCCAGAATTCTCTCCTGAACTCTACAATTCAACTAGTCGAAACACTCTCTAGGGTATACCTTTCACTACAAGGGAAAGTCTTACTTCTCAATATGAATGTTAAACCATTAAGCATCACATGATCACATTTCCTATACTATCACATTAATTGTTGATAAACAGAGCAAAACTCTCCTTACAGTATTGCCACCTGTGCTAAACAGAGTAATCAATGGATGTCATAAGGCTTGTGCATAAAATCCCTATCTAATACCTACTCATCCAATATCCCCAGACTAGTTTCTGGCTTGTGGCCTTCATCAGTGAGGAGCTTTGGATCTGAGAGCACTGCATCTAGATCTTAAGATCTAATGCAACCCTCTAGCAACTATCTTTTATCTCTACTTAACTGCAAAACTATGAGGTTGAAATTGAAAACACAAAAAATAGCTTATATAGTCATATTGGTCTGAACTCAGTTCAGCACCCATACACCAAAAAAAATCTAAGCTCAATAGCTTATATAGAACTGAGTTCAGACCCATATGACTATATAAGCTATTGAGCTTAGATTGAAAATATTTTTTGTGTTTTCAATTTCATTCTCATAGTTTTGCAGTTAAGTAGAGATAAAAGGTGGTTGCTAGAGGGTTGCATTAGATCCTAAGATCTAGATGCAGTGCTCTCAGATCCAAAGCTCCTCACTGATGAAGGCCACAAGCCAGAAACTAGTCTGGGGATATTGGATGAGTAGGTATTAGATAGGGATTTTATGCACAAGCCTTCTGGCATCCATTGATTACTCTGTTTAGTACAGGTGGCAATACTGTATGGAGAGTTTTGCTCTGTTTATCAACAATTAATGTGCTAGTATAGTAAATGTGATCATGTGATGCTTAATGGTTTAACACCAATCCTGCCTGGTGGCTATGGTTGTAAAGAGCCAAAGACACCAAAATGTATGGATGCTGAACTGAGTTCAGACCCATATGATTATATAAGCTATTAGGCTTAGATTGAAAATATTTTTTGTGTTTTCAATTTTATTCTCATAGTTTTGTAGTTAAATAGAGATAAAAAGTGGTTGCTAGAGGGTTGCATTAGATCCTAAGATCTAGATGTAGTGCTCTCAGATCCAAAGCTCCTCACTGACGAAGGCCACAAGCCAGAAACTAGTCTGGGGATATTGGATGAGTAGGTATTAGATAGGGATTTTATGCACAAGCCTTCTGGCATCCATTGATTACTCTGTTTAGTACAGGTGGCAATACTGTATGGAGAGTTTTGCTCTGTTTATCAACAATTAATGTGCTAGTATAGTAAATGTGATCATGTGATGCTTAATGGTTTAACACCAATCCTGCCTGGTGGCTATGGTTGTAAAGAGCCAAAGACACCAAAATGTATGGATGCTGAACTGAGTTCAGACCCATATGACTATATAAGCTATTAGGCTTAGATTGAAAATATTTTTTGTGTTTTCAATTTTATTCTCATAGTTTTGTAGTTAAATAGAGATAAAAAGTGGTTGCTAGAGGGTTGCATTAGATCCTAAGATCTAGATGCAGTGCTCTCAGATCCAAAGCTCCTCACTGATGAAGGCCACAAGCCAGAAACTAGTCTGGGGATATTGGATGAGTAGGCATTAGATAGGGATTTTATGCACAAGCCTTCTGGCATCCATTGATTTCTCTGTTTAACACAGGTGGCAATATTGTATGGAGAGTTTTGCTCTGTTTATCAACAATTAATGTGCTAGTATAGGAAATGTGATCATGTGATGCTTAATGGTTTAACACCAATCCTGCCTAATAGAATAGTGGTGGCTATGGTTGTAAAAGAGCCAAAGACACCAAAATGTATGGGTGCTGAACTGAGTTCAGACCCATATGACTATATAAGCTATTGAGCTTAGATTGAAAATATTTTTTGTGTTTTCAATTTCATTCTCATAGTTTTGTAGTTAAGTAGAGATAAAAGGTGTTTGCTAGAGGGTTGCATTAGATCCTAAGATCTAGATGCAGTGCTCTCAGATACAAAGCTCCTCACTGATGAAGGCCACAAGCCAGAAACTAGTCTGGGGATATTGGATGAGTAGGCATTAGATAGGGATTTTATGCACAAGCCTTCTGGCATCCATTGATTACTCTGTTTAGCACAGGTGGCAATACTGTATGGAGAGTTTTGCTCTGTTTATCAATATGAATGTTATATCCAAAATTGCCTATTATCTTCCCATAATCACATTAACAAAATCATTTATAAGAAAGATCAATAGACAATGCTCCCAACTCCTCTGGAGAGGGAAAATAAATTCCATAAGTATGGTAGGGATGCAACTCCCTTGTAAAGCAAATGGTATGTCATTGCATTCTATTCTATCCTTATACTATCAGAAATCCCATATGCTGATTTATAACTTGGTTTTAAAACATGGAAACTTCATCACTTCAGAAGTAATACTCCCAACAGACAAACCACCACCTCATAACAACTCCTGGCTTGATATTATTCTTCAGTATCCCAACCAATATCAGATAATCACCAATACCACTTTCAACTCCAAAATCTCTATATGGAATGCATATCTAATTTTGCACCCAATCATCAATAATATAAAACCATCCTTAGGGATCAACAATCACAAAATCACCTCCTTTTTTAAATTTCTTAAATTAGAACCCAAATTTCTTACCTTCTTAATTAAGGTAAATCAAAATGCCATGCATACTAATCACTTTTTACACTTCAAGAGATATCTAAATAATATTGATCCAATATGCCCACTCTGCAAGACTCAAGAGGATACTTTTGACCATATTATTAAATTGTGCCCTCAGCTGGTAGGCATTAGATTGCTAATATTTCAAAGCTTGAGCATTGACTTTTACAAAATTCTATCATTGAAAGACTCCTTACAAAGTAGACAATTTCTTTTCTTTTCATTATTTTTAGTTCATACAATCTGGAGCGTCTGTTGCAAACTAATCTTCACCTTCCCACCTCCAAATCAGGATGTCATATTTATCGATCACCTTAATAAGTTAAAAAGTAAAGACCTTATCCTGTCTTCAAAATTCCTCTATGATGAGACATGGAATCTCTTTCAAATATCAAAATCACCTAATACATAAACAATCACACACAAAATTTGATACTAGCATTTCCATTAGAGATTCTCCAGGGGATTAAACTTTATAGATCCATCACAGATTCTCAATCAGGATGTCAGAACTTCTTACCAAGAAAGATAATGTATTCACATATTCTTAAATAATCAATTATTTTACAGTAATAAAGTTATTTTTGAAATTAAAATAATAAATGACAATAGTGATAATATATTTAAAAAATAACTATAATAAATTATTTTCTTCAACTGAAAATTATTTAAATTCAAATTTAGCAGAAATAAACATTACTCTTTTATATCCCAAGATTTACATCCATGAATCTTAACATTAGCACATTCTCTATTAATCAAAGATATTCTATTTTCATCTATTAAAATCACCTCCTTAATTTTCTTTTATTATAGTTTCTCTCCTCATGGAAAATCTTAGTGTTTTCCAGACTGAAGTTGAAAGTAAACTTATGTTTTTTACAATCAACAAAAACATATGCAGTTATTAAATCATTATTAATCTTACTTTTTATATGTTTATATGACAATTGATGCCCTTTTAACCATTTTTAAGACAATACTAGATTGACCTATATAAGAAATCTTGCACTTACTTAAAATTTAATATACAATATTACTTTTTAAAATCTATATGTTGTGGATTATAATGTTAATAGATTGGTAAATTATTTGAACAATATTATATCTTTTAAACAAAAAAGTAATATTGTGTATCAAATTTTACATAAGTGAAAGACTTCATACATAAATGAATTGAGGTGAAGTCTTGGGCAAAGGTTACAAATGCATCAACTGTTTTATAAATAAATAATAATAATAATGATTTAATAATTTCATCTATTTTCTGTTCATGGAAAACATGAATTCACTGTCAATTTCAGTCTGGAAAATACTAAACTTTTTCATGAGGAGAGAAACCATAATAAAAGGAAAATTAAGGAAAATTAAGGAGGCAATTTTCATAAATAGAAATACGATATTTTTAATTAATAGAGAATATACTAATGTTAAAATTTATGAGTTTTTGAATATGACATATAATGTTTGCTTTTGAAAGTACTTTTATAGTTCTCTTATAGTTATTTATAAAATATATTATCACCATTATAATTCATTACTTTTATTACAGTTTTGTTTTACATATGTGAGTGTGTGATGCAAAAGTTTTCTGATGGAAGTACAAAAGTATGACTAGAGATAAACACATCAAGCAGTTCACCACCTACTGTGCATTTCAATAAATTAGATTTGCTTAGTGCAAAATAGTCTATGCAAAATAAACATTAATAACATAAGTCTATGATATTTACTAATGATAAACAGCCACTCAAAAATGAGTATGAGCAATCGAACTCCAAGAAAAGAGAAAAAAAGAGAAACACTCTAAAATGAATTTTGTGGTGACTGTACAAATCAGTCTGTGAAAAACAGATATATCCACATTTAGAATATGCTGGTTCCATTTTTTATTTACTTGTTGGCTTATAATGCTGTCTTTTAATATCACCAGTATAAAATGTTTTCTGAAATGCTTCAATACCATGTCTTATTGTAGCTTCTCAATGTATTCTACTATCTCCATATTTCCTTAGTGGAAATAATTAACATTACACTTCTTTAGAATATCTTCAGATAAGCCTTATAACATACATAGGATTTACCTTTTCTATAAATCTTATGTTCAAGTTTACCATAAGTCTTCCATTTTTTATTTATTTTACATGTCCAATCTAATGATGGTAAGATTGATCCAATAGTATCGCATCCTGCAAGCTAAAAAATATATTGATTTGTTTTATGACTTGCCAATATATTTTTAAAATTTTATGATCCATGATCGGGTGTCCAAGTTTTAGGTCAGTACAATAAATTAGGTAAAATAATAGCTCAAATAACTTTGTTCCCGTAGATATTTCCCTATGATGAAATACTCTACCTTTTAATTTTTGCTAAAAAGCAGCAGCAGCACAGTGGTCTGTGTGTTGAATCTTAACATCTAATTTTTTTTTCTACTTATAAAAATACCAAAGTATTTAAATTCATTTATATTCTCAAATTTATAATCATATGTGTTGCAAATTGCTGAGGATTTTTCTTCTGTCATTGGCTGATAAAGAATTCAAGTTTTTTAGCCATTAATTTATAAACCATGTTGTTTATAAGTTGCATTTAAAACATTAAGAACATCTGTAAATCATCATGTAAACTGGCAAAAATAGCATAATTATTAACATAATGTAAATCAAGAATCCAATATTAAGTTCTTGTTTTCACTTTTAACTGATTCAGATTAAAAATTTGACCATCAAACCTGTATCATATCTTGATTCAGTCATTTAAACCAATAAACATCACATGACTACCACCTCTGGGGATTTGTGCACAAGCCTTCTGGCATCCATTGATTACTCTAGCTTGATGGGTGTGGCAAATATCACTATATATTGATGGGTGTGGCAATATATATAGTGAGTTTTGCCTGTTTTGATTCAATCATGTTATAAAAATTGAAAACAAAGTTGGAGCAAGTACATATCCTTGCTTAACATCAGTTTTCCTTCCCAGTGCCTCAGATTTTCCATCTGTTGTAATAAGGATCACCAATTCCATCAGGTAGAAGCTGTATAATATGAGTAAACTTTGGTGGGCAACCAACTAATTTCAAGCAATGCCCTGTATCTGCCCTGTTAATTGAATCAAATGCCTTGACCAAATATATTGCTTTTCAATTTCCTAAAACTACATTGAATCTTCTGGTAACCAGTCATCTATAACTGGAAACAATCTTTTTTAAAAAAATATTGAAAATACTTTTACTGCAGTGGATAGTGCAGTAAAAGTATTTTCAATAATTTTTTTAAAATTACCTCACTGTTGTCTATTCTCTTTGTTTTTGAAAGTTAGAACAATTAAAGCAGTCTTAAAATCAGATGGCACAATTTCATGAATCAAGATATTCTTAAAAAATTCCAACATTGTTGAAGCTTATATACCACCATTATATTTTAAAACTTCAGGACCTACAACATTTCCTTTTTTAAGATTACAAAGAGCTGCTTTGACTTCATTAAACTGGGTATCTTTATCTAAATCTAAATGAGCAAATAAAATGGATATATCATTAAAAATCATCATATCAATTCTTGTACAAGATAATTAAAATATTATTTTCATTGTTCAAAATGTTATTATTATATAAAAGAGGACTATTGCTGGGTTTAATAGCATCGTGTTAGCATGTCTCAGGTTCATATATTGATTTGAATGCATAAAAAAAAATCTAAAATGACCACAATCAGTGAATGTCTATATATTTTTTGCAATTTTAATCCACCAATTATTTTTAAGCCTTCTTATCAGTCATTGAACCTGCCTTCAGATTTTTATATTTATCATGAATTCCAAATTTAATTTATTATTTTGCCAAGCAGAGAATGTAACATGTTTCTTTTTAATTAAATGAGTTAATAATATGATCATTATCAAAAAAATAGTCATTATAAACAGTGACGATTGCCAATTCCTCAACAAGCTTTGTGATAAATGCTTAGCCAGAGCCAGCATTCAAAATATATCCATCAGAAACTCCCCCAAACCCCTGACCATGGTTTCATGCTTTGGAACTCCTCAGAGAGGTCCCGGGTTAGGTTCAGACACTAGATCTAAAAATACCATTTATCACAACGCTTGTTGAGGAATTGTCAATCCTCACTGTTTATAACTTACAAGCTTAAGAGAATAGGGCAATGTGATCTATGATTCTTATTTTGACTATAAATAGTCATTATCTTTCTTTTTAATGAAATCAAGAAAAGATTTACTTGTATCTATAACACACTCTTTAAGAGAATCCATGTTCTTGTAATATGACAATTCTGGAGTTACAAATTAGCAAATGTTAGTGTTTAATAAATATTGAAGTTTAATAAATTTTTCTAAAGAAAGAATATCAATTGTCTTGTGAATATGATTGAAATAATTTTTTTTTTAATGCAACTATTTCATTTTAACCTCAAAGCATACTAATCTATGATCTGTTTACCAATCTGAATTTGTGAGTGCCCATGTAATGTGAACTTCTTTTGTATTTTGACTCCTAACAATATATTTGTAGGTTTATGCATATAAAAAGGCATCTTTCATTTTTAGTTCAACCCTATCACAACCAACCTTCCATACTGCAGTTAAATTTGTCTATTAAATGTCATTGTTTTGAGTATGGATGTATTCATATTTCTTTGTAGGAGTTTTTCTGCCTAAACAAAGTATTTATGATAGTCAATCCATGTTTCATGAATAAATTTAATAATAACACGTTACAGCCCCAACTATTTCCAATAAATTTTTGTTCCAATAGTTCATTAGAGTCACCAAGAAGTACAATTTGATCTTAATATTTATATAATAATGATATCAACAAGGAAAAAAAGCCTTTCCTCTCTGAATTTCTCTAAATCTAAGGTTGGGGCATAGGTACTGATAAAATGAGCACTAATACCATTATGCAAAACAAGTTTTAAGATTATTTTGCCTTTCCAAACATTTTGTTTCCTTCTATCTATTCTAATAAACTTCCTTTCACTAGGAGATGTGTTTTAGTAAGAATAGCTACATCAATCTTAAATCTTGACAGTTCTTTAGTCACAAATGCAGGCCTCTATTCTGACCTTGAAGAATTTGTATCAAGTTAAGTTCACACATTCGAAAAAAAAAATAGATTTATATTTGTGATACTTACCTTTAGCACTAATAAATGCCACTTACTACACCATTATCATTGTTTATTATTTTTACCACTGAAGTGAGTAATCCACCAGAAATGATAATTTAGCCAAACTGTGTGACAGGCCACTTTTAGACCAAATTTTCTAGGTCCATCCATTATTCATTGTAAGTAGGGGTCCCTAAATAGGACTGCTTAAACATGCAATATTTCTCCTAAAACTCTTGTCTCATTTTCAAACCAGTTTCTAACTGACCTATTAGTAACTGTACTGTCTCAAGCAAAGATAACAACTAGAGACTTCTAGTCTACTAAGCATGTCCCCTTCACTGCATTCTTAATTCTTGAGTGTCTGAACTAAAAAAAAAAAAATAAGAAAAAATTGGATGTATAATTTTGTATATTTTGATTTTTTATTTTATTTTAAAAGCAAAAAAAGTAGATTATTTTTAATTTTTATTATGGTTATATTAAATTTTTATTGTATTCATGGCTAAAAAAATTTGCCTGTATTTTTTTATAATATATATATATATGACATATTTTGCTGGTTCATCCATGTTCATTACTGGGTGGTAAAAGGTAGAAAGATGGTTGTAAAGACACTATATATATATATATATATATATATATATATATATATATATATATATATATATATATATTGTAACATAATTAAAGAGTTCAAAAGATATTACCATACCTGAGCAAAGGTTCAAAATATAACACTATCAAGAATTATGGGGAAATTGTTAATAACCAGTATTATAGCAATGTATTATATGAAATCACATGAGGTGAGTACACTAGTAATTCAATAAAATATAGCTCAGGTATACAGACAGTAATCTTATCCACTTTCATTTCTTGGTTTGATGTTAAGTGCATGTTTAAACAAATACTAAGTGAATATGGTCTAGCAGGGCGCCACTAGATTATATGAATCTAGACATGGTTATATCTAATAATCTTTCATGTGTACCGGGTTTGAATCCCCTTTTTGGTACTTTATTTCTAATAAAATGGAAGATTTTGCTTTTTGAGCCATATCACTATACGCACTAATATTTAGGTAAAAGTAAAACATTTTTAAACCAAAGTGGAGTATATTAGACATAAATCACTTCTTAGATCTTAGCATAACAAATGTGTTTCAATATTTTTATAAGTTTACTAGCTCAGATTATATATAACTAATTTAGGATGGCAATTCACTCATCCTTGCATGAAATAGATGACAGGATGTGGTTATAATAATACTAAGAAATCACTAAATATTATAAAATCAATATTTATTTATGGCCTCTAAACAGTTAAACAGCTCATTAATTAAAACGTTGATGACGACGATGATGATGATAATAATAACGATAATGACCAGGGTTTCAACTACAGCTCTAGGACTAAGCCTAAACATAAAACTAAATTTTATAAAGAAATTCATAATTATTGCTTAATTTTAGCATATTTACTTATATCTTAAATAACTAATATTC
This sequence comes from Epiperipatus broadwayi, assembly GCA_028023455.1. Taxonomy (NCBI): domain Eukaryota; kingdom Metazoa; phylum Onychophora; class Udeonychophora; order Euonychophora; family Peripatidae; genus Epiperipatus; species Epiperipatus broadwayi. Next base: position 1,178,635 of record JAQFVV010006243.1, read on the forward strand.
AACCATTGATGATGATGAATAATCACACTTAACAAAGACTACACTTAATGAAATATATACGCCTTCGTTTAATAAAACAAACTAATATTTATTACTACATTTCTAACATATACATAAAAATTTCTAGATAAATATGAAAATTGACATGAATAATAATAATGATAATAATTGATTATATAACAATCCTCAGATTAATTTTAAGTTCTTCCCCCTTTCCCTTAAATGTATTTGTATTAAGTTGAACGTCACATTGACCATGATTTTCACTCCATGAGAAAAGTATTTCAAGAAAAAAAAAATATTATCTGCTCATTAGCACACATACTTTAAAATCTAACATGTCAATAGAATGTAAAAAAAAATGTTAGTAGAATTGAAAGAGCAAGTTTTAGAAAATAGTTTTAAATCATTATCTCCCCCCTCTCTTCTACCTCTGAAATGCTATACTTAATGAAACAAACTAATCTAATATTCTAACACTACTTGTTACTCCACATTCAATCGCAATTATACACATATAAAATATCATTATGTATGTGCGTGTTTTATCCCATGATAACAAAATATTATTTAAAACCAAAATAATAATATATTAGTTAAAACTAAAATCATAATACCATAAAAAAATTGTTTTACACATTAATATTTTTCATAACTGTAAAATTAATAAACAAATAATTTTCATACATTCAAGATAATTTATGAAGCTCAAAGTTATTTTTAGTAAGACATTCTTGTTTTAATCGATCTGAATAGTCTTTAAAGGTTCTTTAAATAAAATATACCACTTTATTGCTAAAATGTTTCTTAAGACTGATATCATAAAGAAAATAGATATAAAAAGTCATATTACCGATCTTTTGTTTGTGGCGAATTTCCAAGGGTTCAAACTTGTCTTGTATATTGTCTATATTTCTGCAGCTACCATTTCTGTCTTACATGGGAACAATCTCTTTCTTGAGGTGTATAACTATTTGATGATGATGACTCTATTGAGGTTATTTGCTTTAGTGGACAATTTGGAAATCATTATATTAATTTTTCTTCTCTTCCTGTCAAGCATGTGGATGAAATACAGCAGTTGTTTTCACATTTATAAATTTTCTTGAGTTTAAAATCAGTTGTTGTAACAATTAATTGGACTTGATGATTAATATTTATCAGTAGATTAATTCATCTTCTTTGAATGCAGGTGAATGCTTTCTTCCTTCTATAAAAAAAACATCTTATTTCTCTGGTCAGTTGAAAGGTGTAGAATATTATTTTAGACACATCTTTTCTTTCCTATGTGATGTGCAGCTTCCCCAGATGGTCCGGAACCGATGGGACATACATATAATTTTTCTAGCCAGACATTTCTTATATTTTCAGCATTCAATTGGATAGTTTAATAATCTGAATCATAAACAATAATCATAATAATAATTCAAGACAGCTTTTTATATCCAATTTTTAGCTAACTTAACCAATCAGAGATAGCGTCACTTGCTATTTTTGGACAAATTTGTTTTAATTAGATCTCTAATTTATTTTCAACTAAATTATTTTTCAACTGAAAAGTTTAATCCTTTTTCCAGACACTTTTGTTTAAAAAAAATAGACTCAATCCTTATTTCCTTTCTTTTCTCTTTTTTTTTAACATCCAGGTAACATTTCAAATCTTTGAGCTTCCTTCTTTAGATCTTGAGATAAGACAATTTCAAAATTAGAGTTCTCACCCATTATAAGCTCCCAAAGTGAAACAATCATTTACAAAAAAAAAAAATTGCTACAAAGATCGATATCTGATTAAACAGATTTCCTCTTTTAACAAAAATTGTACAAAAAAAAATAATTTGACAGATTTAATCCTTCCTTTTCTTTCAATATTTAGGAAATGTAAATTTTTGTATGTAATGTACACACATCCTTCATTCTTTCAAATCATTCATAAACTAACATTAAATAATATAATTGCTAGCTTAGTAATTATAACCCAATTATTTAATTAAATCTGTAACTTTTAAATCCCACTTATAATTAAAGAAAAGCAAAATAAAAGCATAGAATAAAATATTAGAATTGATCAAGCATAGGTTAGTTTTAAAGAAAGTTAAAATGTTTAATATTTGAAATATAAAACAATTAAATAATTTACACATACATTGCCTATATGTATGCATTATAACTTTGCTTTTTAAAGAAAAATTAAATATTAAATAGTTTAAATGTGTGTATTACCTTTCTATCAACACACAAACAAGTAAAGCATGTAATTGTTGACCCATTCTTTCTCTGTTTAAAGCTTTTAGAACTGGACCTTGTAGGGTTTGAACTTGGATGCCCTACAGCTTCATTTATGATTATATAAAAATGTGATGATGATTTTTGGTTTACCTTTTCTACATGCACATTACTATAAATTTAGCTAGTGACTAAATTGTAATGGCACAATATATATATATATATATATATATATATTGTGCCATTACAATTTAGGCATATATATATATATATATATATATATCTGCCTACTTTAAAAAAATCCACTTTATTACCAAACTCCAGAATCATTATCTGTTAAAACATGATTATTCAATGGAAACCAGATGGCAATCAAATCAAATCCTTAATGGCTATTAGTCTTGACTTAAGTAGCATTGGATTGCCCACATATATCAAGCAGTTATTTGCAATCTGCTAAAACTGTGAGATTATTTATTTAGTATATGTATAAACATATAAAATGGCAATTAAGAGATTATATCCATGTAAACAAAGATATTTGCTAGGAAATTATTAATTACTACTAATTGACAATCCTCTTGAAGTTAAACAAGTTTTCTCCATTAACTTTTAATAGCTCCTTTGTTGGGATTTATTGAAGTAAAAGGAACCTTTTTTTCAATTCAAACACAAGATCTTAAAAGATTTAAACAGAAATCTATTTTATAGATGTCAGAATGCAAAAAAATAGAATTTTCCTTGACATCCTGAAAATAATAATTAACCTTTCCCAGAGAGTTGCATATATGTCAAATTTATATTTTTCATGGATATTTAATTTTAATAAAGTAAAACTAAACATTCATAAAAAATATAAGTTTAACATATATAAATATTATTACTAATTAATCTATTCTTTAAAAAGTAATTAATTAAATCCATTATTAATACATTATAATAGTCATATTACTTTTAAGACAGGCTTTAACATGACTATTGTAAATTTCAAGGCACATTTGATACAGGTTAAAGCCTGTCTTAAAAGTATTTATATATACTTCCTGGGCACTTAATAAATAATTACAACTTTACAATAGTCATATTATAAATTTATTTAAATGCACATTGATTATGTAAGTAATATTTACTAAGGCTGTAACCTCGAGAATGTGTGCATAAAAATGTGATAGTAGGGACCTCTACAGGTCTTAACCACAAGCTTACATTTGGGAAGAAAAGAGAGGAATATTAGTAAAAAAAATATTTGAAAATATTAAATACAACTTTTATGTATTTTTTATGCGGAACTTTTTCCTCAAAGGCATTCATTAAAATATTTTCAAAGTTTTATCCTGATATACTGTACTAGTATTGCTTTTAATTTATTATTTTTTACTGACGAGTTGTTGTAGTAATTGTTAGAAATATATATTAGTTTAGTTATCTATTGTCTTAATAAAAAGATAAATAAATTTAATGTTCAATTGATATAACTGTTTATTTTTATAAAAGTAAAAAACTTTTTAAAAAGTATTTTAAATTATGATTTTAAAAATTTTTAATATTACTGTCATATATCATCTGGTTTATATCATTTCTGATATTCTTTTAAGTATATTCTTATCATTCAATGTGAGTAATAATTGTGTTTAATTTACCTTTTAAGATTATAGGTAAATAAAATAAATACAGTATTTTAATATCACAAAAATATCTTTTATATTCTTTGTTTAAAATAACGTTAGCAATTAAATCTCTTATAATAGTTTTCTTTTTGTACTTGTTGACAAAAGCATATATAAAAATGCCTTTGGCAGGTAAATAAATTTTTGCAGGTGGAAAAGATAAAAAATTAATGGACCTATATTTAAAGAATTTTAATCAGAGATGTTAAGAGCATTTGCATGAGATAGTAATGCAGTTTGCAGAAAATCTGCTTGTAAAAAGTGATAGAGTTCAGCTACAATTCATGAAACTCTAGCTTCAAAGTCCACCATTCAATGACAGCAGTAAACCATTATAGAGTGCACAAAATAATTCATATGACTGCACTAAAACATAATGCTTTTATTGATATTTAAGTTGAAAAAGTCTGAAGAGGTCAGCATCTTACAGATTACAACTAATGTCAAAAGCATTTATTTTCTTTTGAGAGAAGAAAGTGCCCAAAGAGTATTTATATTCTGGTCTTTTTTAATGTAGTTTTAATTGCATCTATTTTTGTATCAGACCTACAAAAATTGCTTCAATCTTGTTTTTCATTTATTTAAACTTTTTACTTGAATAACTTTCTATCTGCAAACACTAATTTGTCATCTGTGACATCCTTGTCAGTAAATATAAACAATGATTACAAACATTTCAATACAAACTGGTTCTATTTTTTTTCTCAGATCATTCTACATTTTCTAAATTCAAGATTTTCCATTCTTGTTATAGCTTTTGGGTTATACCATTACAGAAAAAAATGTCTTTAGCTTTTAAAATTGATAATTTTAAGCATGCACATATTTTACTATGTCATGCAAATAGAAACTTTCCATAGATTTATTCCTAATCCCCCCAAAAAAACCAATATAGTAAAATTTTTATCTAAAAAACAAAAAAGCATCTCATAAATGATATGTAAATTTTTCATGCTACTTATAAAATATATAATAAACAGATAAAACATATAAGATAAATTTATATTTATTTAATAAATAATACAACAAAGAACTGAAAATGAAACATTAATAAAGTCATGTCAAAGAGATATATCAAACTTTATAAAATTAGTAGTTTCATTTAACATATGTAATGTCAAATCAAATTAGCAATACAATCATCATACATTTAAAAAATTTATTGATTCACAGCTCAACATATTTTATTTATTTCATAACATATTATTTATTATATCATATATATTTGAGTTTTTAAATGCTCTATAATACAATGTCAGTGATTCAAAAATGCAATAAAATGTTGAGTTATATGCAGTACAGTAAAGCATTGAGTTGTATACAGTACAGTAATGCCACAATATGCATTTTATCAAAGTGCATTACATTATATATTCACTATCTAAAAAAAATTGTAAATAAGTAAAAAAATAAAAACATTCAAATTCATAAATTTAATAAATTTTACAACAAACAGCAGTCTTTTTTTATTATTTCAGAGTACTATATATGATTGTGGTTATTAACAATGACTTTTTATTTAGATACTTACAACTGCAGAACATGTTCAAGTGAAGAAATACTGCAAGAATTGGAAAAACTGTCTAATATTAAATAGGATATTATTGGACTTTGTGAAGTTAGAAGAAAAGGTGAAGAGGCAATTAATTTAAAAAGTGAGCATGTATTCTACTACAAAGCACAAATATTGAAAGTACAGGTGGAGTAGAATTTATTCTAAATAAAAAGTAGAAGAACAACGTTGTGGACATACCAAATGCAGATAATTCAGGTTTATGCCCAAACAAGTTCTCATAGTACTGGAGTACTAGAGGATTTTTTATATGGATGTACAAAAGGCTTTTGATTAGACAAAACAACATTTTAAAATTGTTATAGAGACTTTAATACTAGAATTGGTAAACAATTGAAAGATGAAAGTCCTGTAGGTAAATTTGGTTATGGTAATAAAAATGAGAGAGAATGTAGAATTGTGCAGTTTACAGAAAAAGAATAATTTTATATTATGAATTCTTTTTTTGAAAAAAAATGTTAAGAGAAAAAGGATATAGAAGTATCCAAATGAAGGTACAGAAGAATTGGATTATATTTTGACTAACAGTAAATACATATTTTAAGATTACAGTGTTCCTAATAAATTCAATACAGGAAATGATAAATGATTAGTGAAATGTGAGATACATGTTAATGCAAAACTAGATAGACAAAAATTATTTAAAAAAAAAAAAATTCACAGTTGATATTTCTAATCTTCGCAAACATTCCAATGAATTTAAATTAGAACTTGCAAAATGTTTTTAAATATTAGCAGATTTTGAACGTAATTCAGATATGAATAAAATTAATAGTAAAATAAACGATGCACTTTTAAAAACTGTTAAAAAAGACAGCAATTGACCAATAAAATTTCTGCTAGATTAGAGAATTTATGAAAAAAAGAATATGAAAAAATATAAAAATGATGCATTTAGAAGGATTGAATATCTTGAATTTTGCAAAATTGTATAAAAAAAGAGGTGATAATGATATATGAAAGTATAATTGTGCTCTAGCAAGGAAAGATATAGAATGATAAAAGTCTCAAGAGTGTAAAGCAATATTTTAGTATTGGTAGGAAACATATATCTGTAATAAGAAAAAAGATGAAACTATTACTAAGAAGAGAGGTGATATTATAAAGTGGGTAGAAGAGTTCTAACAAGAATTATATAGTAATAAAGAACAAGTATCTCCTACAACTATTATATCTTCTGAATTGCCCAGGATTTTAAATAAAGGAATAAGATATGCAATTAAATTTATGAAAAAGGGAAAAGCTCCAGGTAATGATGGAATTACAATCAATATATTAAAAGAAGCAGGTGAAGAAATAGAATTTTTTGGCAAAGTTATATACCACAAGTCTAAATAATAAGGTGTACCAGATGATTGGAAGAATGCTGTATTAATATTAATATTTAAAAAAGATGATAAAGAAGATATTAGAAATTACAGACTTATCAGTCTTTTATCAGTTTTATACAAAATTTTTATCAAAATAATTACAATTCATCTGCAGAGAACTTCGGATTTCAACCAAACAAAAGAATAAGCAGGATTTAAAAGTAGTCTTAATATAATGGATCAGAGAAGTTATAGAAAGAACCAATGCATACGATTTTCCATTATGCTTTGGATTTGTAGATTATGAAAAGGCATTTGATTCTATAAGCATTTTTTCAATTATTAAAGCATTGGATCATCAAGGTATAGACCCAGGATATACTCATATTCTAAAGAATATTTATTAAAACAGGCAAAACTCTCCATACATTAGCACCACTCAGTACAAGCCAGAGTAGTCAATGGATGCCAGAACTGTGCATAAATCTGTATCTGATCCATACTAATCCAATATCCCCAGACTAGTTTCTAGCTTATGGCTTTCATCAGTGAGAAGCCTTGGATCTGAGAGCACTGGCATCCATTGATTACTCTGGATTGCACTGAGTGACACTACTGTATGGAGAGTTTTGCCTAGTTTTGAAAACAGTTATGAGCAAGCATAAGAAATGGTAATCAAGTGATGTTCAGTAGTTTAAATAATATTTATAAAAATGCAACAGCTACAATTAGATTACATAATGATACTAGGAAGGTTAACAATGAAAAGGGTGTAAGACAGGGTGACTCCATATCACCAAAACTTTTTACAGCAGTGCTGCAAGAAGTATTTTGTGAATTAAAATAGGAATCTAAAGAAATAAAAGTAAATGGAGATTATTTAAGTTATTTAGATTTTGCTGATGATGAAGTTAATTTTTCGAATAATGCTTCAGAGCTTCAGGAAATGTTGCAAGAGTTATCAGATCAAAGTAAGAAAATGGAAAATGGTTTTTTCAAGAGATAAAAATAAAGATTGATAATGATGAGTTAGAAGAAGTTAACAACTATAAATATCTTGATCAGATTATTATTATAGATGGAAACAGAATGGATGAACTTAAACATAAAATTAAACTTAAGTGAATAACTTAATATTAAAAAGAAATATGCCAATATGTTTAAAATGGAAAATTTTTAATAAATCTATTTTACCAGTTTACTTAGAGAACTTGGATACTTAATAGAAGAGCAATACAGAGACTTCAGATCACTCAAAGAAATATGAAGAAATGTTAGAAGCAATAAGAAGTGATTGGAAACACAATATAAGAGTAAAAGAAGAAATAGGTGTTAGTGACATCATTGAAAGGATTAGAAGATTAAATTGTAGTTGGGCCAGACATATTGCTAAAAAATACAATATATGGACAAAAGACACAGACAGAGTTCCCATGAGATGATGGATGAAATAAGAAAGTGTGTAAGGGTGATGTGAAGAAGAGAGATTAGAGATTGGAGATGAATTGAACTTGGAGAGACCATTCTGCAGTGGACTGATAATAGTTGATGATGTTGACTATTTTTCTTAGCCATTTTTTTTTTCTAGTTATATATATATACTTGTTTTAACATTATTAAAACTAAAGTTGTTGTGTCTCAAATCACCTCTTAAAAATTTAATAAGGTAATTTCTTTCCATGGAATAGTTAAGTGATAAAATGAAAGTTATGTATTTAGTCCTCCAACAAAAATGCTGTAAAACTTTTTTATATTCCATCAAAAAGCTTAATGTTTAAAGAGTAAATAAAGAATATAAAATGCAGCAAGTAGAATGAGTGATTCTACAAATTCTGAAATTGGTACATGTTTAAAAACATCAAAATAACTAAAAAGAGTATGTTGTCTGCTGATAATGAAACTATTATTATCTATCCATAAAGGTGGAAAAATTATTGGATAAAAAAAAATGTCCAAAGTGAGTTTAATTGAACTGAAAGTCTATCAATTTGCTATTCATTTTATTTAATGAATAATAAGCCTGTATTTCAGTTAATACATAGTAAAGATGTCTGTCCATCCCTTGTATATATATTTAATGGATTATTTCCTGTAAATAAGGGGTCAGATTGACTTTAGGTCAACTTGTGTGTGACAAGAATCTTAGCCTCAGGGTGGCCTTTGAGTGTTCTATCATCAGAATTTCAATTCGATGGACGGTTGAAGAGTTGGAGTGTGGAGTAAATTAAAGCCTGTCCATTAAAGTATGAGGTTTGGCTATCTTAATATATTTCTGAGCACTTATAGCATATATGTGTGGAGATGGTAATCTGATTGCTGGTTTAGCATGAAATACGTATATTGGTGATTATTTATCTTTTCGACATATATGTGTTCAAGTGTATCAGTGGTATGAGATAGAGTAGAGAATGGTGGGTCGTGTGAAAGTCTGTGCTCATATATTCTACATATTAATGAAATAAAGAAACTGTTCTGTAAGTTTTTTATTTTCATTTTTTGAGTGAATGTGAAGTAAATGTGCTCGCTCAATTTATTATTAATAGCTCTATTATTTTTTAATTTACAATGTATTCTTAATTTATACATGCTTATTAGACTTATAAAAAGAGACTGTGTTATACATATGTGTATGCTGAAAGTACACTACACACTAAAATTCAATAAACAAAATGTTTGTATTTTAATCAAAGCTTATCAACAAAATGTGAGCTATTGTAGCGATGTACATTGAACGTGGGGGGGACTTGGAACAAAATATAAGCGAATACTGAGGCCCCACTGGACATCTAAATTAACTTCCCGTTTATTTAATGAAAATGTTTTTAATATTTAAACACATATATTTTAAATTATAATATATCACGCCAACACTCGACCAAATTTTTATCTACAAAAAAAAATGTTTTTCATAAGTATGTGTTTATTTATATACTGTACATAATTTATATGCTGCACATAATAAGCATTGTCATTATAGATAATGTTATTGTACTGCTTTTTAATTAAAATTTTAATTAAATTACCGTAATTGTTTTAAATTAAAGTTTATTTTTTCTAACCTTTCAGTATGTTTATTTTGACTATATTTTTCTCAAACATGTCATAAAAGTCATTTCAATTTTAATTGCTTGAATGATTAAATTATTTCATGTTTACGTTTTTGTTGATATGGTAGATTGTTTTTAGTGATAATGAATGACTGATAGTTCAAATAAAAGGTTAAAAGTTATTGTAGATATTAATGATCAAGGTATTTTATATTTCAATTCATCTGAAGATCCCCCTTCTTTTTTCTATATAGTCTCTTTAAGCAGTTGGCCTACAGGCTTTAATAAATACAATACCTACAGCTTGAAGGCTGAAACGAAATACAATATTGGTCCATAGCTATTAAAAAAGAGTTGTTACGTCTGAATAGCCATCTGAAAATTGCTTACCATTAATTTTTATATGTATTCTTATCAAGTTTGATTTAATATACAATTAGTGGGAGTACATTGTCTAAAATTTCTCTGAGAATCAAATAGAATAATTATTCTTGCTGGCTAAGGTATCTCCAAATTATTCTAAATATATATTAAATTTACAGCTGAATTCGCGTTTTTAATAAAGAAACAGAGCATTTTGTTACAAAAGAAAGGGCTAATAGCATTTTATTAGGGTCTAACTTTTACTCTGGTTATTATTAGTCCGTTTAAAAATAAAAATTGAGCATTTATTATTGAGAGTAAAGAAAAAAAAAGAATAGTTTTTCTTTATCATTATTTTATACTTTATTTTATCAATTTACCATGAATGTTATTTATTAGTTAAAGAAGCGATTCTTACAAGAGTGTACACTCCCGTCGGTGAAGAGTGTGCTTAGCAAATAGGCCTCACACCTGTCACGTAGTCTCATCCCCCGCAGGTGCAGTACAAATAGGATTTAGACTAAGATTACCGATTGTGTCCATTATGCAAGGGATAAATCCCTCACCAGATTTGGTGCAAATGTTTTTTATATGTTGTTTCGAAAATTTTAAGGCAAACGGAGAGGAAAAGGTGGTGCCTGGGGGGAGGATAAATATAATGATAAAGGAGTCTTTTGATGTTGGCGCACCATAGAACAGTGTAAATTACGTTTTGTGCACGGTAAATAAAATTCACAACATTGAAATGACAAATTTTATATACGGATTTATTTCATTTTATGCTACGCTTACATATTTTGACTCGTTTTATTCTCGCAGTACGGCAGTCTAGCTGACTAGTTAGACTCGCAGATTTTCACTCTCACTACTCCTAAAACTCCGCGCCTAATCTATTAATTTTTTTCTTTTGTCCTCAAATCGTTTTTTTGATCTGCTCGGCTTATGGACCAAAATGATCGATCAATACGCCGAACCTGTACGATAATTTAATCCACAGTTACATTGGTAGAAAATGTTCTTGGCAAAGAATCCGAGTACCAGTTAAAGAAGTTCTTTGAAAAGCAACAACGTATCCAATTATGTGCTCTTTTATCCAAAAGTACAATATATGCGTTCAGAACGGCCCAGATTTGGTAAATAAATGAAGAAAAGAAACGACGTTGAATAAAACGTAGAAAATATAAAAGAATATCGCATATTCTGCGTGGAGCACCTCTACACGTCTCTTAATACAGACTACTGCTTGTTCACTTAACTGCGCAAGTATTGATTCTTCTGTACTTCACCTCTGTGTATGTTTATTATAAACAAAGGCTTAGGGTTCTCAGTCTTAACGCTAAATTGGATCAGAAGAATTGAGTCCAGATGGTGAAATACAGTTCTAATTTGAGAAGAATCTATACTCGTTCAAATCAACATTGCGCTATTATTATTGGCGGTCTATTTAATTACTCAGTAATTCCGCATAGCAGTTCTAATTAATCAAAGTAGAAAATGTGGCGAATTTGTCTAAAGTTTTAGTACGAGAGAAAAAGTTTATAAAAAAAAAAAAAAAATACTTTGAAAAATAAGCGTTTTGTTAACGCACTTTAAATCTATATTGTACAAATGCACCAAGTGAGGCCAGCCTTGAATGTTGTTTGTAACTGTCATTTGCAAACGTATAATTTTTGTGTTTCCTGAAAGCAAAGTTAATTATTGACAATCAACGTTGTGCTAGTTGATTTCACAAAAACAGAGGAGATAATCCTCAAATCTCTGAATAAGACTGAGGAAAATAAACAAGCCAAGTCAAAGAATATATCTTCGCAAACGAGAGAGAAGAAAGTGAAGGAGTTCGGGTAACTGAAATATAAAAGAATAATACATTGATATTGGCTGTACGCACCTGCTGCATCCATCCATAGTTTATTTTATTAGAAGTATTTTTTTTTCTTTTATTTTTTTTTCTTCTTGCCTTCATTCTTTTTTTAAGCAAAATACTTTGTCGATTTACAGTTTAAACACTCTTTATTCATTCGATTCTTCTATTGAGCTGAAATAAATTCCAATTGCCCAAATACGACGCTGCAGAGCGGGTTGTGCCTCAGATATATCCAAAGTAAACAGTGCTCTTTTCTTCTCTTCGCGCTCAACAACGATTCATTTTTGTTCCATTCAACGGATACAAGCTTTTCGCTCAATATTGCGTTCTAGATAGTCTCCGATACCTGGCTTTGCAAATCAAGCAAAATATAAACGAAATCTATTTAATTATTGTCAATAAGTAGCCAATTAATTGACAATGCAATTACTTTTGGTAGAAACAGTCTGTTGGGATTAAAAACTGATTTAATGTAAAGATTAAAAAAAGAATAGGAAAGTGAAATGTAGATAATATAAGTAAGTATTTGTCAAAAACAAACATTTCCATTTTCTCATCTTCTTGGATAGATGATCATTTAGTGTGGGTAAACAATGTTGATATCAGCTGTAACTACTGGAGAGTAAATTAACATCACAATCAAATATGAATTTTAAATAAAATTGTACAAAAATCAACAAACATGTAGTTTGAAAATTTTATCCTCATTTGCTAAAATTAATCAGATTAAACGCGCGATCGTTACAATGGATGTATTCTAGTAAATTTACCTTTTTTCATAGTTTAAATAAAATATTTTAAATTCTTAGATATTATTTTAAAACAAAAGATATCAAGATGCAAAAAGACTTTTTAATTAAATACTGTTAACCTTTTATAAATACACATCAAGGATTTATGATACAATTTAAATTTTAAAAAAACATTTAAATTAAGTTTATATATTGTAACAGAATAAATATGTGGGCCATTCTGTATCCTGAGTCATAGCCTAATTATTGGTCACCTTTTGTAATGGAATAAAAATCATAAACGAAGGAAGAACAATCCTACTGTAATAATGCCTGTGAATTGTAGTGTCATTTGTAACAGAATGAAAATAATAAACTAAACTAAAATGAATATTAACCAATGAATAACAATCTAACATTTAAGTTAATAAAACAATAATAATAATTTTTGATATAACCTCATACATTCCAATAGCATTTAAAACGGATAGAAAACAAATAAAACATGACTTCAAACTACCCTAAAATATAAGCATTATTTGCAATAAGCTAAAGAAAGATAAAGCAATAAAACTAAATATCACGATCTCATAAATAACAGTATATGCCTATTATATAAATTCCTTATAATAGAATGAAAATAATGACAAAGAATTACACAAATTAACTTTAATATTCCTTATGAATCAACACACTGTTTATAATAATACAAACTTGTATTGAAAGTCAAACATTATTTCTATTTAAACGAAATGATTCATAGATTGAGGAAATAATAATCTTAATATGCCTTACAAGTTTACAATATCAATAATATCTAACAAAATTTATTCATCAATAATTGATTTCAAATTCCAGCTAAATAAAATAAAAGTACTGTTATTACACTAATATCAATATACTGTTATTGACTAAATCAATTATAATATAATTAAATGTTTAATAATAATACAAAATCAATTAGCCCAACATATCTTTCTATTTTCATCACTTTAATATATTATAAAATAAAACCATCCTATTAAATAATCTTAAGATTTTCAATATCTAATCATAATATATAAAATAGATGATAGATTCTTAGTCAATGGTTATTCCAAACAATTAACAAATCACATCCAATTATTCTTCAATTTATTAAAGCTTAATCATTAAAACTTTAAACTGAATTTATGACCCATATTAATGAACTTTAAATATAATTAAAGCAAATCACTCTAATTTGTAACAGAATAAGATTACAATATTTATGGCTGTATACCAACTTAATGTAATAATCAATATTGACCTAAAATAAAATACATGAACATTTCATTGCAATTATCATTACTCATCTTCAATAATTATCATATTTTTACCTTTATTAATCCTCAAATCAATTCATATATAATTTTTATTTTATTATTTGTTATTAACAAAATAATTTCAATAAGCTTTCAAATACTTATTAAATATTTAAGTATGTCAAATCAGTTAATTTATTGCTATATAAAATCTATACCTGTTCAGATAATAAGCTTTAAATTCAATACAAAGAAAATGACATATAATTATACTTTCTTACCCATTCTGTGTTTTTGATTTCTGAATTATTTTTATGACTGCCTTTAATGAATTATATAGTATAATCAATTGAATATCATCTCATTTAAACATAACTAATAAATGTGCATTATAAAATTGAATGACAATGAAGAAAGTTTATTGTTTTAACTTTTGACTGCTGAAGTGGTCATATTGAATATTTTAAAAATTATGTTAACCACAAATTTTATCATGAATTAAATTTATATTACTCAAAAATGACATAATATGTATTTTTGAAACATAAAACACCAAAGAATGTAATTAAGTTGAAAAAAATATAGTTATTGATATTTAAAGTAATAAAAAATAGAATAAAAGTTAATATTTCTAATAATTATTTTCATATTATTTTATAAATGCAAAATTATCATGCACGCAACTTAAAACTATTGTTTTGTTAGTAAGTTAATTGGATTCATCATAAAATTTCTAAAAATTGGGTATATAATAACACTTACCTAAGATAATCCATCACTTGAAAACTTTATAGAATAAAGACATTAGTACCTTTCATTGTTCTCAGTAGTCTTTCAAAATCCATTTCCATACAGGGGTTTGCAATGTATAAGACATCCCTAATAACATTCCTTATAACAAGTAGTTAATATTGATCAATAATTAGTATAATTTGAATATTATAATAAAGAACTTCAATACAGTTTGTAATTTATTAAAAAGTACTACTAAAATAGTCACTATATACAAAATAATAAAATAAAATAAAAAGTGAATGAAATACTAAATTCATCATAGAGTTAAGTTTGAGGTACATACATTTGTAGTTTATATATATTGTGCCCTTTTCTATAGATCAGTAATAGTTCATAACAGTCAATTACTAAAAATTTTAAATTTTAGAATATGTTCTTTTGATTTATTAATTATAGTTTGTCAATTATGTTATAAAGTACAATTTGAAGTTAAAGAAAATACGTAGTATATAAAATTATAGCGAATCATTTAAAAGTAGTTAAGTAAAGCTTAAAATATTGTTGCATATGGTTGTAAAAGCTGGCCATATTAAATAACTCAGCTATAAATATTAAAAGTATATTTAAAAAGTTCGATTTTAATAGTTTAAAACTTGTAGTAATAAATGTTATATTTTAAATTTATAAAGTCATATTTAATAAGCAAAAATTAATATCATACATTTTAAAAATAAACTTTATGATGGTGAGAATTGTATTTAATTCTATATTTTCTAAATTGTTCTTCCAAATTTTATAATTATTTTATATAATATAATAAGTGTATCAATTTTATTAGTCTAGGCAGAGAAATAGATTGAAAATCGTCTGTCAAAGTTATTAATCATGTGACTTGTATACTACATACTTTCACACACATGCTTGTTTGTATTTAAAGTAATGAAGTTTAAAATATTTTAAAAGTTATATTATAGAATTGGATAGAATTATTGCCTATCATAAAAGCAAATAATAATAAATATTAAGTTAACTATCATATGTAATGTTTTAAATAATGTAATAAAGATGAATACAGTTAATAAAAAAAATTAAATATTTTGTTTAAATAAAAATAGATAAATGGAATAGGTTATTAAAATTATTTTAAAAGTTATTTTAAATGTTTAAATAGTTTTAATAAAATAATAATTGATTTAAAAGTAATATTTTAAATAATATTTTAAGTTCATTACATCATAATTTTTTATTTTCAAATATAATTCTGCTATAAACTGAAAATATGTAAATTTGTTCTCAAGTTAAAGTAAGAATCAACCAATCAAATGAGGTATTCTTACAGACTATAAATATGAATTGCACGGGGGTATAAGAGGAGATTAATAATGTATTGAAACCAGAGAAAGGTATATTACTAGCTATCAAAAGATAGTACTTTAAAATTTTTATTTTAGTCAATTTTTAATACTTTCTTATAGTTTTATTTGCAAAAAAACTAATTGATATTTTTAGAAGTATTTTGCAAAAGAGAGTTTAAAAAAATAATATATTTAGAAACTTCTTGAAAATGATTTTCTAATTTTTAAAAGTTACTTGCCAGGATTATTTTATCTGAAATTTTTGACCTAAACTTCGCAATGAAAAGATGGATATACTGTGGAATGAAATGGATATAAATTCTAATAATATAAAAATGTTTTTTGGAATATTTTGATACAGCTTTATTAATGCTTCACCGGAGAACTGTTCTAGTGCATAAAACCCTCAGTTCGGACATTATACGGAGTCTAAAAAAAAAAAATGTATTGAGACGTATTATTTATAAGTTTATCCAAGATTTATTTTTTTAAAATAGTAATAAGACAATTATATCTTATGAATCGTTTTATATAATATTATATCAAAAGGAGTAAAATGTTATATCCTTTCTGAAGGTAACATTTTTTTAAAAAAATATTTTCAAGAATTAAAGAAAGAACCCAGGAGAATATGTTACTGAAGCGTTTTTTGATATTAAAACCTCCAGTCTTAGAATTGTTTAAAATGTATTTAGAAAACATTTGTTTAAAAGTACTTGAAGTTTTTTTTTTAAAAAGGTGATATATAAAAAAATATCAAACGAAAGTTTAAATTTATTAAGGATGGAAACTTATATAAAAAAAGTGAACACATAGTTGAATAAAAAATGGATCCATGGAAATATTGTAAAAAAAAAAGTTTACCGAATATTTTTAAAGTTAAGCTAGATGGAGTGATGCATCGGATATGCCACAGAGAATATTGGCAGAGAATATTGAAGAAATTTCACGGGATTAATTAATATTATGATTTAATAATTATCATCCTAAATACTAAAACCAAGGATTATTTTCTATAAATTTTACTAAATGGATTAATATTTATTTTTATTTTTAAACTTTAACGTGCTTGGAGGAGAACATTTTAAAACTCTAGAGAAAATAATAAACATTTTTGGATTTTATCATGAACTATGGTCAAGTGAAGACGTAATTATAGTTTTAAATTTTTATTTTACTAACTTAGTTAAATGTAAATTTTTCTATTTATAAGATTAGGAAAACATAAAACATTAATTTGTTAATAACATAAAATTTATAATATAATCTAATAATTTAGATAAGAATATTTTTAAATAAAATGTATGGATGTGTCTTTTCGTTTATGTATGCAATGTTTTTCTATATCCAGTGGATGGAAGAAGCCTACTAAAAATGATGACCAGATAAAAAGGGTTATTTGGTAATAATAATAACTATTAATAATTTATAATGTATATTTTTGTTTTCTTTAGATCATCTATGAATCTAAGAATGAAGTGTAAAAGTTTTAATTATATGTAACGCATTTTCATACAACATTTTAAAAAAACATTATGAGATAGGATTGATTTGAAAATATGCATACGACGATTATTTTTTTTATATATTAGTGATATAATCCAACATAATAACAAATAATTATGTGATTCTTTTAGAACTTTCATGTTATTGGATATTCAAATATTGTCTAAGTAGATTGTATATGATTAAACATATAGAATAATGAAGTAAGCAAACTTTTCTTATGGAACAGTGAAATTGTTTTAAACTATCAATGAATTTTATTTATTGTTTTGTAAATGCAGATAGTTATTTATCGATGTAAGATGTAGAAAAATCTTGAGAAATAATGTTGAGATAGTGGCTTGGAAGTACTATAGTTAGCAGGAAACCAAGATGATGTATTTTTAAAAAAATAGGATATGATAAGGAATAGAAATAATATTTAGTCTTTATGTGGTTATCAGCATAGTTAACAAAGCCCTATGACTGATACACATTTTATTTGGACAGTGTTTTATATGTCTTTAAATATTTGATGTTTTAAATAAAGCTGAAGAAGTAGCTTTAACATCGTTCATGTATTAGAGGTTATTAGACAGGTAAAGGTCATACCTCTTTGCACTGTGCCATGATTTTTTGAGATATATTAAGAGTGATACTCTAGCTTTCTTCCTTAAATCCTATACATCTGTTTCGCTATCTTTATTTCATGTAACTGCATCGTTCAGTAAGATATTTTGAAAAGAAATGATAAATAATTTAGAACTTAGGTTATGCTATCGTTTTGTATAAGATTGGTTTATTTGCTTAGAAGGAATAGAATTTTATAACTTAAAATTGAAGGTCCAATGTATCCTAAGGAAAGGAAAGAATCATAGAATATATTTTGAATTTATTTTCGGAAATGAAATATAAATTTTTAAAATAGAGTATCTAAACAAGATATTTTCTTTAGAATGTTGATTATTTTTGAATGCTTTATTTTTTTTGAAGAAAAATAAGTATTGCATATTTTTAAAATACAATAGTACAATGTAAATTATATAAACAATATGCATAGTATATTTTTTTGTTTATTGAATAACAGGAATATATTGGTTATTACACTTATACATCATACTAAAGTAAGGCTAAATAAGAATATATTATGATTAGTAAACATCGTGTGATAAAACACTAAAATCTAGTACTGAATTTTGGATGAATATTTTATGTAACATCTTTGACTTTGCAAGATGAAAATTTTTTTTAATATTTTGAGAAATCCATACTCATTATAAAGTTAATTTTGTTTTTTCTGTAGAATGTTTTCCTATGAATTTTTTTTTTTAAAAATAAGATAGTTTAATAATATTAAGGATGAAATATTCTGCTAATAAGTAAATATATTTATAATAAGTTAACCATAATGAGAAACCAAATGGTAACATTTTTTTTTATATTTTGTCTTAAGTATAAATAAAGATATAACTAAACTATAAACTATTTTTATATAACTTAGTAGATAAAAATGTAAGATTAAAATAAGGATATCCATTGTAAATAGTGTACATAAATTGTTTATTTTATTTGTTGTTGTTAATAAACTTTGTTAAAATTTGTTTTCAAAATTTTTGTGTCTTGATTGTTTATTTCTCCACTTCACTGCATGAAATCACGAATATATTCATAACAATTGAAACAAAAATATAATTTTGCACAAAAAGATAAATAGAGAGTTATATTTAAGAATTTAAATATTTTATTGGTATTCTTTTAATTAAATAATTATAAGTTTACATTGTTTTATTGGTCATAAATCAGTTATCACAATAGTATACTGAATTATATGCTATCAGTTGCCACACATCCTTTGTTTATCAGATTATCATATGCTACCATGTATTTATTATATTATTACATGAAGGTAAAAGATTATATAAAATTATTTTATTATTTTATTATGGTAATAAAAATATAATGAAAAGAAAAGATATCCAGTAGTAGTTAAACAATGAAGAATATTATTATTATTATTTATTATTATTAGTTTCAGTGTAGTAGATTATGACATAAAATCCCTTCTCATATTTTACTACAGTATTTTTAAATTGACTTAGAATAAACTTTATGAACCTGAGATTATTTTATTTGAGCTAGATTATTATTAAATAGAAGATTAAGATTTAATTATTAGTTTAGTCTTAGTGAGTAGAAGTTATTAAAGTCATAAGAATACTATGAGTTTGTTATTTAAAATAGTAATAAGGGGGATAGTGTTCTTATGCCATTGAGGTAGTATCCTGTGGGATATTGGCTCAATGTAATCTATCTTGTCACCTGTATTTTCACTTCAAGTCTCATGAAAATATTAAATATTTATTTAATTTATTTTTATAAACTGAACCTTATTCGTATTTTAAATTTGAGCTAGTGAAACATTTTAATTTTAATGCTGAATATTTTATTTATTAATTATTAACTGAGCTAGAACCCATTTTATTTTATATCATATACTATTCTGAAGTGAGGATGCACAAGACAAGGTTAGAATATATATATATATATATATATATATATATATATATATATATATATATATATATATATATATATATATATATATATATATATATATATATATATATATATATATATTACTTTTAGCATTTGTGTATTCTTACTATTATTAAAATGCAGACAATAAATTATAGAAACATCTAAATCAAGTCATTATATTTCCAAAATGTATTAATTTTTGTCTCATATCAATTAATTCAAATACTAGGCTCACATTATAGAAAAAAATGCAGACAATCACGATTTTTTTTTTTATATTAGTTTCAATAGTAATTTTTTTATCAAATATATATATTTATAAAACAATAATTGAAAAATATATAATAAAATAATAATTAAAAAACATATAAAATAACAAACTTACCATTCAGCCTTCATAACGTTTTTTTCAAAATACAATGGAAAAAGTAAAACTTTTTACCAATATATTTTTCATGCTGAACTATTCTCCAGTAAATAACAAAAAATGAGAGAAAGACAAACAAAATCAATCTACTTGATCACAAAAATTATCATAAAATTTTTATTTTTTATCATAGAAAAATAAAATTCACCTTTCTGGAAACTACAGGCAAAGATGAAAAAGAAGGTCTAAAAAGTGCATATGTAGCCTGCATAGATTTCCATTAATCTTAACCACAACCTGGGTGTTTATAATTTGAAATTTCTTGAGTGCTTTAAGTGCTCATAATAATAAATGAGTTAAATTAATTCAAAATTTATTAAAAAATTGATATAAATTAAAATCAATATATATAGAAAACAAACATTTAAAATATATGCATATAATTTGATTGTGCTTTAAACAATAAGTTTTTACTTGACATTAACTTTGCATTTAAATATGTGATTGTACCTCAATCTCCATTAACTAGATACTAAATACAAACACATATATTTATATAGCAAAAAAATGTTGTTTTCAAAATATAAAAGAGTTCAAGATAAAACTTCTTTCTATACTTCATATATAAATATAGTTAATCAAAATATAAATATATATACACAAAAATGAACTTACTTATTTGTTAAAATAAATTTAAAAGTCAAAATAAAATAAATATTTATTACAATATAATCTTTTTAAACTCCTAATATAAGTGGCATACCTGAAGTTAATTTATAATCAATAAATTTTAAAAAATGAATATTTTAAATTAAAATAATAATTATTATGCTTAAGATTTAGTAAGACAAAACTCTTTTACATTTAGGTTTGTAAATAAATCACTACTTAATCTAAAATTATACTAATATTTCTATCAATAAATACTATACATTTTAAATGAAGATATATATATATATATTGAAGCAGTTAATCTTATATTGAAGCAGTTAATCTTAGCTTAAGATTGAGCTTCGTGATGTTATCTACTAACCTGTGTTTAAACCCTACATCCCATCCTGCTCCTTTAGTCATGTATATAAATTTTATGTATATATTTGAGATGCATGCCTAAAATTTATAAAGTTTAACTTTTCAATATTTATTGTTATTAATTTTTTAATTATTATTAATTCTTTTTTTTACTAAAGTTCATAGGTGCAGCTCAAATATATATAGTATAGGAGCAAAAATACTAACAAAATATTGATTTTTTAAAAAATATTTTATTATACGTCATTTTTGTATATTTTGTCAAAATCCATTTTTTTTTTTATTAAATTATATATTTTGTCAAAATCCAAGATGGAAGGTGCAATCATTAATTGTCCAAAAATAATTAAAGGGTTGGAAATATAATATTGTTTTAATCTTGGGAATAAATTTTTAATTAAGGTTTTACTGAAAATAAAATTAGGAATGGGATTAATCGATTTTACTTTTGTATAAACATTTTTGTTCAATCTGAAAAAAGATTTGAATTTATTTTTGGACAGCTATCTGATGATTGCATCTTCAAACAATGAACAAAGAAAACTTAAGATTTTTAGATTAAAGATTAGATCTGAGCTAGAAATAAATTAAAAGCATTCTTCAAATACCTGGGCAGGAGTATAAAATGGGCCAATTTTAAACACCAATGGATTAGCTACTATTTAGAGAACTGTGCTGTTATAATCCAAGCTGCTTTGAAATCTGAAAATGATGATCAGGTAAGATGAATCACCTTCCCAACTCTTGTGAGGTCATCTTCCACTGCTGTAATATCCTGCTGCCATAAAATGAAAAAAAGCCTAAGAAAAACTCTGGAATGCTGAATGGAAGCTGGATGTCACCAAGAAGAATTCACATGGAATTAAATGCTGTACTTTGAAAAACAGCCTCTTAAAATGGTGCAAGGTAAATTAGTTCAAACTGCCACCATTGAAACTAAATCTAGTTTGTCTAACTAGTCACAAACTCTATTAAGATTTATCCTAATGTATTATTTATTAACTTTGTGTCTTACTTAAACATAAATGTAAATTGCTCTTAAATAATTTTTATGATTCTTATTCTCTCTCATATGCTCTAACTTTAACTTTGGTGAGGTCATTTATTTATATGTATTTATTACTTAATTTTATATGTCTATTTTATTTATTATTAATATGCCAATCTCAAACAATCTGATGAGTTAAATTTTTAAAATCTTCCTTCTTTTAAGTAAACTTTCATGAATTAAGGTTATTAACATCCCTTTAAAATATAATCCATTATTAATTAATATGCTCACCAGATTGTTTTTACGAGTCAACATTTTGTTTGTTTTCGTATAAAAAATTGTTATTTGTAACTAGATTCTACTCAGGGAATCCAGAAGTTAGGCTAATTTATGCTCTGAAACCTTATTTATCTTATTTTATTTATTCATTTCTGAAAAGGTGACCTATTAGTCTTTTTCTATAACTGCTAGCTTTCTTTTATTTTCCATACTCTTAAAATATCATATGCTTAAATATTCTCAGTTGTTGTAAAATCCACAAAGGTGGGATTGAATCAGTTTTGAATAGTAGAAAAGGAAGAGGGTAAATTTTAATGTATATTTTACTATTTTAGTTATTAAGTAAAATCTTATATATATATATATATATATATATATATATATATATATATATATATATATATATATATATATATATATATATATATATTACAGCATCATCATGCATTATCTGTATAAATTATGGCATTTAAACTAGGGTCATTTATTTTTAAAGCAGTAAATCTTATTCCATGTCATTAGTGACATCCCTCCATACTGCATTACTGACATTTGGCTCCACTTCATAAATTTATATATATTACATGCTTCTAATTGGTTGTGACAAGTTTGAACCTATAGATTTTTTTCACATTCTGTCCTGTTGATAGTTGAGCTTCTCAGGACCAAATTTTGTATAAGACATCTCATGTCAGTTACTCCAGTAAGCCCTGGGCCACACCATGCCTAATCACACTTCTCTAAGCACTGCCCTAGAAAGGGGGTCTTAGACTTCATTTTTGTCCAGAAGCACAACCTTTTCCTCTTAGTTCTTTGCCATTATGTCAGTACTGCCAAACTTCATATTATTATTTCTTTTGCTTATGACCTAATTTTAGTGTTGTAATAATATTAAAATTGCACTCTGCTCAAAATATATATATATGCCAAATATTATTAACTTTATTAATTTACAATGTTATTTCAATGTTATTATCCAATCCTACTGTCATAATCTATTTCTAAATTTAAGAGTATTTGCCTTGGCAAAAATAAAGCATTCTTCTTACTATTGTTAAAAGAATTTTCAATAAATATTTTGTCAAATAACTAAATGTAATTTTCAAATATGTTTTTATTATTGTCACGCCCGTAACAGCATGAAAATAGTTTTTCTTATATATATAATGAATCTCAGAACACTTCCCAAAAGAATATGTTGTCACCATGTTTCAGAAACATAATCCAAAGTGTTAATGGCAATTTTATGTAAATTCTTTCTAATAATTGATTGGCATCTTAATATTGGATCGACCAAGAATGTGTGTTTATTTATAGTATATGTCATTTAATTAATAAAAAAGAATATGAGAAATAATAGCATGAATAACAACAATATGTAATCATCTACTGCTTGCTCATTCATACACACACTAATGTATGCTGTTAATTCATAATTTATCTAATAATTTGTTATCATATTAAACTATTTTATTGTCTAAACTTATTTGAATCGTTCGAATTTTTGTTTCTCCACTTCCACACATACAACTACATATATGTATATTTTAATTTAGTATTGAGTGTCATTGTCTTCTCCGCTCTGCTACTGGACCAGATTTAAAATAAATTCTCGAGTGCCATCATTATATGTTATATATTAGGTGTTTGATCTGGGGCTTATGGAGTGGGTTAGAATTCAGGTTGGTCCCTGACCAAAATCTCAGGCTTGACTGGGTTTGAAGTACATTTTGTGAGTTCCAGCTCATATATCAATAATAATGATAAATATAAGCAAACAATCTGAGTAATAATCTTTCAATATGGCATTTCAAGAATAGTATCATAGTTCTAATGTTTATTTTTAAAAAAAATTGTGACCCGATATTTTGTTACTCCAGAGAAAGTAGAAATATTACAAAAAGACTATAACATTTGAGCACATTTTGTTAATTCCAATATGTTTCAAATATCCCAAATGCTTAAGGTATGTATAAAAAGTACACTATGGAAGTCCATTGTTTATCTATATCTTTTATTGGCAGAATCTGTGTCATATTACAATTGTATTTTTGTTTTTTTTGCAATTAGGTCATGGTATTCATTTATCCAACTAAGTTTGATGGATAATCTCTAATGCTGTTATTATATTCATGGCTAATTGGTGCATCTTATTCACAAATATTAACAAACCCATGAATTTAATCCCTTGCTTTCATTTTTATATATTAAAAAAATATCCATACATATTTTCTTTGGACTAAAATTGTTATAATTAAAAACTATTACATTTAAAAGTGTAAATAATAAAATGATACTAGAAATATCTCATTTAATTTTTTAAAGAGATATATAGAACTGATATAATTTACAAAATTCACTACAAAGATCAATTGTACATAGACTTGCACTAACTCATCAAACCACAATTTTTAAATTGTATTAGAAGAATGTCTCAAAAGATATGAAATTATAATAGTAAAACAGTCAAAATCTTATTTATAAATTTTTGACACTTTTTTATATAATATCTTACACTACCTAATAATGCAGAATTTCATTTATATGGATATGGATGTATACATGTATCAAAATATATAACAACCTAAGTATATGTTTATTTTTCCGTGCCATCTAGATTATAGAGTCTTTATTATATTTAGATACTGTAATCTATATAGGGCATCTGGATATATTCATAAATTAGGTTAATATGTAAATTGTTTATATAGATCCAATATAGCATTATAATTATTTGAATAAAGCACTATTAAATAGACATTATGATGCAATAGTATTTTAAACATTTTTCTACAATTAAACAGTAAAAGAGAAAACTATATTCACAAAGCTGGTCGAATGATGAGTGATGAGAACTTATGTTTTTTTCTTTCTATTTTACTTGCTCATTTACTGACCAGTATTTAATAACAATTGGATTAACTGTGAACTGGATATTTAAAAAGAAATATTTTCAAAGTTAAGCAAAATTTTAAATTTCTGCCAGATTTGAACTCCATATCAAATCATAGGCTTCATAGGGATTTCAAACTATCTGTAGATATTAAATATATTTATATCTTTTCTTTCATCACATGTATGTTAATTATGCGAACAAAGCCATCTGAAAAATGTAAAGGATTACCAAGATGCATTTTATGCTCAACCAGAACTCTTCAGTCAAATCAGGTCACAGACTCTTACATGTTTTCATTAGCCTCATTTAGTATCTATCAACACCTAATTATTGTAGTTTAATCTAAAAATACAATACTTTCTACACTTACAATTATGATGCTATTTCCTCTAAAGAAATGTCTTAATAATTATTATTAATTTTTTACTAATTTGGAATAATTAATTCAACTTCATTGTTTTTTTTATGCATAATATCTTAAATATCTGTTAAGGATTGTTCATAATTGTGAGTTCAAGAAGTTTGGCATTAGTAACAATAAGTACTGAATAAATAATAAAAGCATTAAGAAAGAGTGCTGTTTAGTGTGAAATGTATCTTAGAGTAATTTATCTTTTTCAGAACATTTATTCCTGTGATTAAAACATGTGGTGAAATAAAAAGTTATAAGTAGATAGTATAGTTAATCTAAAATACAAGGAATTAAATCCTTTATGTTGCTTTTGCAAATTAAAAAATAAATCGTGGATATAATATAGAATAAAATATCTTTATATAATAACAAAATAATATATGACAATAGCTGTAATATAATCATATAATCATCACATAAAAAAACTCTTTTTGTCAATTTTTAATTTTTGCCCTTTTCAATATGTCTTGGTTAACTACAAAAAAAAGACCTATATTGCATACATAGTGACATCTACTGGCTCTATATAAAATTAACACTGGCTTTATATAAAATTAACACAAGCCTATAACTATACTTTAGTATCTTTATAATAATACACATTATATAACCCTCCATTCATTTTTCATTATCCAATTATTAGTTAAATTAATTGATGTTTCATAAATGTTCATATAATTATTTCAGTTATAATTAATGTAATTAGTTTCTTATATTTTTTTTTCTATTAATTTCTTTAATATAATTTAATGGACTTATTTTCTTAACATAATTTATTCTATGTCCATATTTTAAGTAGTGAACATATAATGCAGATCTGTCATCTCTCCTATTAATAGCATTATTAAGCTTCTTTAGCCCTTTCTTCTAATTGTTTCACTGTATGCCCATAATAAACCATACTGCAAACCCCACAAGTAATTTTATATACTATACCTTTTTTATATTTTATATTATCTTTTATTTTATAATTCCCTACTAATATATCAAGATTTTTACTATTTGAATATCCTAGTTTAATACTTTTATCTATATAATTTTTATTTTTTAAAAATGTATGATAAATTTTAGGAACATATGAAAGTTTTAGTCATTTTATATTGTCTGATTTACTATTATTACCCAAATTATATTGTTTATAATTAAATAATATATTTTTAATACTTTTAGGGTTACATCCATAACTAGTATACAATTTCATAAATTGCTCTTTTTGTAAAGTAGCTATGTTTCTATCTGTGTTGTATTTGTTATTTTTATTTTTAAAATTTTAATAACTGCCATTTTTTGTATCCATGCTTGTTGCAAATCCATAGAAACAATTTTTCTTAATTTATCTTCTTTAATGAAGTGTTTTAATATAATCACATTATTATCATCTACCTCTGTCTCTACATCTAAATACTTTAATTTAGCATCATTTTTTATGATTGTAAATTTTATATTATCCATATTATTATTAAGTTCATTATGTCTTCTTTATAACTCTTTTATTATTAATTATTAGTACATATCAACATACCTAAAGTCATGTATTATATCTTGATTTTCTATTCTGTTATTAACGATTTTCATTTCCATTTCATTGATAAATATTGATGGCATTAATCCTCTAATTGCACACCCCATTACCCATTCTTTATGTATACTCCAATATTCACTATTATATTTAAAATATAAACTATTATGTATTAAAATTAAACCTTTTTCTATAATATTAATTACCTCTATATCATTAATATGCATATATAATTTCTGTATTAATATTTTTATACTTTTTATTCTTGGAATGCTACGATACATCTTCTCAATATCCATTGCAAATATACTTTGGTTTCTATTCAATTTGTTATATTTAACTTATTTATAATAGCCCTCTGTATTTTTAATGCAAAACTTTCCATAACCAACAATGTTTACTATTTACTTATTTAAATACTTAAAAAATCTCTGCAGAACAAAATCAGTAAAATTAAACAATAATCTCAATGGATTGTTCTCTTTATGAGTTTTTACCTTAGTAAATAAATATGGATTTTCATAAGAAAAAGGATATAAAAATTTATATTGATTTGTATTATTTTATTCTCTTCCATTTTTTGTAATAATTTTATATATTTATTTTTTATCATATTACTAGGATCTTTTGATAATCTTTCATGTCCCACTTTTTTGTTTCACCCTCTATTCTATCTATATAATTCTTTGAACATAAAACCAGAAATCTACTACCTCTTATCTTAAACTTCGTCTAACAAAACAATCTTAACTTTTCATTACATTTGTTTCTTAAATAACTTTCTTTAAAAAAAAAATTCCTATAATTCATTTAATTAAATCAACCTATTAGTCTCTTTTTTTTTTTCAATTAACATTCTATTCATTACAGGTTTCATTTTATTAATATAAATCCATATAGATATATGTTAAAGCATTGACCGGGAAGCAAACTTGGGCCAGCTGCTTGGAAGGCAACTATGCTAACCGCTAGGCCACCAATGCTTGACTATAAATTCCTTTTTTATAAGTCTTTCATAATACATCTAATACATTCCAAAAGTTCTATTTTAAAATCTTTATGTTTAAATTTACTCATATGACCATAAAGTACATAATTTTTATCATTTAAATGCTGTTTTAATCTTGTTGCCAATTCATTTTTGTAGTTCCAACATATGACATTTCTTTATTGTCTTTAAAACATTTTATAATATAAGCTGAATTCATTACTTTTAAGTTATTACAATCATTATCATTATTAATTAACACATTTAAGCATTTTTTTTATAAATAGGACAAATAATAACATTATAAAAAATCAAAATTATAATATTATTTGTTTTGTTTGTAAAAAAAAATGTTTATAATGATTGTAATAATTTAGAAGTTATTAATTCAGTTTATATTATAAAATGTTTAGATTGTTTCAAAGATAATAAAAAATGTCATATGTTGGAAATACAAGGAATAAATTGGCAATAAGATCAAAACAGCATCTAAGTGAGAAAAATTCTGCACTTTATGGTCATATGAGTAAATTTAAACATAAAGATTTTAAAATAGAACCTTTGGAGAGTATTAGATGTGTTATGAATGACTTATAAAAGAAGGAAATTTATATTAATGAAATGAATCCTGCAATAAATAGGATGTTAATTGAAAAAAGAGTTAACAGGTTGATTTAATTAAATAATTATATATGCAGGGTTTGAACTTTTTTGGAGATTCGAACTCAGACTTTCACATGACCCATCACTCTCAATTGCCATCTCATATTGCTGACCCACCTGATAAGCAATATGAGATGGCACTGAGAGTGGTGGGTCATGTGAAAGTCTGAGTTCAAACCCCACATATATTATATATATAAATGCAGGTTTAAACCTGTACAATGTATTAAATAATTATAGGAACTTTTTTAATTTTAAGAAAGATATTTAAGAAACAAATGTAATGAAAAGTTAAGATTGTTTTGTTATGCAGTATTTGTATTTTGTTATATGCATTATGAAATATTTGTATTATTGTTTTTTATGTATTTTTTATTTGTTTCTTGATAAAGATTATAAAATAATATAGTCGAAACATTAGAGTATATTATAGTACAATTATAATAGTTCACATTATAATAAATCAAGATTTATAAAGAAATTTGTGTGTGAATTATATATATTTTGAAAATAATGGGCTATTTTTAAAATAGAAGACTGTGTTGTTATTTTTATATAATAAATAAAAAATTACTGATTAATTTTTCCACTTTTTTTTCTTCACTAACATCTATTTTTAAATTTTTTGCAAATTTCATATCAATTTATTTTGAAATAATTCTTAGCCATTTTAAACTCTTCATTTTTAAAAAAATTAAATAAAATTAACTAAAAATAAAAAAGAACAAAATTCATATCAATTAAGTTTATCAATTTACAGATATTTACTTAAATGTATTTTTGTTTAAGTTAAATATATATATCTTAATTTATTTATTCTATTGTGTTTATAACTTCTTTTAATGTATATAGCTCAAAACTAGTCTGGAGATGGGGACAATCCTAGATAAAGATAATTTGAATGCTTTCTCTTGTAGCATTTATCATTAAAAAAAAAGCTTGTTTATAGCAAGCTATTGGCATACTCTTTATATTACATATTGGTAAATGCAAGCTATATAGGTCATGTGACATGTAACAATTTTATTTCTATTATATATATATATTCAAGATATCAACACAAACTCAGTAATAAAATGCAATAATCATAAAAATTTAACCCCCTCCCCTCACAATTTGTTTCCATAATAGATGCTTTTGAATTATATGGATTCAGATTAATAGAAATGTTTGAGTATTAAGGCTGATAAACTATACTGGAAAAATACCAATAATTAATGAATAGAAGATTAGATTATAAAAGCAGAAACTGATATAATTAATTATATTTGAAAATAATTTTAAAAATTACTCTTTTTTCAAAATATTTTAAAAGTTCAATAATTTTTTTAAAGAAGTGGAAATAATTAATCTCAAATCTGCAACTGTCTACTTTAATTAGAGACCAAAATAAATGATTGCCAATTAAAAAAAAAAGACAACTGCAGATTATTAAAAAATTTTAATCTGTCTTGTCCTAGTTAATAACATACTTTATAATCTTTACATGAAATGGATTAGAATTTTTTTATATTAAATAGTGCAATCATAAAAGATATTACATTACAGTATTATTTATTAAACAAGATTTAATTCTGAACTTTAATTTGACCATAAAATTGATTATGAACAACTAGCTGCTTTTCCAAAAATCTAATATCAATTGTACTAGAGTAAACCTTACACCAAACCAAGACCAAATTTAAAATTGGTTACGATTAGCTGCTTTTCCAAAAATCTAATATCTGTTACACTAGAATAAACCTTGCACCAAAACAAGACAGATTTTAAGAAAGAAATATCTAATAAATGGATGGAATAATGCATTTTTGAATTAATAGTAAATAAATGCAAAGTGAAAATCAATCCCATTCTTAATCTATAATGTTTTATACTAGTCAGCCACACTGCATGAAAAACTTGATCAGTCAATCTGAAATATGCATGCATTTCAAAAAAAATTCCTTTTCAGCTGCATTAGTGTACTGCCAACAGTCCACGCAAATGTAAATTTTGCAATGAGACCAATTTATTTAGCAAAGTGCGATATTTGGTATTATGATAGCTTATTATAAATTAGCTATTCCAAAAAAGCTCTAAATTAAATAAGGCAGAATTAAAAACTTACATTATTAAAATCTTGACTTAATAATCCAGTATTGAAATACGTGGGAATAGGCTAATCTACAGTAAGTAATCATAGTGCTAAATATTCAGTTTGTCTCTCTGACAGTCATGAATTACAATAAATATCAGGCAATTGTTATATTTGTGTAGATTATTGGAAGTGCTCCAGAGCGAATGATGAAAAATTATTTATGAAATCATGAATACTGTAGAGCAGTTTGTTGTTTTCATGTAGTGTGGCAGCTATAGTAAAAAAAAAGGCAGATTGATGCACAGAATACAGCAATTGTACGTTCTAGCATGTTATTATTATTGATCATAGTTTGTTATTACTTCCACACTCTTATCATAGTTAATATACCTAAATATTTATTCTAAAATCATTTGATATTCTGCAATTTATTAGAATATTGTTAAATAAATAGATTAAAATAGATTAGGTATTACTAAATTAAGAATATAAAATTTTTACTCCAAATTTAAGATCATGTGGTATAATGAAAACACTTCTATTTGTCAAATGCATGACCTGAATTTAAATTCAGTTGAGGCAAATCTTAAGTACTAGATAACCCATCACAATCAATTTAGTTAATCCTATATTAATAAACAGAAAATAGGGTTGTGACTATAGTGGGCTAACTCTTTTTTAACCTGCTATACAAAAATGTAAATTATATAATTATTGTTAGCATTATTATTGGCATAGTTATCATTTATGGCTTAATATTAAAAATGACTAATTAGAAATGAATAAACTGGGCGAATAATATATATATGACTGACAATTTGTTAAGCTAGTATTGGTTTGCCAAACATAACCGTACCAACTATAAATAGCTAGGCTTTAAAGTTTATATAATTTCGTAAAAGTTTCTGGTAAAAATTTCAATGTTAGTCAATGTTGGTTTTTTAGATTTAAAGAATGAAGCAAATTTTGTAATTTCAGAATCCAACATAAATCTGCAGGTGTCAGAGATTTCTTTATGATTTCACAGGGGCAAAACTCTCCATACAGTAGCACCACTCAGTGAAAGCCAGAGTAATCAATAGATGAAGGAAGGTTTGTGCATAAAATTCCTATCTAGCGCCTACTCATCCAATGTCCCCAGATTAGTTTCTAGCCTATGGCTTTCATCAGTGAGGAGCATTGGATCTGAGAGCACTGCACCTAGATCTTAGGATCTAATACAATCTGCAGCAGCCACCTTTTACTTTTTTAACTAACTATAAAGCTTTGAGTGCAAAATAAAAATACAATAATGTTTTCAAGCTAAGCTCATTAGTTTGTATAGTCATATAGATCTGAACTCAGTTCAGCATCTATATTTTTTGGTGTCTTTAGTTCTTTAATAAACATAGTCACCATAATCCTATTGGACAGGATTTGTATTAATCTATCAAATATCACCTGATCGCCATTCTTTATGCTTACACAAGCTGTTTTTACAGAGGTAAAACTTTCCATACAATAGTTGCACCCAGTGCAAGCCAGACCAATCAGTGGATGCAGGAAAGTTTGTGCATAAAATCCTTATCTAGTGCCTACTTATCCAATACCCAGACTATTTTCTAACTTGTGGCTTTCGTCAATGAGGAGACTTGGATCTGAGAACACTGTACCTAGATCTTAGGATCTAATGCAAATCTTCAGCAGCCAGCTATCTTCTACTTTTTAGCTACTGTATGAAGAGTTTTTATCTTTCTGAAAACAGTTTGTGTAAGCATAAAGAATGGTGATCATGTGATATTTGATGGTTTAATTTCTTTATGATAATAGTATATTAAAATTAATATTAATAATAATCGAATGGTTTAAAGCTCGAAAATTGAAGTTATAATTCGTGGATCTTGAAACGTGCGGAATTCATTTAATTGCTGCACTAAAGTTCAATAATAATAATAACATTATTAAAAAGATGAGAAAGAAAGGAATTTGGTTTCCAACAATTTTTTTACATTTTTTTTTTTAAATTTAGATACTTAAGTTAATGTTATTATTAATGATTTGTTTTGAATTTATTTTTAATTTTATAATTGTATTATGAAAATATTATGTTAAAATATTTTTTGTCAATCCTATATAATAATAATATCGAATTTGTCATTAGGCACTTTCTCGTGTAAAAATATGATCTAATACAGGTAATTAATTAATAATGACATTTTTAAGAGTCTATATATAATACACATTTATTTTATAATTGTTATTATTTACCAAGCACATAGTCATAACAATCACCTGACAATGTAAATGCTACTGCAAAGTATGAAAACCGGCATTGTTTAGAATGCCTAGGAATTTTATACAATGCCAAAAGTGGGACGTCCAAGTAGGAAATGCTTAGATTTTCACACATTTACTAGGTATTCTATAAAATGCCAAAAGGAGTCCCAACAATAACGTTTGATGTGTAGCAAAGACAAGATGTAACTGTTAGACATGTTTAATGCATAATTAGTAATATTAATGATTAAAATTGTTTATAAATTTTAAGTGTATATCTTACAGTTAGTTAATGAAAAGTAGAAAGATAATTACCAAGAAATTTCTTACGTTCTTGAAGATTTATACGATTTTAAAATCCTTCACTACTTCCAAAATAATGATGTTAAAATTACATTTTTTTTTTGGCTTCTTTGATCTTTAAATAAAATTCAGCATTTAACTACCATTATCACATGCTATCTTTTTTATTTGGTTTTTTTTTTTTTGTCTGAGGCTTTTATGCCCTACTTGAAATTAATGAAATGAAATTTCATTACAATATCAGAAATTCAATTTATAGGAAGAAATGTTTACTATTTACTAAAAACAAAAAACAAAAAAAGGCATTATTTTTTATAGTTTCCTTTGTTCTATTATTTTACATAGAAGTTAAATATAAAAAAAAAAAAATTGTATCTTATATTTTGTATTTCTTACATCTTATCATCGATTTTTTAGACAAAAAGTATTTTTCATACTTTGCAGAAAAACTACTTGTCATTCTTTATAATGTCTAGGTATTCTATACTATGTCTAGGGAAAGTATGTAAAAAATAAAAATAAAAATTAAATTTCATACTTTGCCCCAAAACATCATGCATTGTGTAGAATGCCTAAACATTTTATGCAATGCCAGCTTTTCATACTTTGCTAGTAACATATGAATAAATGATTATGAATTGTATAAAATACCTAAGCATTCTATACAGTGTGAATCAAAATCTTTATTAGATTAAATATTATTATATTTCATTCTAATTTAAAAGTGGAAGTTAAATTTAATAAAATGTATTATAAAAATAATTGATAATAATTTCTAAATATTTAAGCTCAAGTTGTATAATGAAAAGGAGATAAAATGTTAAAATGTAGAGATTATTGTGCATGGTGTAAGAGTTGGTATAGTTATATTTGGATTTTATTAAGCATAATACTTATATTTATGACCAAATAAAATGTAATAGTTTCTAAATTAATAAAAAAGGAAAAAGGTTAAAAATTATTTTAGAAATTATTAAAAATTGACTATTATAAATGTTATTGCTAAAAGTTAATACTTATAAAGTAAATTTACTCACTTACTTACTACTTAAAAATGTAGTTAAACAAATAAATAAGGAAAATAATAGAATTCACAAATTAATTACAAAAATGTAAATTATATATATATATATATATTAAATTTTCCAAAATTGCCATTATTTTGTTTGCAACACCCATTTATCAACTCTTAAATTTTCACTGAATCATGTGATCTTATTAATGTTGTTTTTTGCAATATAAATCAAACAGAGTGATTGTGGAAAGATTTTTTTTTTAAAAAAATTTAATTTGACATTTGTTTAAGCATAAAATTAGTGATTATAGCCATTCTATCAGGGTAATAATTTTGTAAAGTATTTTATATAAGTGATAAAATAATAATTATTAAATATACCTTTGACAGTGTATTAATATAGATGAAAACATAGTTGATGAAATTAATCATAGAATTAAACTTGGATGAAATCCTTTTGATAAAAATTACTTAGTATTAAAAGGAAATATGTCTATGTATTTAAAAAGGAAACTTTTTAATAAATACATTTTACCAGTTTTTATTTATGGATTTTACACTTGAACACTTAATATGTGAGCAATGCAGAAACTTTGGACGACTTAATGGTGCCTAAAAAGATATATCTTAGGAGTAACAAAAGGGAACTGAAACAAAATATATGGATGAGAGAACAAACAAGTATTACTGACATCATAGAAAGAATTAAAAAACTGGAGTGAATTTGGGCTAGACATATTACTAGAAGAAATTATAACAGATTATCAGTTAAAATGTTAATTGGATTCCAAGATATAAAAAGCCTAGAAATAAACCACTAAGATGGATGGACGAAATAAGAAAATCTGCTGGTGTGATATGGAAAAAGGAAACTAGAGATTAAAGAAACTAGATTAAACTTGGAGAGACCTTCATTCTGAAATGGATTAATTATGGCTGAAAATAGTGATTGTGATTAGAGTAAATTTATTCTGTATACAGAAAGGATTAACTTTATTATTTATTTATATTTTTAGCAGAATTTGAGTTTACGATGTGGAGTAAAGTATTTTTTCTTGAAATCCAAAAAAGTCACAAATCTAATAAATCTCTAGAACATAGAATTTTAGATAAGTGATATTTTTCTTTTAAATTATTGTAATAATTAAACTTTATTAAATAACAAATTATATATAAGTATTAACATATATACAGGAGAAAAAATAAATTTTCTTGATTTATGATATATAGTATACAAAAATATAATCATGTCAAGTGTTATTAGCTGAGAGGTCAGCGCAACCACTTGCAAGCAAGCAGTTGGTTGCAGACGGTTGTTGTGGGTTTGCCTCCTGGCAGATGCTATGACATATGAAAATATATATATATAATCATGGCAACTAAGGATATATAAAAATGTTTTCATTTTATGTAGATGAATATTTAATTCATATGCTTTATATCATTCTAAAGCAATGTACATATTAAGAAGCATCTATATTTATCATATAGTTAACTGCATGTTGTAAAGTTCTGTACACATATAGAAACTGTAAACAAAATTATATACACAACTTCTTCTTGTTCTTTTTAAATTATAGCTCCAACATAATAAATATATAAAATACATTCTTCATTTTTCTTTTTAAAATTTGTTTATTCAATATTTTACTATAATTTTATTTTTTCATCATAACAACATTTAAACTACATTTTGTAGTCATTATCAAGTTTCCTTAAACAAAAAAATAATAACAAAAATAAATAAAATATTAATACGTCACAAATATATATAATATACGAATAAAACCACAATATTATTACATCTACAAATATTATTTACCTCCTTCTTTATATTTAACTAAAAAAAAAAAATTCTTTATCATAAAGTCAATAATTATTTCAACCAAATAATGTTTATATTATATAATTCTCCTTGAATAATTAGACTTTATTAGTCAAATAATTTTCAATAATCTTTTTCCATAATAATCTTCAAACTATTATATTCAAAAAAATCCATTATAATTATTGACTTTATGTTAAAGGATTTTTTAAGTCAAATATAAAGAAGGAGGTAAATAATTATATTTGTAGATGTAATAATATTGTGGTTTTATTTGAATATTATATATATTTGTGATGTATTAATATTTTATTTATTTTTGTTATTATTTCTTGTTTAAGGAAACTTGATAATGACTACAGAATAGTTGAAACATTGTTATGATGGAAAAATCAAATTATAGTAAAATATTGAATAAACAAGTTTTAAAAAAAAAAAGGAAGAATATATTTTATATATTTATATAGAAACTGTATAATAAAAAATAATATAAATTGAAGTGCAAGCTACTATTTCCCAATTTAGACCATTTTCTTGGAGTCTTGAAACGTAGGATGGGAAATAATCAGAATAATGATGAGAATGGGAAGGGAAAAGGTGGGTTTGTTTTGTCAAATTATTTACAAATTTTCAAGTTTTTTTAATTAAAACATTTTAATAAAATATAAAATATAAAAATTTGTATAATTATTCAAATGGAATGTTTCGCAGGGATTAATTGAATGACCATCATCTATTTAACCATGCAATATATCAAAATCATAAAATTAATGAAAAGAATTAAAGCTTTTTTATGAAATGTATTGATTAGGTAGAAAATTTAAATACTTAAATTTAAAGTATTTAGTTCACCAATATAATACAATACATTTCTAATACCAAATTGCTTATTAAAGAGTATACGTTTTATTAGTATGTTAATAATTTTTTTAATTATTTATTATATGGTTGCTCCTGAATTATTCATTTTGTACCAATTTGAAGCTTTATGATGCTACTGCAATCACTTCAGCCTTTCTTTGCTATTTTGTAGTTATCTACAATGTTAGTTTGCTAGTTCATTTAGAAATCAACAAAAAATTATTAGTTAAAAAAATCTGAAGATGTCAGTAGTATATGCTCTGATTGGTCATATCATGATACAAAGAAACCAACAACATTACTGATTGGTAGATTATTTTGCCTCAAAGATTTTGAAAATATTCATTTTTCTTTTAATATTTTGGAAAGTAAAAATTGTAATTTGCTGTAATTTTTTATATATTTAAGTTCATTTTTGCAACATATTTATAAAATATTTATTTTAAATCAAAAAAATATTGTTAAAATTAAATCTTATTGGAAATATTTGTTTGTTTGCAACAAAGCAGAAGTTATTACTATTTTCTAAAAAGAAATGATTTCATAAACAATTGTGTTTATTAATGTTAAGTGTATTTCATTCAATAATTTTTATGAATAAACTAGATTACGATCCAGTATAAAAAGAGCCTTTGTTATTGTTATATACTTTCTTTTTTTTTTCATATGTCATAGCATCAGTTGGGACAGAACACACAACCATCTGCAACCAACTACTTGCTTGCAAGGTGGTTGTGATGACCTCTAGGCTAACAACGCTTGTTATATACTTTCTTTAGTCATTTATTTTTCTATTTTGCAAAGTTCAATATTAACTTTTAGAATGTCTTTTGTTTATAAATTTATATTTTCAATAAATAATGTAAAGATTATCAATATATGATATATAATAAAGATTTAATTGTAAAAGCAAAATGTTGAAAAAATGATCATTATTGAAAAAATGGGGAGGAGGTTCCAAATAACCTAATTAAAAATTATTTAAGTTTTAAAAGTAGGTTAAACAGAGGATCTTTTATTATATGAACAACAACAATATTAATTAAATTAGAGTTTTAGATGATAAAATAATGAAACTGAAAAAAATCTTTATATTTTAATATTAGAACTGAATATTTATTGATCACACTTTTTACTCCAATTTATATTTAATCCTGAACATTTACTTACCCACTATTAAACTACTAATATCACATGATCATCATTTCACTATTGTATGGAAAGTTTTGCCTGTTTTAATTTACCCACTATCTAATATCTTCTACTTTGTATTTGATATTGAAGATTTATATACGCATTTTATTTTATACCTCTGTTACCAAAGCCACCTGGTTAGAGGCTTTGAAAAAAATTATTGATGGAGTTTGTTCCATGGAAATACATCATTGAACATTAAAATTCTATTATCATTTTTTTTTAAAAAAAAAAAAATTAAAAGTAGAGGCTTCTCTGAGCATGGCATCTTTATCTAAGGCCCAGCGAGCCAACATCTGATCAGCATTGATTCATATTAAATATCAGTATATATTCTTTTCACATTTTTTAATAATCATTTTATATTTAAAGTAAAATAAAATTCTTGCCTGTAGAAGCATCATTGCAAATATGCAAATCCAATACTCTTAACTTGCAAATAATATATCTTTTTTAAAAAAAAAAAAAAAAAAAGATATTGTTCTATCTATAATAAATGTCATCTATTGTTAAGAAAAAGCATTTTATAATCTTTTTTTTTTCATGTGTCATAGCATCAGCCAGGAAGCGAACCCGCTAACCCAGGGCAACTGTTTGTAAGACAGCTACGCTGGCCTCTCGACCACCAATGCTTGACAAGTATTTTATAATCTTTGATAATAAAATACATATAAATTTTTATATGTAAATATAAAACAAAATTTAAAAATTTCTGCTCAACAAATTACTCGAACCGTTTGCAATTCAATTTAGCGATCAATTTTAAATCAAAGGAAGTTTGTAAATTTCCGATAAGAAACTATTAAATTTATATAGAATTAATATAAAAATGGGTTTGGGAGTAAATTAATGAAGTGAAGCGTTCGGCAATATGTTTATTCTATAGAAATTACCTATTATATTTTCTTTTTCTTCTTATAGCCTTTTTGGACATGAACACTTATATAAAACTCTTAATTTTATAAATTTTGTATTAAAAAATATATTACATTATTTATGTTTCCTTTGTAATACAATAGTTTCCTTTTGTTATCTGAGTGCAGATCTAACATCAAACTTGGTGTAATAAACTATAGCTAAAAAAGATATAACTTTCCGAAGAACTGATATCGTATGATAAAGTTATTTTTTACTTTTCTGTTTTTTTGTTTTTTTTTCTCACTTTCAGTAAACATAAATATCATTTTTTATCAAATTATTTTAGAAAAACATTAATTTTAGCTTGCACAAACTATTTAAGTAAAGCTTTTTTACAAAAATAAAATAAAAGATTTGTCCAACTTTTAACATAACACAAAATAAACGATGTAATATTAAAATGAAGTGGCTATTAGATAATTAATCTTTAAATTAAAAAAAAAAAAAAATGAAAAATTAAAACTAAGATTTTTTTTTTTTTTACCAAATATATCGAATAATATTTTTATTTACAAATCAAATTCTCAAAATTATACAAAAAAAAGTTAGGCGAAACAATATATTTTTATAATTTTATTTTTTAATATAGTTTTAATAATAGTTTAAAAATAAATATTATTACTATTATGAACTGTACTAATTGCTCTAACAAGCTTTATTGATAAATACCAGCAAGTGAAAGCATTTAAAAATCTCTATTTAGAAATCACACCCCAATCTCAGGCCAATGGTTTCATGCTTTGGCACTTCTCAGTGAGACACTAGGATAGTTTCAGACACTAGATCTAAAAACACCAATCCAAAGCCAGCATTTATTTAAAAGTTATTTATTGCAAGGAAACTCTGAAATTTTTAGACACCTACACATTTTTAAACTCAGATATCCAACTCAAATAGCTATGTGGGGCTAAGAGATCTTCAGCCAAAGCATATATTAATAGCCTTAGCAACATAACATTGCTTAAGACTTAAAGCAAATGACTATAAATAGTCAATAAAAATTAATCATATATCACATGACCTAATATTTTAAGCTTGTAAATAAAAAACAATGAGCTGTGCTAATTGCTCTAACAAGTTTTATTGATAAATGCCAACAAGAGAAAGCATTTAAAAATCTCTATCTAGAGATCACACCCCAACCTCAGACCAATGGCTTCATGCTATGGCACTCCTCAGTGAGGCACCAGGGTAGTTTCAGAAATTTTAGATCTAAAAATACTAAAGCAAAGCCAGCATTTATTTAAAAATTATCTATTTAGAGAAAAATCTGAAAATTTTAGACACCTACATGTCTTTAAACTCAGCTATCCAACTCAAATGCTGACTTTGGGTTGGTATTTTTAGATCTAATGTCTGAAACTATCCTAGCACCTTATTGAGGAGTGCCAAAGCATAAAACCATTGGTCTGAGGTTGGGATATGATTTCTAGATAGAGATTTTTAAATGTTTTTTTTTTTGCTGGCATTTATCAATAAAGCAAGTCTCTAGCAATTAGCACAGCTCATTGTTAAAATTTACAAGCTTAAAAGATTAGGTCATATAATATATGATTTAAATTTTTATTGATTACTTATTATTACTATTATATCTTATATATATATTAAATACCACATAATTATGTAATCTATTAAGATTATTTATTTGTATCTCTATAGAAATTTATAGAAAGTTACACCAACTTTTGATGACAAATAAGATAATCTTTTGCAGTTTAAAATTAATTTTTTATCAAATGTTGCTGTATAAATTACTATAGATAGCATAAATTATTCATTAATAAAATATAATGGTAATAATATTTATTTTTATAATACTATTAAAACTATATTAAAAAATAAAATTATAAAAATATATTGTTCGGTATAACTTTATTTTATATAATTTTGAGCATTTGAATTGTAAATAAAAATATTATTCTGTAATTCTATTGAAAAAAATAAAATAAATAAAATCTTAGTTTAAATTTTAAATTTTTAAAATTTTTCATTTTTAAGTTAAATCTTTTGTTTCATATTAAAAACTGAAAAACCATTTTGAAAAAAGTCTTTAATTACTTATATAATTTAATACAATGTACAAGCTTACACACACCTGCATATGTATAATGTAATATATAGGGGTTCAACTCAGACTTTCACATGACCCTCAATTCTCCAAACTATCTCATATTGCTGACCCACCTAATCACACACATGTTGAAAAAATAAATAATCACCAATATACGTGTTTCATGCTAAACCAGCAATCATCAGTTGGTCCAGATTACTATCTCCACACATATGTACAATCAGTGCTCAGCTTTATATTAAGATAGCCAATCTTCATACTTTAATGGATAAGCTTCAAATTACTCCAATCCACAACTCTTCAGTCATCCATTTTATTGAAATTCTGATGATGGAACATTCAAAGCCCATGTTAGTGCCAAGGTTGTCATCCTACCCATGTTGATCATTAGTCATTCTGATCCCTCATGTATTGGAGAATAATCCATTTACAAACATAAGCGAGGAATGGGCAGACCTTTAATGCACTATGTTTAAATATATAATTTAATATACTGTACAGGCTTACACCCACCTGCACGTATAATGTGACATATAGGAGTTCGAACTCAGACTTTCACACGACTCTCAACTCTCCAAACCATCTCATATTGCTGACTCACTTGATTATTTATATAATTTTGCAAACTAAAATTAATGAGTTCGAAAATAATTTTATAAAAAGTAACATTTATATTTACTGAAATTGAGAAAAAAAGTGAACCGTAAAAATAATTTACAAACACATATATATATATAATATATATATATATATATATATGTTTTTTATACTAAACTTAAATTAATTATAAGTGACATGAACTCAGACTTTCAAATTTCCTACAGCTATCCAAATCATTTTATACAACTGATACACGTGATCACCTCTACATAGGAGATGGTGTCTGGGCCAACTTATGAGTGCTAGTTCAGCGTAAAATGTGCATCTTGAGAATCATATATATTTTTCATATGTCTTTAGTCATATGTTTATGATTACATCTCTCCACAAGGTATTGGAATCTGTCCCTACTTTGCGTGAGAGTGGTGTAATGAAAATTATACTACAGAAATATTCATTATTGAATAATCTCTAACTTAATGATTGACTAATAAAAATTATTAATTATTTAGTTGTTGTTGTTTTTTTTTACCATATTTATGATATGTGCTCACTGATATATTGCTTTTTAGTGATATTCTGTTGAAATGACATTTAGTTTTTTTTTTTTAGTTTTTTAACTACAAATCTTATGGGTTTTCAAAGCATTGGTGGCCTAGTGGTCAACACAGCCGCCTTACAAGCAGTTTTCCCGGGCTTGCGGGTTCACTTCCCGGCCGATGCTTTGACACGTAAAAAAAAAAGAAAAAAAATTTTTTTATGGGTTTTTAATTCTCATTCTGATATAGTCTTTACTGATGATGCTTTAATATTTAAATTAATGGCTATCCACAAAGAACTCCACCAAACGTTAACAATGTCAGCTAAATGTTTTAAACTATGGCTAGCATTGTCGTGCATCTTGCACATCTTCTGTTGAGCTTTTACACACATCTTTTACCTGTTTATATTATCAAAATTATTTTTTTAATTCTTTGAAAGAATATTTTCTACCATTTATTCTTTTTTAAATAATTGTGTGTGATGTGAGTTTATTGTAAGTGTGCATAGCATGCTTTATTGTATTAAGTCAGGGGTCCCCAACCTTTTTGCACTTACGAGCACATTCTATAATACCGGCCAAGTGGTGGGCACCATTTATTTTTTCAACCAGGTGGCGGGCACGATTTATTTTTCCAATGTAAATTTATAGTTGGATATTGTTAATAATACAAATAATGTACAAAAAAATATTTATTGCAAAAATAAAATTTTAACATATAATTAACGTTTATATTTTTACACTGTAAAAGTATAGTATGCCCTACAATTTGATTATTGTATCAGATAAATATTTTTTTATGTTCGGTTCAGATAGCGGCGGGTACACATAAAATGGTCTGCGACCCCTGCTTTCACGTCTGGTGTCGAAATTTGAGAACAATTCCATTGTTGTTATTTTTATTATTATATTTAAAATATTGGCTGCAGAAAGGAGTTTGCTATTAACTGAAAGGAGACCCTTTGATTCCTCTTGGAGGCCTTAAAGGAACTGAGCAGGGCAAATTCCTAATGTCCACTCCATACGTTCTTGTTGTTGCAGCTGTTATTACTATGTGATTATTCATATAGTATACGAACATGGATGGGCTGCTCACCAACATGCATTAGCCAGCATGGTGAGTTTATTGGCTTTTTACCTCTGAGTTTAAGATCAAGAAACACCATGGTCTTTCTTCTCAGTGCCTGATAAGGCAGAATGAATGTTTGTGTAAATGATAAATATTTTTCCAATACATATATACAATTATGACAGACAAAAATAAAGCATGGCCCTTATTCCCAGGAGGCTGTAAAGTCACCAACCAAGGCAGCGGTTGGTGGCCG
Organism: Epiperipatus broadwayi; assembly: GCA_028023455.1. Lineage (NCBI taxonomy): Eukaryota > Metazoa > Onychophora > Udeonychophora > Euonychophora > Peripatidae > Epiperipatus > Epiperipatus broadwayi. The sequence continues at coordinate 1,222,942 of JAQFVV010006243.1, forward strand.
AAGGCGGAGGGTGCTAAGAATCCCCTGATTGCGGACCCAGGCTGCCATTTGATGACGACTTTTTATTTAGGTACTTACAACTGCAGATCACTTTCAAGTGAAGGAAGATTGCAAGAATTAGAAGAAGAACTGTCTTATATTAAATGGGACATTATTGGACTTTGTGAAGTTAGAAGAAAAGGAGAAGAAACAATTGATTTAAAAAGTGGACATATACTCTATTATAAAGGCACACATATTGGAAATACAAGTGGAGTAGGATTCATTATAAATAAAAAGTGGAAGAACAATATTGTGGAGATTGATGGTGTATCGGACAGAGTGGCAAGATTAGTTATACAACTTAATAGCAGATACCAAATGCAGATAATTCAGGTTTATGCCCCAACAAGTTCTCATAGTGATGAAGTAGTAGAAGATTTTTATATGGATGTACAAAAGGCTTTTGATCAGAGTAAACAACATTTTAAAATTGTTATGGGAGACTTTAATGCTAGAATTGGTAGACAAATGAAAGATGAAATTGCTGTAGGTAATTTTGGTTATGGTAATAGAAATGAGAGAGGACATAGACTTGTGGAGTTTGCAGAAAAAGAAAAACTTTATATTATGAATTCATTTTTTGAGAAAAATGTTAAAAGGAAATGGACATGGAAGCATCCAAATGAAGGTACAGCAGAATTGGATTATATTTTGACTAACAGAAAATACATATTTCAAGATTGTAATGTTCTTAATAAATTTAACACAGGAAGTGATCATCGATTAGTAAGGTGTAAGTTACGTGTTAATGTAAAACTAGAAAGACAAAAATTATTAAGAAAAACAATATTTACAGTTGATATTCCTAATCTTCAGAAACATTCTAATGAATTTAAATTAGAACTTACAAATAGGTTTCAAGTGTTAGGAGATTTTGAACATGATACAGATTTGAATGAAATTAATATGAAAATAACTGATACACTTTTAAAAACTGCAACAAACATAGCTGGTAGAAAAAAGCAGCAATTGACTAATAAAATTTCTACTGAGACTAGAGAATTTATGAAGAAAAGAAGGAATATGAAGATATACAAAAATGATGTATTAAAAAGAATTGAATATCTCGAATTTTGTAAAATGGTACGGAAAAGAGTTGAAAATGATATAAGAAAGTATAACTGTGAAATAGCAAGGAAAGCTGTAGAAGAAAATAAAAGTCTCAAAAATGTTAAACAACATTTTGGTATTGGTAGGAAATTTATATCTGCAATAAGAAAAAAAGATGGAATTATTACTAAAAAGAGAGATGACATCATGAAATTGGTAGAAGATTTTTATCAAGAATTATATAGTAATAAAGAACAAGTACCTCCTATATCTATTACATCTTCCGAATTGCCCAGAATTTTAAATGAAGAAGTGAGACATGCAATTAAGTGTATGAAGAAAGGAAAGGCTCCAGGAAATGATGGAATTATAATTGATATATTAAAAGAAGCAGGTGAAGAAATAGAAACAATTTTAGCAAAGTTATATACCAAATGTCTAAATGATAAAAGATGTCGGATGATTGGAAGAATGCAGTAATAATATTAATATTTAAAAAAGGTGATAAAGAAGATATTAGAAATTACAGACCTATCAGCCTTTTATCAGTTTTATATAAAATTTTTACCAAGATAATTACAACTCGTCTACAGAGAACTTTGGATTTCCACCAACCAAGAGAACAAGCTGGATTTAAAAGTGGTTTTAGTACAATAGATCATATCCAGGTATTGAGAGAAGTCATAGAAAGGACAAACGAATATGAGTTGTCATTATGTTTTGGATTTGTAGATTATGAAAAGGCATTCGATTCTATACACATTTCTTCAGTGATTAAAGCATTGGATCATCAAGGTATAGATCCAGGATATTGTCATATTTTAAAGAATATTTATAAAAATGCAACAGCAACAATTAGATTACATAATGATACTGGAAAAATCAACATTGAGAAAGGTGTAAGACAAGGTGACTCCATATCTCCAAAACTCTTTACAGCAGTGCTGCAAGAAGTATTTTGTGGATTAAAATGGGAAACTAAAGGAGTGAAAGTAAATGGAGAGTATTTAAGTCATTTAGATTTCACAGATGATGTAGTTGTTTTTGCAAATAATGCTTCAGAGCTGCAGGAAATGTTGCAGGAGTTAGCAGATGAAAGTAGAAAAGTAGGACTAAAGATAAATGTTAAAAAGACTAAAGTAATGTTTAATCGATTTGCTCAAAATATGAAAATAAAGATTGATTATGAAGAATTAGAAGAAGTTAACAGTTACAAATACCTTGGTCAGATTATTAATACAGATGGAAACATAATGGAGGAAATTAATCATAGAATTAAACTTGGTTGGAGTGCTTTTGGTAGAAATAACTTGATACTAAAAGGAAATATGCCTATGTGTTTGAAAAGGATGGTTTTTAACAAATGTGTTTTACCAGTTCTTACTTATGGATCTGAGACTTGGACACTTAATAGAAGAGCAATACAGAGACTTCAGACCACTCAAAGGAGTATGGAGAGATGTATGTTGGGAGTAACAAGAAGAGATCGAAAACGCAATGTATGGGTAAGACAACAAACAGGTGTTACTGACCTTATTGAAAAAATTAAAAGATTGAAATGGAGTTGGGCTGGACATATTGCTAGAAGAGATGATAATAGATGGACAATTGAAATTTTCAACTGGATTCCAAGAGATTGTAAAAGACCCAGAAAGAGACCACATGTGACATGGATGGATGAAATAAGAAAATGTGCAGGGGTGTTGTGGAGAAGAGAAGCTAAAGATCGGAGAAGATGGATTAAATTTGGTGAGACCTTCATCCTGCAGTGGATTGATAATGGTTGATGGTGATGATGATGGTGATGATTTAAAATATTACTTTGAATTTTTAAAATGTAAAGATGCAGTCTTTTTCTTTATTTATTGATGCTCATAATTTATTTTTTTAATTGCATTTCTCTATTTTATTCAGAAATTGGCTTAATCTTTATGCTATCTCAAATATAATCTTTTGACTTACTTTTGTTATGTCACTTAAAAATCTTGTATAACTAACTCTTCATAAATTATTATTTGCGTTTCCAAATAAACTTGAAAACTTTAAATTTCCTATTGAGTTTTTTTATCTATTTTCTTATCTTTCTTTATTTTTAATGTTTATAGGATCACCATTTTATATTATTTTTCTAATCTTTATTGTGATTTTTAAATAATTTTTGTGTATATTCTCGTGCATTTTATTTTGAGATTTTTGATTTTCCTTTTGAGATGTTTTAGATTCTTCCATTTTTCGTCTCAAAAAGTCTGTGAATTTATTTTTATTCTTGAAGGGTGAGAGGTTGCATTGGATATTGATATTCTTGGTATAGTTTCTTCCGTTTTTCTTAAGATTTTTTGTGACTCATTGAGTTTTTATTTCAGAGATTCTTTAAGTTTCCTTGGAAATTTGTTGAGCATATTTTTTTTTTGTATTTTCTTATGTATATTTTGAACTCTTGTTTTAGCAGTTGTTAGGGTAATAAAAATATATTGTTCCAGGATTAAAATATTAAAACTTCAGTCATCGCCATAGTTCACACCCATATAACTTGTAACAATTTTTCGTGATATTGCTTGACTATTATAAATTTCAAGGCGCATTTGATACAGGTTATAGCCTGTCTTAAAACTATTTACATATACTTCCTGTGGCTTAATAAATAATTACAACTTTAAAATAGTTAATTTTTTTTTTCATAAATAAAAAAAAAGATTTCTATTTGTATATACAGAAAAACAAATAAACAAAAAGCCATTCTCTTCTTTATATGAGTCTACATTTCACAAATTTTAAATTCTCCAACTTTTCACAATTCTTTCCAAGGTATTAAACCAATAAACATCACATGATCACCATTTCTTATGCTTATTCGTAACTGTTATTAAAACAGGAAAAACTCTCCATACAATAGTGGCAATCAATGCAAGCCAGAGTAATCAATGAATGCCAGAAGGCTTGTGCATAAAATCCCTAACTGGCGCCTATTCATCCAATATCCCCAGACTAGTTTCTGGCTTGTGGCATTTATCAGTGTGATTTACATGCAGTGCTCTCAGATCCAAGGCTCATTGCTGATGAAAGCCACAATCCAGAAACTAATCTGGGGATATTGAATGAGTAGGCTCTTCACTGATGAAGGCCACAAGCTAGAAACTAGTGTGGGAATATTGGATGAGTAGTCACTAGACAGGGATTTTATGCACAAGCCTTCTGGCATCCATTGATTACTCTGGTTTGCACTGAGTGGCACTACCATATGGAGTGTTTTGCCTGTTTTAATCTTTCCAAGATATTTATTTCTTATTCATTATTATTATAAATTTTTGCACTTAACTCATTAAGAAATCTTAATTCTACCAAAATAAAATCACTACACACTTTCTTCATTCATCAAACTCTCAAAGAATTTTAAATTTTACATCAGTCATATAAACATTCCAATCAATTTTCAATTTTTATTCTATCCTTCTTACACATTCTACAATCAATATCTTACAATTATTTGTTTAAATCATATATATTACTAAATAGACATTTTTAAATATTCTTATTCCATCTTTTTTATATCTTCCCTGTTTTTATTAGACAAATTCATTTTTGTTATTCAATTTCAATATAAGATACATATGTTTTTTAAGATTTATTTCTATAATTTCCATATTTTATTCATTTTTTACATCATATCTATTTATCTGCTTTCATTTATATTTCTAAAGATAAGACACTTTTTTCAAAAGTGTCTACATACATTTTATTTTTATTTTTAATGTTATATCTTTATTTCTATACATATCTATGAAAAAAAATCTCTCTCTACATCAAAAATTCAATCATCTAATAAAATAATAGACTTATAAATACTATATAAATAATTTCTTAAGGGTAGTATAAAGTTTAAATTGAAGATTAAATAAAACTAGATTTACGCAAAAGATAGAAAACAAAGATTGACAGTTGTAGATTTAAATTGGAGAATGATAGTGTGTTTTTCAGTTATTATTTAAAAAACCTAGATGTTATATGTATATGTTAATGGATAATAAAATTTATTATAAATAAGTCACCAAGAATTTATACTTCTCTCTAATAAATATTATCTCTATTTTTTAAATAAATTTGTATTTCTAATGAATCATTTCTCACATAAAAATTAGCAGTATTTACTTGTTAAGTGAATTATTTGTAATTTTCAATTAAAAAAGTATTCTTGATCAAATTCCAATTCTGATAAATTTTGTTGAAAGCATAAGTTTAAATAATAAAAATATTTTTACAAATAAAATATCAATTTTGAAAAGAAAAAAATAGCAATAATATTATAACAATAAAGAATTTCATATCAGATTTTAGAATGGTTTGAATTTTTTTTAATAAAGCTTAAGAATAAATGTGAAAATCATCTCTGAAATATTAAAAAAAAGAAAAACTACAATTAAGTTATTTATAATAGTATTTTCTGTTTGACATCACATAAATTTTTAGTAGACTAGTTTTCTTCTAAAATGGCTTATGTTCAAATAAAAGCTATATGCAAACATGACATACTTATCAAGAAATAAATATTTGATAATTTTATAAAAAAGGTAAATAAAAAAATGTGCTTTTTTATCCATATCATAGTAAATCATAGTTTATGTTAAACGTTTATAGAAGTGTATTTTTCCTGAGAGGAATTTTATATAGCTCACTTGAAATAATTTGATCTTATGTCATAAACTGTATGCTGCTGATATCTAAATTCAATAGTTACAAATAAACTCTTAATTTTCTAAATAATAACTTTTAATTGATTCTAATTGTTAATCCAGATAAATTCTGATATTTTCTAATGCCCCATCTGGTAAGACCTTTTAAAAATGTTCAACTTTTTATTTCTGTATAAAAAATTTATTTTAAACTAAAACAGAATAAATTGGACTTGATTTTTTTACGTTTAATTTTATAAATGAATAATATTCTTAAAATTCATAATTAACTTTTTTAAATATTTAAAAACTGACTTGTGAATAAAAACAATGTTACCAGAAATATCAATAATGATGTTAGTATAAACACTTTCAGAAAATAAATGAATATTTGTAATTACATGAATGAGAGTAGATTTGTAACAAAACCCATCAAATCCTGCTTTAAAAACTAATATTTGTTTTATAATTATGATAATATTTGAAAAGATTTCAATACAATGTCCATTTTAACAGATAATGACATTATACACACTGCACAGTTAAATGTATTAATTTCTATTTCTAAAAATAAAAGATAAGTAAATAAACTAAAAGTGTACATGTGTATTTCTTGTTCTTTTTGTTTTAAATAATACTCAATAGGTGTGTAAAAGTAATCAAAAATATTTTATAAACAAACAAAATATCATTTTTTTATTTCAAAAACTTTGTGCTCGAAAACTAAACCAGAAGGAAGTGAATGCCTTCAGGCACATTTCATAAAAAATAGAATAAAGCCTTTAAATTTAAATCAATTGTCCATAACATACTGACCTCTTCAGATTTTTTTTAAATTAAAAATTAATAAAAGCAGTCTCATGGAAACTACTTTTAAATCAAAGCCTTAAGTTAATATCTTTTACCATATTTAAATTTTATATAAATTAGCAATAACAGCATATATACATCCACTCCCAATTTCCAAATTATGCTATGTTTATGTCTTGTACTAGTCAAAAGTCAGTGAAGCACACACTCTTTAAAAAATTAAAAAATTGACTTTATGAAAGCTTTTTTCTATATGGTTTTCATATATTTATGATTACATTAGTCTGAGTTAAAACATACTTTTATAATCTCTTACTATAATGTTAAAACAGCAATGTAAAGTAGCAGAACTACTATGCTTTTGTAAAATAAATAAGCCACATTTTTTAAAAAATTTGAAAGTTGTCAAGTTAATCTCACATAAAGTGATTGAATTGCTAATACAAGTATAACAATATAATATATTTTAAATGTTATCTCATGCATTTATTTCATTCAAATTAACTTTTCAAATTTTGTTTAAATTTATTTTACCATTAAAATTTGATAAGAAACCTATCATTTTACCTTCATATTTTTTTTAGATACATAATTATATATTCTGTTTCCAGCATTTGTTGTCACATGATCACCATTAATGTACTGTCACATACTCATAAATAATGAAAAGTTTATCCATCACTCTACCATATTTCATCTATTTTTATCTTAAAATTAGCATCCTATTAATAGTATTATTTTTTTAATTCATTATAGTTTGAACTATTTTTTTATTTCATTTTTCTCTTATATATCAAAATATTAATGCAGCATTTTTACATGAGTATGTTTTTAAGTTTAAAATAATTTAGTGGCTTGGAAGTGCTGTTTTAAAAGTAGCACTTTATCATAAAACAATTTGGAACATTAAAATATTGGCAAGCAAATCTTTTTATATTTGTATGCATTATAGGTTTGTTGTTAATAAATTTATTTCTGCTACTGTTTACAATATTTGATTATTAGTGGATTTTTTTAATCTAAAAAACTAAATGAGTCAAAATAAAAGAAGTAAAGAACCTGGAACTTTGAAGATCATAATTTGAATTAAAGTAAGAGTTTTCACATTGCAAATGTAAATAAGTGGTTTTCTTTTTGTTTAAGTGGAGATTTGTTTTTATAAAATCAAATAGAATAAGATTGTTATAAACAAATTTAGTATTGTAGTAAACCATATAATTAATATTATCTCTGATTTTTTACAAAATTCTATATTTCTTGCATAATTAAAATCACATTCATGTATGGGTAATATGTAAGTGTTGAAAGTTTGTAATGAGATATTCTGTGTCTTTTTCATTTTCCATTTAATTATGATATAACCAAATAAACAACCAATTAAAAACTGTAACATTAATTTCTAATTCACTTCCAATATATTATTTGCTTGATTTCCTATAAAATAAGACCAATTAATCTTATTCCTTAGTTTTTATATAAGGAATATAGATTAAACATCAACTTTAAATGAGTAAAAATTTAAATATTACAACTTTTTGAAATCTTATCACAAATAAACTTTACTCATAAAGTGTAAATATAATAATAGATCATTTTTACAATTTTTAGATATTGATTTACAAAGTTTTTAACAGGATATTCTGTGTATTTTTTATTTTGAATTTATCTATAATAAAATCAAGCAAACAACTAATTAAAAACTGGAACAGCAATTTGAATACTTATCATCCAGTTAAAGTAGGTCTAGTTATAATTTATAGTGGATCAGAAAAATAAAATAGTGTTCCTAGATTATATATTTTAATTTGTCACTCCAGTTTTAAATTGATTATATCACAGTGAATTTTATATATATATATATATATATATATATATATATATATATATATATATATATATATATATATATATATATTGTGCCATTACAATTTAGTCACTAGATAAATTTATAGTAATGTGCATGTAGAAAAGGTAAACCAAAAATCATCATCACAATTTTTATATAATCATAAATGAAGCTGTAGGGCATCCAAGTTCAAACCATACAAGGTCCAGTTCTAAAAGCTTTAGATAGAAAGAGAGTGGGTCAACAATTATATGCTTTATTTGTTTGTGTGTTGATAGAAAGGTAATACACACATTTAAACTATTTAATATTTAAATTTTTTGTTAAAAAGCAAAGTTATAATGCATATGTATAGGCAATGTATGTGTAAGCTATTTAATTGTTTTATATTTCAAATATTCAACATTTTAACTTTCTTGAAAACTAACCTATGCTTGATCAATTTTAATGTCTTGTTTTATGCTTCTATTTTGCTTTTCTTTAATTGTAATTGGGATTTAAAAGTTACAGATTTAATTTTAAATAATAGGGTTATAATTACTAAGCTAGCAATTATATTATTTAATGTTAGTTTATGAATGATTTGAAAGAATGAAGGATGTGTGTACAGTACATACAGAAATTTACATTTATTAAATATTGAAAGAAAAGGAAGGATTAAATCTGTCAAATTATTTTTTTGTACAATTTTTTGTTAAAAGAGGAAATCTGTTTAATCAGATATCGATCTTTGTAGCAATTTTTTTTTGTAAATAATTGTTTTTCACTTTGGGAGCTTATAATGGGTGAGAGCTCTAATTTTGAAATTGTCTTATCTTAAGATCTAAAGAAGGAAGCTCAAAAATTTGAAATGTTACCTAAATGTAAAAAAAAGAAAGGAAATAAGGATTAAGTCTATTTGTTTTTAAACAAAAGTGTCTGGAAAAGGATTAAACTTTTCAATTGAAAAATAATTTAGTTGAAAATAAATTAGGGATCTAATTAAAACAAATTTGTCCAAAAATAGCAAGTGACGATGCTATCTCTGATTGGTTAAGTTAGCTAAAAATTGGATATAAAAAGTGTGTGGAATTATTATTTTTGGTGTTTATGATTCAGATTATTAAACTATCAAATTGAATGTTGAAAATATAAAAAATGGCTAGAAAAATTATATGTATGTCCCATTTTTTGCTGACCATCTGGAGGAAGCTGCACATCACATAGGAAAGAAAAGATGTTGTGTCTAAAATAATATTCTACACCTTTCAACTGACCAGAGAAATAAGATGTTTTTAATAGAAGGAAGAAAGCATTCACCTGCATTCGATAAAAGATGAATTAATCTACTGATAAATATTAATCATCAAGTCCAATTAATTGTTCCAACAACTGATTTTAAACTCGAAAATTTATAAATGTGAAAACAACCGCTGTATTTCATCCACTAAAAGAATAATGCTTGACAGGAAGAGAAGAAAAATTAATATAATGATTTCCAAATTATCCACTAAAGCAAATAACGTCAATAGAGTAATCATCATCAAATAGTTATACAACTCAAGAAAGAGATTGTTCCCACGTAAAATGGAAATGGTAGCTGCAGAAATATAGACATTATACAAGACAAGTTTGAACCCTTGGAAATTCGCCACAAACAAAAGATCGGTAATATGACTTTTTATATCTATTTTCTTTATGATATCAGAGTCTAAATAAACATTTTAGCAATAAAGTGGTATATTTTATTTAAAGAACTTTTAAAGACTATTCACATCGATTAAAAACAAGAATGTCTTACTAATAATAACTTTGAGCTTCATAAATGATCTTGAATGTATGAAAATTATTTGTTTATTAATTTTACAGTTATGAAAAATATTAATGTGTATAACAATTTTTTTTATGGTGTTATGATTTTAGTTTTAACTAATATATTATTATTATTTTGGTTTTAAATAATATTTTGTTATTATGGGATAAAACATGCACATACATAATGATATTTTTATATGTGTATAATTGCGAGTGAATGTGAAATAATAGGTGGTGTTAAAATATTAAATTATTTTGTCTTGAGAAAGTATAGATTTCAGCGCTTGGAAGGGAGGGGGAGATAATGATTTAAAACTCTTTTCTAAAACTTGCTCTTTCAATTCTACTAACATTTTTTTTTACATTCTATTTACATGTTAGATTTTTAAAGTATGTGTGCTAATGAGCAGATAATATTTTTTTTTCTTTAAATACTTTTCTCATGGAGTGGAAATCATGGTCAATGTGACGTCTAACTTAATACAAAATACATTTGAAGGGAAAGGGGGAAGAACTTAAAACTAATCTGAGGATTGTTATATAATCAATTATTATTATTATTATTCATGTCAATTTTCATATTTATCTAGAAATTTTTATGTATAAGTTAGAAATGTAGTAATAAATATTAGTTTGTTTTATTAAATGAGGCGTATATATTTCATTAAGTGTAGTCTTTGTTAAGTGTAATTATTCATCATCATCAATGGTTGAATATTAGTTATTTAAGATATAAGTAAATATGCTAAAATTAAGCAATAATTATGAATTTCTTTATAAAATTTAGTTTTATGTTTAGGCTTAGTCCTAGAGCTGTAGTTGAAACCCTTGTCATTATTGTTATTATTATCATCATCATCATCATCGTCATCAACGTTTTAATTAATGAGCTGTTTAACTGTTTAAAGGCCATAAATAAATATTGATTTTATAATATTTAGTGATTCCTTAGTATAATAACCACATCCCATCATCTATTTCATGCAAGGATGAGTGAATTGCCATCCTAAATTAGTTATATATAATCTGAGCTAGTAAACTTATAAAAATATTGAAACACATTTGTTATGCTAAGATCTGAGAAATGATTTATGTCTAATATACTCCACTTTGGTTTATAGATGTTTTACTTTTACCTAAATATTAGTGCTTATAGTGATACGGCTCAAAAAGCAAAATCTCTCATTTTTATTAGAAATAAAGTACCAAGAAGGGATTCAAACCCGGTACATGTGAAAGGTTATTAGATATAACCGTGTCTAGATTCAGATAATCTAGTGGCGCCCTGCTAGACCATATTCACTTAGTATTTGTTTAAACATGCACTTAACATCAAACCAAGAAATGAAAGTGGATATAAGATCTACTGCCTGTAAACCTGAGTTATATTTTATTGAATTACTAGTGTACTCACTTCACGTAATTTCATATACCTGAGTTATAAATCTTGTTATTAATAATTTGCTTATAATTCTTGATATTTGGACTCCCTTACTTATTGCTTTTGAACTCTCTAATTATGTTACAATATATATATATATATATGTGTGTGTGTGTGATTATCATTAAGAACTTTCTATATTTACATCCATAAGTTTGTAAAAAATATTTTAATTATTATATTTTCATTTTATGAGAGAGGATTATTTACTTATAAAAAGATTTGAAAAATTGTAATATTTGAACTTTTTACACAGTTAATGTATTAATGTTGATCTATCTTCCTTATTTAAAAACTAGGGATGCAAGTGGATCTGTTTTAGTTAAAAAGATCAGACAAACAAATAGTGGCATATTTTCATGTTGCTGCTCCAGGTGCTAATTGGTTACTTGTATGATTATATCATAACTTAACAATGTGCATGATATTTATGATCATGCTATATATTTTAAGTATTTTGGTTGTTACTATAAAGCTGCAATCACAATATATATTTTTCATGATTTTATGGCTATTTACAATATTAGATTACTATGTGCAATTTCATTTAACTGTAGAAATCACTTTAAAATTATTAGTCAAAAAAATCTAAAGATGTCAGCATCAGATGGACTGATCCAAAATTACAACATATAATTTGCATATAAAAGTAGTTAGACCTGCATCATTTTGATCTCACTTTAAAGGCTAATTTTTGATTGATGTATTGTTTAGCCTGAAGCAAATAATAAAAAAAATGCATTTATAAAGGAAAATTTTAATTTTAAATAATTTGTTTACACATTAAAGTTTATTTATGCAAAATTTTTGTAAAATATTTATTTTAATAAACCAAAAACTTACAAAATTACCATTTTATTTGACATGAATATATTTATTTTTAAAAATACAAGTCATAAAAAGTTTGTTAGGCAAAGCAAAGCAGTTTCTACTGGTTAACAATAAGAATTGTTTTTTGTCTATAAAGTAAAGAAATTATTTTTAAAATTTATTAACAACAAAATTAATGTTTAATTTTAGCATATATTTTTTTGTTTAATAATATTTATTTGTAAATATATTTTGAATTTCAAAAATGAAATTCAAATAAATATCAAGCACCATTGTTATAGTTAAGAATTCCATTTAGTAATTTATTTTCCCATTTTACAAAGGTCAAATATTAACTTTAGAATGTTTATTATTTTGAAACTTTACATTTGTAACAAATAATGTAAGGAGTATCAATATGTGATATAGAAAATTTAAATTTTAAAAACCAAACAATCAAATATAAGGTAAGTTCTTGCTATGGCCTTTTCAAATAGGAAGAGTGGAGTTGGAATCTGAACAGTTAACAAAAAAAAATACATGGAATATTTCATTAAAAACTTCTTTACATCTACAAATCTGTTAAAATCTTTTAATTAATATATATAGACATACACACTTTTTGCAAATAATATATTTAAAACTAACAGTTAAATTGTACTTTACATTTATTTAATGTGTCAAAATGTCGGCCGGAAGCAAACCGCTGGACAACTGCTTGTAAGGCAACTGTGCTAACCACTTGGCCCCCAACGCTTGACTACTTTACATTTATTTACCAAACAATAATACTTACTAAATTGTTCTCATCAATAATTTTGAATGTTTTTCTGGAACCATTATTTTTTTCACAAAATCTATTCTTTTGAAAAATTAGTTTCCGATTTCAATTATTTTTTCTGAATGCAATGATACAAGTTCATATTCTTTATATATGAACACTAGCTGTTATATATTCTAATAAAACTTTATTTCCCCATTTGATATTAATGACCATTAGAAGTTAGTACAAATATAGTTAACATGTGCCCACAACATATATATATATATATATTTGAAGATATATGATTAAATCATATGTTAATGAGCCTAAAAAATAAAAATAATTATAATACAAACAATTTTAAAAATATGTTTTAATTTTTTATTAGTCTCTTTACATTTTTAGAATAAATGAAAAATATTAATATGTTCATATGCATTCATGTTTATCTAAATTTATGAGAAATAAAATGTAAATAAATAAAACGTTGTCAAGCATTGTTAGCCGAGAGGTCAGCGCAGCCGCCTTGCAAAAGCAAGCAGTTGGTTGCAGACGGTTGTTGCGGGTTCGCCTTTCGGCAGATGCTATGACATATAAAAAAAAATGCATAATTATGTTTTTAAATTGGCTTACTATCTGATTTAAAACTTTATTGAAATTGTTATCTTAGTCTTAGAAGATTTTAAAAAGGAAAAAAAATTAAAGATTTTTGGAAAATGTATTTTATTTATAAATTTGTATAATTGTTTGAATACTTTTTATATATACTAATTTTAAAATGTTAATAAAAAAATAATTTTGATTAACTTACTGTAGATTCACAACTGTAGAAATTTGAAGACATAACAATTAAACAAGACTATTTCAAGTCGCTATCATTAATGAATAATTTTTTTTTAAAATAGTGAATATTGTAAAGAATGCATTCATAAAGCTGTGAGCAATTTTTTGTAATGAATAAAAAATTTCAACTCTGTAAAAAATATTGCAGACAAAAAATTATATTTCATACGTATAATAATACTTCTGTAGGAAAACATTGGAAGGTACAATAAATTGTGTACGGGATTACGGTTAATAGATATTAATGAAATTGATGAAGTAATGTATAATTTTAATATTAAAAAATATTGCTAGTAAATAAAGTATATGCATCAATCTATGCATCATTGGTCTTATCAAAGAAACAATAAACAATATATATATATCAAGATTTTTTTAAAAAATAAAGAATATCAATTCATAATTAATATTATATCAACTTAAAACAAATTAAGAGTTGATTATTATTTGTATATATCACATTTATTTTCAAACATGAGCTGTCAAAAATATATAATTATCTAGATGATATTTAACAATCTCTATAAATATTAAAATATTTAAATTTGTAGATCTATTATTTCTTATAGTTAAATAAAATTAGAAGAATTTGATGCATGTATTTAGAGAAGCACTATATAATAACTGGTTCTGAATATAAAATTATGGCTTTATCATATATTGCAGATTGAGAATGGTTATCTTATTTTTTACAAGGATTTCTATTAATCAAAAATGAATACACTATTAATACTTATTTATATTTAATAAATACCTTACGATTTATTTTTTTTAGTGTAAACAATTTTTCAGGAATTATCTTACCTATTTAATTGATATTTTGTGTATATATATGTGTGTGTGTCTTTTTCATATTCGTGAAATCAAATAGTATCAATAATTTTTATTAAGAGTTATTAATACATTGTACAGGCTTAACACCTGCATTTATATATGTAATATATGAATATAAATTGTATGTATTTTTTATTGATAACTGTATGGTTTAGGTGTAATGATGGAATAGTACATTTAAGAGCTATAGATTAACGAACGTGCCACTTTGTCACGATTAATTATCGTGTGACCTCCTGAACTATTTTCCAATTGGTAATTCATTTAATGTTCATGATATATAACAAATGTCAAGGAATAAAATAAAAATAACATTATAATAAGCTTATCTATATTTTGTTTTATGTTTTTATCTGTCCTTTTATTCACTTGTATAAATGAATATATGTAAATGAACAGATCGTTTAACGTTTCTGGTTGAATTTTTTTTATTAATTATATTTGTTTTATTATTAGAATTTTTGAATTATATAACCTAGTAAACCATAAACTTTAATTTCCACAATATAGCCTTGATTTTGAGAATTAGTTTAAAATAGAATAGTTCTTACATTTTTAAGATTCCAAATAGACTTATAGTTTTCTTTTTATTACTTGGTCCTTAGTCAACTTAGATGGTCATCCAAATTATATTTCAGTAAATGAATACAATTGAAAAAAAAAATCTAGCTATCTGTTGTTTAATTAACTCTATCCTTTTCGAAGTACCACTGAAAAAGTCTACACACAGCAGTCAGCTGTTTAAAGTCTTATATATGTATATAATCATCACAGTTAAATAATCTTTTATATAAATATATATACATTCCTAATCTTTTTTATGAGGTGATGAGTAATAGTTATATTTAACCTGAGTAGTTACTAATTAATAATATTATCATCATCATCATCATCAACAACCATTATCAATCCACTGCAGGATGAAGGTCTCTCCAAGTTATTAATAATATATATATATATATATATTGAAATGAATGTTTTTCCAGGCTTACGATTTTTATAAATTACGTTTTCAGAAGCGAACTTATTTACACTAATAAAATATAATTAAAGTAAAATACGACTCACTGTTTTTTCATCCAAATTAAACGTCAGTATTTTACTTTTATTTTATTAAACATGGTTGCTCCCGAACATATGATTTATAAAATAACATATATTTAATAAAATTGTTATCTTAATTATAAAAACAAGTAAAATTAAAAAAATTTAGGAACGTCCATCTTCTCTCTCTCTTACCTCAATTTATTTATAAATTGAGGTAAGAGAGAGAAGACATAAGAGAGAGAAGACGATCTACTCTTTTGTGCTTTCGTGAAAGTTTGTGGTGATGGTATATTAATTTATATTGGACTATTTTCATTATCTAATATTAAATATTGAATGTGTTTTAAAAAATTAAACTATTTAAATTTTCAAATTACATTCAACTGTTAGTATAGCACACAGATTAGTAACAGTTGAATGAGATTTTCAAATTTACATAAAGCTTATTTTTTCTAAAGATATTCAATACTTAATATTATTAGATGATGGAAATAGCCCAATATATAAATACAACTCTCTTTTTTCTCTTAAAAAGTTTTATCTTGTGCTTTGGATTGAAAGTATTTTATTTATTTAATAAATCAGTGTTGGAGTATTAATTTCAATATATTATATAATATTAACCACTGGGAAATGTATATTTATTTATATTGCAAGGAAATCAAGTCATATATCACATGATTTAATTTAATAAGCTTGTATTACAAATGTTATATAATTATATAATAAGCATGCCAATAGTTCTTAAAAAGCTTTTCAGAATATCCATATCCTTAAACCAGTTTCCCACTCTGGCTTGTGTAAAATACAAGCTTATTAAATTAAGTCATGTGATATATGACTTGATTTATTGCAATTATTGTTATTGCTCTTAAAGCTCTGATAATTTTATATTGGTAAAGCTATTAATATATGGTGCACCTAAACTTAATTCAATTTCATATGGTATTTAAGTTAGACAGCTGGATTTGAAGACATATGGATGTCTAAAAATTTCAGATTTTCTATTTAATAGTTAAACATTAAATAAGGTGCTGGTACTGATGTGGTATTTTAAATCTAATGCTTAAATATCCTAGCACCTCACTGATGAAAGCCTGAGCTAGAAACCAGTCTGAGGACAGAGATATTCTGAAAAGTTTGTTAAGAGCTATTGGCATGTTCAGTAATAACATTTATTTATATATGTGTGTGTCAAATTTTTAAAACAACTAATGAAATTTTAATATCATTAGCAGATAAAACCAGGTCTAGTAATATTTTCGATGGTTTTTTTTTTGTTTTTATTTTTACCATTGCATCTCTTATCTCAATCCCACCAAAAAAAATGTACCACCCACAGAAAGTCAAACCACTCTGTCTCACTATACATGCTTTTGGAAAACAATCTTTATTCTCCAAGTAAGTTAGAAGTATTGAATACCTGAATTTCCATGCCCATGTTGATAGCTCAATAATTTAACTATGTGACAATCACATAGAGTAGAGACTGGTTTTATCCATATTTAGTATATTGTTGAAAAATTGAGATGAGAAATGCACTGATAAAAAACTAAAAGCAATATGAAAATATATCTTTACAGTGCAATGATTATTCAGTCTTTCACAGGATGTTAATGTTATTAAACTGACAACATGTGTGGAAATTCATATATTGATATTTTTAATTCATTTAAAGAATAAACGTCTAACTTTCTGCACTAGTAGAAGGTTGTGATATGGTGGAGTTGATATGAAGGATTACACTGAAAAAAAAAACTTAATAATACTATAATTATATTACTTAGAGCAATATGCAACTAGTAATTGATCATGTGATATTTTATTGAATTATATAACTTCTGAAATGTTATTATTTTCAAATGGATTTCTAGCAAACAATAAAATTTTTAATTTTTTTTCTCATGAGTCATAGCATCAGCCGGGAAGCAAACCCACTAATCCGGGACAACTGATTGTAAAGCAGCTGTCGCTGACCTCTCGACCACTAATGCTTGACAATAAAAATTTTAATTGAGTAAAATATATTGTGAATTGAGTTATACTGAGCTTCATTAAAAAGTAATTTCCTAGAAAGGTATTAATTATATTTATATGAGAAGTTAAAATTAAAGTACAAACTCATTATAAATTATTAATTGAATTACAAATAAAAAGTTGGTTGTTTAATATATACATGTATCTTTCTAAAAAAACTTTTACCACCACACTTATTCCAAAATGATTGTAGACATTGGGAGAAAATATATAAATGGCTTCTAAGATACATTTTGATTGAAATAGGTCTCATCACTTAAGTTTAGCTATCCCTATCTGTTCCACCAGTTTTTCACTAAATAATGTAAAACTATTGGGAAAAATTGGGATAATCAAACTTAATTGATTGGGAGTAGTTTTGATCAAAATGCATATCAGGAGCATTTTGAATTGTTGCACAATGTCTACTACTAAGTGTTTGAAGTAATTATAACAGTAGAAATAATTTATAGAAATATAAAATTCTCCTGCATGAATCGGAAGAGGTGGACTGGAAATGTTAATAAATAGATTTGATTTAATGTTAAAGAAAATGTAATCATTTCTAAGGTAAAGAAAATGTTTTAAGATTAACTGCGCATTTATTGAATGATATCTGATTGTTGAAATAAACTTAAATTGGTTGAAAAAGAAATAAATTAAGTTGCACAACTCGATCCGACTTTAAGCAAAAAAGTTACATTTTAATTTACTGATTTTATATATGAAAATTCCTAATTTTTTTTTTTTTTTTTTTTGGAACAAAATTTTTATATACTAGAAATGGGACTTCAATCCAAAGATTACATTTCTAACTTGCTAAATTTACATTTGCATTTAAACCTAATTTTTCATGTTGTTGTTTTTTCCGGTTGTGCTTTGAGTACCATGTGGAATACATTTGCTAGATAAGCAGTGATTAAAATTTTAACAAAGGCATAATATTTCTATGTAGTTCAATTCTCTTATTAGAGTAAAGTTAATTTTAAAATACATTTATTATTTGTAAAATATATATAAATGTCTTTAAAAATCTTTTTTTATTTTTGCAAATATATATAGAAGTTTCTCTCTTTTGTATGTAAAATAAAAAATAAAAGCTTTTTTTTTTTTAGTTAAAAAAAGTTATTTAGCTAACAAAATAAACTAAAATTATTTTTAATATAAAATATTTCTTAATGTAGAATATCAAATGCCAAAAGCTAAACTAGTCAATATAATAAGCTAAATACACCAATTCACGACTCAATCACTTGCCAAAATTAAATTTAAAATCCACTAACAATCATGCGGAGGCAGATTTCTCAAGTGCAAACTATAAACACAAAACAAATATATACTATCCTATCTTCCACAATTCCAATTCATATTTCAATTATCTTTAATATCAAGAGCTATTAAAATGTGAACTGGAATTGTGGAAATGTAGTATAGTATATATTTATTTTGTGTTTGTGTTATATTACATTCGAGAAGTTTGCATTTGATAGTGGATTTATGATTTAATGTTGGCCGATGATTTAATTATGAATTGGTACATTTAATTTAATATATATATATATAAGAAAGTATATTAAAATAATTTTAGTGAATTTTATTTTATATATTTCTTTAATATTTTATATATATAATAATTATTTGTTATTCATACCATATATTTAATCTTAGAATACTTATAATCACTATATACTAAACATTTTTGTAATGCTTTTCTCCTGCAGTTAGATTCTGGAAGTAATTTTCTCCATCTCCCTACCCCACTTACCTATACATAAAGTATTTGTTACTAAAAAAAAATGCAAAAAAATATTTTTTTTTTCACTTATTATTTATGTTCAAGAGAATTACCGTTTATTTCATTAATATTTAGCTTGGAAACTTTTTTAATTCTTTCGTTTTTTCTTTTGTCTTTTGGCAAAAATTACAAGTTTTATCAAATACCCGAAAGATATAAACCAAGCCAACTAAATCATATTTCTAACGTGCTTGAACGCACATGTATATTTACTGTTATAGACTACTCATATAGCTTAACGTCTTTTTTCACGCCACAGTTATCTTTAAAATAACATCTAATTAACAGGTTTCAAAAAAAAAATTTTTTTTTGTCATAAACTTACTACTTAACAATAAATACTTGGTCAAATTAATTAGTTCGGCTTCAGTAAATAATAAACGGAGCGATATTGTAGTGTATTATATATTAATACATTTAATTCGAAAAAGCAGTTAAATGATGCAAATAAGAGCATAAAAATCATAATATTTAAATAATTTATTGCTACTAAAAATTGTAATTTAATTAAACTAATTAAATAAATTATATACGTGTGTGTGCATATATATATTCATATTCCTTTGGGATGAATTAATCTAAAAAATAGAAATTTTAATAAATATGATATTTTTTAAATATTTTTAAAAAAGAAATTGAAACTATTATTTTATGAAAAGTATAGATGTGCTAGATATCAAATATCGAATTTTATGAATGTTACAATATTTTCTAAAACATTTATAAAATATATATATATATCTTATTCGTTAAAGTTGATATGTAATACGAAAATTGATTAAGATGTAAGATAGTTTTAACTATTGAAGTGCTGTATATTGGAAAAGATTAATTTTCAATATACAATTTTATTTTCTCGCTTTGACTGATAGATATAAACCACAGCAAAGCATCTATTTATCTATCCAATAATTCATTTATTTATATAGCTTGATTTATCAATTTGTTCGTTAACATTTGACATATTCATTTGTTGTTGTTTTATTTGATAAAAATTAATAGATATGGTGGCTTTAATTTCATCCATTTTTTTACTTTATACTTTGTAGGTAGATATCAAAGTCAAAAATAAATAAATTCAAGAATGTCCAATTCTGATAATGTATTTAGAATACAAATAAAAATATAACAAGTAAGTATAATAAAATTAAAATAAATACTAGTACTAATAATAGATTCAAACATACCCAATCATGTTCCATACACATAACAGCTGAGTTAATTGATAACGGCCCTGCTAAAAAACGCCAACAACCTGGATGGCAACCATGCTACTAATATTTGGTGAACAATACCACAGAACAGTATATACAATCCAAACAGCAGGAGCAGCAATCTATCCAAAAAATATCCCTTAACAATGAACTATAAAAGTTTTACTCAACTTTATGTAAAAATACCAAAGTAACCTATACATCCTAAAATCCTTAAAATTACTTATCCCATCAATCCATACACAAATATAATTCCCCCTGCTGAAATATCTAGCAATATAAATGAAAACTATATACTGTATATTCCTAAGTTAAACAACTTAAGCATATGAGTACACTAGCAAGCAATGTAATCCTTAGTAGGAAATAAAATTCCTTTTTGAAATGTGATAATAATAATAATAATAATAACAATAACAACAACAACAACAACAACAATAATAATAATAATAATAACAACAACAACAACAACAACAACAACAATAATAATAATAATAATAATAATAATAATAATAATAATAATAATAATAATAATAATAATAATAATAATAATAATAATAATAATAATAATAATAATAATAATAATACTTATATATAAACAAATATGGAAGACTGACTTTCATTTCAAGATTTTAACAAAAGATAAACTGTACATACATATTAGACCTGCCGCCTGTGTTAGCAATGGCAGAATGCTATGCCTTTTTTTCTCTAGTGAGGGAACTTCCTGCTTTACATTATTATATTTCTCTTGATCCCTATTCTTCTAAAAATAAATATTTTCAAATAAAATCTGACTAAATTATTATATTCTTATCATGACATAAATATTTCACATGTTACTTACATATATGACCTGTAGCCCATGTTTTCGATGGTGAATGTCGTACCTTTCTCCAGTGTGTGTGTGTGTGGGGGGGGGTGTTTGCAGCAACAGAATCCCATATTAAAAAGTCAAATTTTTAACGATATGAAAAGTAAATAAAAACAGGTACTCGTGACTTTTTAATATGACATTCTGCTGTTGCAAACACCCTCCCTTCCCCCACTAAAACACAGGTAGAAGGTCTAATACAAGGGTCCCCAACCCTATGCCCGCGGGCACCATGGTGCCCACAGACCATTTTATGTGTGCCCGCCGCTATCCGAACACGATAAAAAATTATCTGATACAAATAAATTTAATTTTTGAATTTTTTTTATGAATTATTGTATTATATTGTAATCAAATTGTAGGGCATACTATACTTTTACAGCGTAAAAATATAAACGTCAATTATATGTTAAAATTTAATTTTTGAAATAAATATTTTTTTGTACATTATGTGTATTATTAACAATATCCAACTATAAATTTACATGTGATGTGATGTGATGAACTGTGGTTTCTCCGTAAACGAAGTCAAGAATATCTCAGCAATTATGTCCAGATAAAAAATAAATGGTGCCCGCCACCTAACTGAAAAAATAAATGGTGTCCGCCACCTGGCCGGTATTATGGAATGTGCTCTTAAGTGCAAAAAGGTTGGGGACCCCTGGTCTAATACATAAGTATTCTGCTGTTGCAAACACCCTCCCTTCCCCCACTGGAACATAGGTAGAAGGTCTAATACAAAAGTATTCTGCTGTTGCAAACACCCTCCCTTCCCCCACTGGAATATAGGTAGAAAGTCTGATACATAAGTATTCTGCTGTTGCAAGCACCCTCCCTTCCCCCACTGAAACATAGGTAGAAGGTCTAATATATAAGTACTCATTTTTCAAATAATTATAAGTGGAATTTTAAGTTTTAAAATACAATTTTGTTGCTTTATATATTTTTACAAAATTTGTTTTAATAATAGAAATGTTAATTCAACTAAATTATATTCCAAAAACATTATTATCACTAAAGGTAAAAAAAATAAAATCTAGTGTTCTAATTATGTATTTCAATTTATTAGTTTTTTTTTTATAATTGCAAAATTGAAATATTATTTTTAATATTTTTTTAAAACTTGTATTTGTAATAAACAATTTAAAAACATAATGATGGTGAATAAGTTTTTTGTTAAAATAAAAAGCTATAAAATATGATTCAAATGACCTCTAAGAGCGGTCAAAAAAAAAAAAGTGTATAAAAGTTGGTCAAAAAGTAATAGGTGTTTTTTTTTTCTCATGTGTCATAGCATTAGCTGGGAAGTGAACCCACTAACCCGGGACAACTGCTTGTAAAGCAGCTGTCGCTGACCTCTCGACCATAAATGCTTGACAAGTAATAGGTGATTTTTAAAAATAAATATATTCACTTTTTAAAATTTATTTAAATTTATATATCAAACAATATAAAATGTAATAATTTCATGTTTAATAAGTAAGTGGTAAAATTTAGCCAAGAAACATAATTTGATCATTCAGTATTGAGTGGCAATACTGTATGGAGAGTTTTGCCTATTTTGATAAAATTTCGTTAGTCATTTACATTATCATCTAATAATTTTAATAAGCCTGTAAATAAGTTGCTGCTAGTAAATATGACACAATGAAAATATAAACTTATTAATAAAATAACTAATTCTGAATTTGTTGCTACAATAATTCACAATTTAGATTCCTAAATAATTTTAAATAAACTTGCAAACAATATATACTTTCTTGTATTAATACCATGTTTTGTTTTGCCATTAGATTGGTATTGATACAGAATGTTGGCATTGGCTCAAATTGTTAAAAAAGTATTATTTATAAATGTGATTTATGAATTAATGTGGAACCATATTTGAACTTATTTATTCCATGAAAAGTTAATATCTAAATATTTAAGATTTTAATTTGTAAACAAAAAAAAAAATATTTCTAAAAAAAAAAATAAATAAATTACAAAATAAAGAAAATTACAGGAAAAGTTGTCAAGAACAGAGATAATTATTATAATTAGTGGCCATTTTTAAATGACCATAGCCTATATGTGAAATAAAAAAAATGATAAAGAACAAAAAGATTAAAGAGTAGTTTTGCATGAAGTTAAAATACATACTGATATATCACATCAGATTTTTTATTTTTTAACCTTTCTGCGATAAACTTTTCTCTCTGAAAATACTTCAATATCCTGCATAGATAAAGATCTCTACATCTCTACTGTATTTTATTCTCATCCAACTTTTTTTCATTGAAGATAATCAATATTGCAACTTTTAATCTCCCATAAAAGCAGTTCACAAATTCACTGTAAAATATATCTTTGAAAAGACTTTATTGTTTATTCACTTTACCTTCTCAATTTTAAAAAAAGTACTTTTACAATTATGGATTCAATATATGAATTTTTTCTACAGTATAGGCTTTTTCATACCTGCACTCCAATAAGTAATATATAGGGGTTTTGAACTCAGACTTTTACATGACCCTCATCTATCCATGCTATCTCATACTGCTGATACACTTGACCACACACATGTTGAAAAGATAAATAATCATCAATATATGTATTTTGTGTCAAAATAGCACTCATCAGTTGGTCCAGATTATCATCTCCATACTGTAACGATATATAAATATGTCGTTACATTTATTTAAAATAAAAACTTAAAAGTTCACAAATAAAAGTAAAAAACTAAATGCTAAAATTAAAATATTGTTAAATGTATATACATTCGCACAGATGCCAAACTTTAAAAATATTTTTTTTGAAAAAAACAAATAAATAAGTATTTGAACGTACAAGATTTAAAAATAAAAACAGGTATTAATTAATTCTTGTAATCTGTAAATGGAAATGATTGTTTATAAATGGTTTGAAAAGCAAGCTAGCCTTGGGCTCTTGTATAATTAAAATGATGAGATGAAAATTGGATAAGAGAATAAAGAAAAATTAGTTTGACCAATGGAAGCATTAAGCCTTGGCTCGGACCCTAATGAAAGTGATGGATTAGTGACATTTTGTTGATTGAATCCGTGTGGATAATATAAAAAGGGAAATACAGTTTTTTCGGACAGTTCCAGCATTGTGTGTTTGAGAGTTGTGGTAGGACGCACATACCACACTCTCTATTTAAAAAAGAAAAAGGAAAAGACTGTGATACCTTGAACCAGCTATTGCCATCTCCAGAACATTATCTTCCAATGGAGGCGTCGCGGGAATTAAAAACAGGAACCTGGACTCTTCTACCATAAGCTATATGAAATGAACAATTATTAAAATCAATTAAGAACTTTCGTCAAGTTTTATAAATTGATAAACAAGCCAACTTAAATGTTAAAACGGACTCTTATCTGACTTTTGTAAGTTTTTAAATCAAATTAATAATGTTTAATTTTATATGTTTTCCGATTGATAAACATCATTTCCATTTTTTTTTCTTATTGTAAAGATTATTTAAATGCATGAAATTTAAGTTGTTTATAGACGCTTGCATGGATTTGTTCGCGGTTAATTATATTTTGGTTTTCATATTTGATCAAAATATATAGACATTCGATAAATAATGATACTGTACGGTATCTAAAATGTATTTATTCGGATGTCTTTTAAGTTATTGGTGACAATGCAAGTATCTTATGGTGAATACTATTGGGTTACTTATAAATTTCCCTCTGCGATTGTCGGTATCAATAATTTTGTATTTTGATCATTTATGTTTAATTTGAAATTTTTTTGACCGTGGAATCTATGTAATCGATCTATACCCAACATTTTTAAACAAATCTGTGCGAACGTATTTAAATGTTAAATTTAAGTCGGGCGTGAATGGCTATATGGTTTTGTAAAGTTATATTAAGGGAGGGTAATCTTAGGTTATTCATTTCGTAGTTGAATTGGTTCAATGGATTGGATATATTTGTGTAATTGTAGATGTAGTATGAGGTCCGCTATGGGCAGGATTATAGATATACACCACACACCCTCTGTTTGCCTATGGATGGATTTGTAAGATGGCAAAGGACCGCAGTCCATTCCTATGGAGTTTTATGTTTATTGTTCTACTCGCCAACAGATGTCACATTCCTGTTGGTGGAGAGACAATGTCTTCTCTAATCTACTTACTGATCAGATGTCCATTCCTGACAGTATAGTATTTTGTGTTGTCGTATCATGCTACATTGAATACATGAATGTATCAGATGGATTGGCACCAGTTGATTGCGAAATTTGTGGCCTAAGGTTAAATCAGGGAAGAATATTTTCTTTTCAAATGCAGATCTATGTAGTCTATTCATACTTGACTATCTAAATAAAATATTAAACTCATTGAAACTTAGTTAAATGTAAAATTAAAAGATTAATAGAAAAATCTAAAATGTTGAATTTATTCCTCAAAATTTAAATGTTATTTTATATGTGCGTAAATAAATATTTTTATGTGCTAATTTCTGGCAGTGGCTTTTATTTATTGATATTTAAGATATAAATTAAGATATAGATTTTTATCTCTGCGTCTCCGCTGAGCTAGTGACTTGGGCTAACGATCAGAATATTTAGATAAAGTGGCGCGTATCTGCCTACTTTATAAATTTTTCTAGGCTCAAATGCCTAGATGGCGCCCTGGTAGTTGCAGATATTGTTTTTGCGGTTAGATTCGATCTTCACTTTCATTTCGATCGTTATAATACATATATACAATCAATGCTCAGCTTATATTACTATAACCAATCTTCATACTTTAATGGACAGGCTTCAAAACACTCCATTCCACAACTCTTCAACCATCCATTTTATTGAAAATCTGATGATGGAACACTCAAAGCCCACATTGATGTCAACCTTCTCATCCTACCCATGTTGTCCATAAGTCACTCTGACCCCTCATGTACAGGACATAATCCATTTACACACATATACAAGGGATGGGCAGACCTTAAAGCACTATATTTTAATATATTAATTTTTTTACAGTACAGGCTTTTTCATTGATTCAATATCAGAGGCTTTAAAAACATAGACCCTATTTGCCCACTATGTAAGAGAGAAGGGAATACCATAACCCATATTTTAGAATGATGCAGTTCCCTTCAGGATTGCTGAAACACAATCCAAGCAATATACCAAATCAAGCAACCACTAACTACCTTAATCAGACATGCCATCAACAATGGAGATTTTGCCACAGTGAGAAGGTCAACCTTCCTTGCTTTTGATCTGTGGGCTTACGAGATGTGAAGTAGTATACAACCCCAACAGCATATCCCAATCTTATAGGAAGAAACCAAACAGACAAAAACTCATCACCAACATCATACACTCTAGATGACCTTCAGGCTAACATGGGAAATGATTGATCTAAATAAATAAAATATGAAAGAGGGCGAGTTGCCACCGAAAAATACTGGCAGTAACTATGTAAATGTTAGCATTAATAATAGCTAAAACAACTTAGATGAAACTTATCCAAAAACAACTAGCTTGAAATAAAACATGCTAAATAACACCTTAACTGATGTTTAAATAGTGTGGCAAGTTTAGAACTGGAATAATGAGCAAAGAAAAGCTGAACGGGCAGTGATTGTAAGGTTGGACTTTTAGGAAAACACAATCACGACAAATGAAAGATGCCAAGATTATTTTTAGACATTTTAGGACAACCTTTAGAACTACTTTTATAGCAATGTATCCCTCTTATAAATATCTGTTACAATAATAAAGTCGTAATTATAAATTTTTTTAAATGCACATTGATTAAGTAAGTAATATTTATTAAGGCTGTAGCCTCAAGCACATGCGTATAAGAGTGAGCTTGTGGTTTAAGACCTGTAGAGGTCCCTACTATCGCATTTTTATATGCATGTGCTTGAGGCTACAGCCTTAATGAATATTACTTATATAATAAAATCATTATTTTAATTATTTATATATACATATATCATCACATCCAACAAGCTGAAGAACAAACCAATTTGATTTTGCTGTCCTATTTTCAAAATAGTTTAATATTTTACAATATAAAAATGAGGATTCATGCTTCATTCCCATATAATAAATTTGGCAATATGTATAACAGCTATTCATTGAATCTCTTTGAAGTAGTTATCTCATTATGAAAATATAACTTTTTAATGGCCTGAAATAAATTAAATAAGGCAGAAGCACTGATAATTAGTGTTCATAGCTCACTGGAGATTTCAGTACGTATGCATTATTTTACGATGAAAAATAAATACATTATATTTTAATTTGTTAAATTTAACAACAGAAATACTTCTTGTTCTTCAATATAGTAATTCATCTTTCTATTTAAAAAGATTCAAAAATATTTAAATTATTTTTCTGTGTTAAATTGATAACAATCAGAACTAAAAGTGGCTGTAGATTTGTTTCCATCACTGGCTAATAAAGATACTAGATTTTAGAGCTTTAATTTTTAATTAAAGTTTTAATATACCACATTCAAAACATTAAAAACTATCTGTGTAATTAATATTTACTAAGACAATAAACCTAAAACATGTGCACTTGAAAATGCGAAGGTAGGGACCTCTACAGGTCTTAACCACAAGCTTACACATTAATTCTAAAAGCAAAAAAAATATCAAATTTTTGCTTTTAGTCATATCAAATTATAAACTTATCATCGATTTTTATTGCATTTTGATGCACGTTTTACAATATAAAGAAAATCAGATCTAATAAATATTCTTATTTAAGTTTTCATTGAATGCTTCAGATTTTTCTCCATCTATATTAAAACTTCTTGTCATGCTACCATATAAAATATACGTAATATCAATAATCTTTGATCTGCAAACAACTAATTTCAAACTTTGCCACTTTCAATTAATTGAATTGAATGCTTTATTATGTTGATAAAAGCAATATATAAATCAGTGAAGGCTTGTCCACAAGTATTGCAACACCCCCAGAAAAAAATTAATTATTAACTTTGTGCTTGAAAATATTATTAAGATAATCATTCAATATTTTGCATAATTATTATGAAATTATAACTAATTAAACCAATTTTAAAAATAATTATTTTAAGCAATGTTTGAGATTCAATTTAAAAGTGTTACTAATTATGATAGTGTCAGAAATATCATATTCATTGAATTTCAGCAATTGCAAGAGAGTCATTTGCTTTTATTAATAAACATAATTAGTGCCATTAGAGCTGTGTGCCACTGCAGTGTCAATTAGTTAGTTGAGCCTATTATGTTTATCTATTCTGATTTCTCTTCAGAGGAAATACATTTTGTTTTTATTTAAAATATTCTGTTTTTCCTTGTAATTAACATTTATAAATTAACATATAAATACAAAAAAATATAACAATATATAAGAAATATTATTAAATATAGGGGATTTGAATTCAGACTTTCAAGCAACCTTCAACCATCCATACTATCTCATACTACTGATACACATGACCACACATGTAGAAAAGATAAATAATTAACAATAAACATATTTTGTGCTGAACCAGCACTCATCAGTTGGTCCAGATTATCATCTCCCACACAAAAATATAATCATATATATATATATATATATATATATATATATATGTATATCACAGTGATTGTTAGTGTTGAATATACACACATATATATATTAACTTTTCTCTCTTTAGTTGAACATATTCTAAAATAAAGAAGATAGAAAAGACCACAATAATTGTCGTGAAATCTCATTATTATTTATTACAATTTAAATATTTTTAAAAAATTTATTAAATAAGTTACCAAAGATTAAGAATGATTTAACAAATCAAGAATAACTAACTATAAATTTGATTTTTGTTATTAAATAATTTCAAAATAAAAAAAATTTTGTGAGAAAAAATATAATTTATATTAGTGATGGCCTGTAAAATTTTTAAGTAGAGATGCTTTATTATAGTATTTATTACCCACCAAAAAGTAAGCAAGAAAAAGAAAACAAATAATTTTTAAATTTGTAACCACACAAACATTTTATTTTTTCATACAAATTATTTGTTAAAAGCTCTAATACTCTCCACTCTATCTCATAACATGGATACACTTGAACACATACATGTTGAAAAGATAAAACATATATGTGTTCAAGTGTATCAGTGTTACGAGATAGAGTGGATAGTGGTGGGTAGTGTGAAATTCTGTGCTCATATACCCTATATATTACATATATTGATACAGATATATAATAAGCCTGTATTTCAGTTAAAAGTTTTAATGTATTTTTTTTATTTTACAGCTGTTTGACAAATAATAATATCTGGAGTAAATCCACTTTCACTTTTTATTTCAATTTTTTCATGTAAAACAATTGGGAAGATATAATTTATATATATTATTCATACATTAAATAATAATTTTTATTAATTCTCTTCAATTGATCATCATTTTTTACTATTCTTCACTCTTTTATGACTATTTTTACTAATAGTAGGTCAGTTCTGCATTCATTTGATGAAATAAACTGGAACTAGAAGATATATTGATTTATTAGTTTAAACAAAAATCTGAAGATGTCACTATGAGCCATTAGTGCTTCTGATTGGTAGATTCTCTTTGTTCTCAGGCTTTTGAAAATAAACATTCTTTGTTTTATTCTATTTTTTAAAATTGTATGTTTTTCATAGTTTGAGAGTATTCATTTACATATAGCTTAAAATCTTTAAAGCTCATGTAAAATAGGCTGATTGCTAATTTACAATTATGATTATTTTTGTAAAATATTTGTATTTTTGGTCATTTAAAAAAAATATTCATGATTATAATTAGATTTTATTTATAAACATTTGTTTTAAAAGACAAGTAAAAAAAGAATTACTGATGCAATAAAAGAAAATTCTAATTTACCATGCCTTCATAAACACCATAACAAAAAGGTTTAAGTGCAATTTTAAATTTTAGAACAAAATTTTATTACTTTATGATGATTTAACAATAATTTATTGAGATATTACTAATGGAGTTCAAATAACAAATATTTTATTCAGTCATTTATTTTATTAGCAATATAGAAACTGTTCAATAAAAAAAGCAATTGTTATGATTAAATGTTTCAGTTTATTACTTTTTTTGCTATACTTGCAAAATTGAAATATTATTTTAAGTATGTTTTTTTATTTGTAAATTTATAATAAATAAAGTCAAGTTTATTGATATGCAATATAAACTATTAAAATAAAATGTTGAAAATATAATATAGTGTTGTCAAAAAAATCTACAATGCAAAAGAATTAATGCTTTATTTAACACCCAAAGAATAAAAAAGTAAAATATTAAAAAATGTGAAACTTTTATTAAAATTTTATTAAATTATTCTTAAATTTATTCTAAAAATATTAAAAACAAAAAATATTGCATATTTTCCTTGCATTCAATGTTTGAATTAATAGCAGCAATACATTTCAAATCTTTCTCATGTTTAATATAGATGCTTCTAGATAAGAGTGATATAGAATGTAGTAGTACTGATGCTACTGTCAAAATGTATTTTAAAAACTATTTTGTAAAAAAAAGTGAAAAATTAATTGATTTATTCTTAGCAAATAAAATCAAGAATGGATTATTTCTTCTTTGTCATCATCATCATCTTCTTCTATTTCTTCTACTACTTCTTCTCTGCTTTTTTCTTCTTCTTTTTCTTCTTCTTCTTCTCCTTCTTCTTTGTTTCTTCTTCTTCTTCTTCTTCTTCTTCTTATTATTATTATTATTATTATTATTATTATTATTATTATTATTATTATTATTATTATTATTATTATTATTATTATTATTATTATTATTATTATTATTATTATTATTATTATTATTATTATTATTATTATTATTATTATTATTTAATGTAATTTCAAGTAATAGCCCCTTATATATATTAGACACAAGCTCTCTAACAAGAGCATATATTTGTGAAAAAAATAATGAAGTCAGACTAAATGTGAAAAAAGATTTTAAAAAATAATTACAGTGAAAAAAGTAAAATCTGTTAAAAAAATAATTAAAAAAAACGAAATTGATATGATTAAAAATATCACATAAACAATAATATAGTAGTATATAGTAGACAATTAAAATGTTTCATTATATGAATCAATTAGTTACAATAGACTTTATGTGCTAAGTGTAATAAATCAATTTATAAATTTAATCTGAATTAAAAAAATAAAAATTTGACTGACATAAAATTCATTACTAAAGTAGTTTTATATTAAACTTGAGAGTGGATTTTATCGGGGAAAAAACAAACGCCATTGTCTCAAACATACTTTTAAAAAATGCAATATTGAATGCATTCATCTGGGAAGATATAGATATGAATAAAATAAAGAATGGCAATTAGGTAAGGTATTGAAGCCTTTCAAAAGTAAAATTTGATATAAGTGAAATTAAAAGACGGTATGCAAGATGACAAGAAAAAAAAATCTAAAAACTCAGCATGCAATATATATGAATGATACTTATATATTAGTCTTGCAAAATAGAGGAAGTGCTATGCCTTTTTACACCTGCAATAAATGTATAACCTTGCAATCATATTAAATAAACCCTGCGATCTCCACCAATAATGTGTTGTTTTTTGTGATAATTTTACACTCTCAGTTATTACCCAGATTTTATTCTGACAAGATCTTTAGTGCAGTAAATCGCATTTTTAAACTATTTTTTATTTTATTTGTATTTGTTGTTTTGATTCAATGATTTTTACTTCATTTGCATTCATAGTTTTAAGTAAGTACACGTACTTTTCATTTTGATTTCATTTTCATAATTTCCTGATTAATAGTCCATTTCTTTTTTTTTTTTTTTTTTTAAAGTACCAAATGATGTCAATTTGAAATCTACCCACTATTGAAATAAATGCTGCTTTATATTTTCAAGAAAACATAAAATTGGAGGCTCTAACAAAATTGTTGCAATTGATAAGAACTTTTTCACAAAAAGAAAAAACCAGGCTGGATGAATTCTTTTCCAAACAGTAGATGTTTAGTAGTTTATGCAGGAAGACTGATGAATGTTTTATCATGACAATTAATGATAGAACAGTGGCAACTCTCATGGAAGCCATCAAACAAAATGTGGAAGAGGGATTGATAATTTATTCTGACTGTTGGAATGCCTATAAAAGTGCTAAATTATGAAATGCTGGTTATGAACATTTTCATGTGAACCACAAATACAATCATGTGTTAAGTAAGTTTGCATTTTGGGAAAAATAAAAATTTTATTTTTAGTCTCCATTTTGGAAAAAAAAAATTATCCACTTAAAATAAAGTAGAGCAGACAAATTGTTTCATTGATATTACATGGTAAGTACTGTATGTGTATATTTTATGGTTTTTGTAATATTTTAGGGTACTTTGTAATTTAATGATTGTTTTATCCATATTTAAAGTTAGTTACTGTTAACACTAACTGAAATAATTATAGAAAATATACAAACCATTATACAATTACAAATATCCAGTAACACCCTCTGTTTAAAGTTCTATATCTCAATAATAGCTATTATTGAGATATAGAACTTTAAACAGAGGGCGTTACTGGATATTTGTAATTGTATAATGGTTTGTATATATTTAAAGTTATATTTGGGAATTGCATAATGGCATGTCATATTTTACAATTTTTTATATCAAATCAATATTTTTATTATTGTTAAAAATATACTTTTTAAGATTGATTTTTGGATGAAATTTATATTTCAGTATTTCTAGAAATTAATATTTCATGTCATATTTTAAATTCTTTGTACGAAACTCATATTTTTAGTATAGTTAAAAATGTACTTTTTAAGATTGATTTCTGGGTATTGTTAGATTTAGTCTGGTGCAATTTCTGTTACATATTAGAACTGCTATGCCTTTTCATATATGTAGTCAGATCACCAATAACTTTGTAAATCTTGTGAAAAAAATATCATGTACACATGGATTGTTTTGATAAATTTATCATTTTAACTTGGAACAAGATCCAAATGTACACATTATTTCGTCAGATTACAAGATTAGAACGTTATCAATGGATTGATACAAATGTGAAAAGATGTAGCAGGTCTAATATGTGTTGCAGAACTAATACATAATTACCATATGGACATCTTTGTAGTTCACATATTAATTTGTATAGTTATGTAAAACTTATACTTAATGATTCATTTACTTATTTTCTTTCTATCTTTGTTTATTTATTTATGTTTGATTTTTTTTTTTTTCTGGATTAAAATAACCATAATCATTTATTCCTGATAATAAATTATAAAAATAAACTGAGAAAAAAATCGTTTAATATTTATGAAAAAAGACAGAAAAGAGATAAGCCATTTAAAGAAAGTAACAATTATTTAACAAAAAATAAGAAAAATAAATTATTATTTCAATATCCAGTTGAAATTTATCATCTATTAGCAATATCATATAGAAGATTTTATACTTTGGCCAGTTTTAGATTTAGATGTAATTTGTTTGATCATAATGTCCAAAGTTTAATATTATATAGAGTTTATACTGGTTATTTAACGACTGAAAGTTTGTGGTGATGATATTTTATGTTGGATTCTTTTCATCATCTAGTAAAATTGTTAAATGTTTTTTTTTTTTTAATTTAAACTTTACTTATAATTTTCCAAACACATTCATCTGTTATTAATATGACACGTAAGTTAATATAGTATTAACTTCTTAAAATATTTTATTTATATCGATTTTATCTAGAATAAAGTTTCATTAAACACACACACACACACACGGACAATAATTTTCTTTAGTAGATGAAAACAGCTTACTATATAGCAAAAATAAAATGGCAGTATCACAAATCTTCAGGCAATCAAGAAAATAAATAATAAACAGAAATTATATAATTATTTTGTTTTGCTTTTTATTTATTTGATGCTTAGTTATTATTTTAAAAATCTTTTACTTTTGAGTCTAAAAAAAGTTATAAGCAAAAAAAAAAAAGATTAATAAAAAAAAAAACCTTAAAAAAATCTGTTTAAAAATAATTTATTGTAAAATATTTTAAATTTTAAATGTGAATTGAATACAGTTTTGTTGATTTGTTTTAAAAAATGTATAGATTTAAAACTGATATAAATTAAAAATAATAAGCATGAAATAATTACCGAGTTTTATTAAAAGATAAGTAAATTGAGTAGCATTGTAATTACAAATTATAAAATAAAAATCAATTCACAAGTCTTTAAATTTACATTTCAAAATAAATATAATCATAAATCTATATTAACAAAATAGAGGTTTATAAATTATAGACCATAAAATAATAATAATTTAATTTAATTTATTTACATCTTCCATACAGTTTGAAATATACAAATCATTTACAGACAGATTTTACAGACAGATAATCTAAATATAATAAATATATACACATACACAGTAAAACGAAAATGGCAGTGTAATAATAATATAATAGACATGTAATTAGTGTTTCCTAGAGTATAGATTTTATTAAGTTTATAAATTTATTTTTATAGATAAAATGTCTATTTCTAATTTATTATCAATAGTATTGTATAACTTGCTTATTCTTGGTAAAGTACAATGTTCTAAATACAAAGTTTGAATAGTTGATATTTCTATTTTCTCATAATACCGCGTGTTTTTTATTAATTTTTTAAATTTAATTTTAGTTATACAATTTGACAAGCATAAGTTCTCACGTACAGTATTATATAACAATATTAGATCTTTTAATTATCTGTTTTATAAGTGAAAGGTAAAACTTCTTCTAATTTGTATTTTTATATTTTGAAATATGAGTTTTTTCCCCTACATAACAGGCTTTTTTATACCTGCACTTATATATGTAAATATAGGGCGTTTGAACTCAGACTTTCACATGACCCTCGACCATCCATGCTATCTCATACTGCTGATATCCTTAATCATAAACATGTCAAAAAGATAAATAATCACCAATATACTTATTTTGTGCTAAACCAGCACTCATCAGTTGGTCGAGATTATCATCTCCACACATAT
Source organism: Epiperipatus broadwayi (assembly GCA_028023455.1). Classification (NCBI taxonomy): domain Eukaryota; kingdom Metazoa; phylum Onychophora; class Udeonychophora; order Euonychophora; family Peripatidae; genus Epiperipatus; species Epiperipatus broadwayi. The sequence goes on from JAQFVV010006243.1 coordinate 1,258,817, forward strand.
ATACAATCAAAGCTAGCTTATATTAAGATATACAATCTTCATACTTTAATGGACAGGCTTGCAACTCTTCGGCCATCCATTTCATTAAAAATCTGATGATGGAATACTCAAAGCTTACCTTAGTGCCAACCTTTTCATCCTACTCATGTTGACCACAAGTCACTCTGACCCCTCATGTACAGGACATAGTCCTTTTACATACCTATTTTTATTTTATAAAATTATTAAATATTTTCGATAGCATGTTTACCATTGTTATATTATTTCTATTTCATATTTCTGATGCAAAGTATACCACTGGCAGTACTAGAGCTTTAAATAATATAATTTTTATTTTTATGGATTTTTTTTTAACATTTCTCAATATTCTTTCTATAGATTTATAAGACTTTTTTTTGTATTTCTTTATAATGTGTGTTGTAAGAATTATTACTGTCAAAATTTATTCCAAGATCCTTGTGAGATTCCTTTTCTATAATATTTTTGTTATCTATACAATAATTTGTATTAAAAATTGTAAAGTTTCTGGTATATGATACAACATAACATTTCTCAACATTTATTTTCATACTGTTATCAATGCACCATTTTTAAAACTATTTAGATCACCTTGTAACTTAATCATATTACATAAATCACTTATTCCCTTAAATATCTTGTTATTATCAGCATATGATAAAATATGTGAATATTTTATATTGTGGCCTATATTTGCTGTAAAAATATTAAGTAACAATGGTGCCAAAAACTCTCCTTGAGGTATACCTTGATTGATATTTATTAATTCCCTACATTCTTTATTGAGATAGATCTTATGATCTTTTAAGTAAAAAGATATCCAGATAATTGTTTTTATTTTCTATTTACATTCAGTTTAATCAATTTGGCTATTAACAATTTATGGAAGACTAAATCAAAAGCAGATATCAACTCACTATATCTGGTATCAATTTTTCCCCCAGCATTTAAGGCATGTGCTATATAATCTTGAATTGTTATAACATTAGTAATGATTGATCTTTTTGACACTGGGATTTGGGCATAATCTTATTAATATCATTATTTATTTTTGAATAAAACAATTTTTAAAATTTTTAGAAAGAGTTGGTAAAATTGATACTGCTCTATAATTCTTTGGATCACTTTTTGCATCGTTTTTATAAATAGGAACAATTCTAGTTAAAAACTTGATAAACAGGAAATGTGATCATGTGATGCTTAATGGTTTAATTCTAGTTATTTTTAAATTCCCAGGAAAAACCTTTTTGTCTAATGATGCCTGCAATAATTTTTGGATTGAATAAGCTATTAATTCACAGCATCCTTTTAGAATAAATGTTGGAGTTTCATATAAATTAATATTCTTTTTATATCTAAGTTTTTTTATTGCTTTTTCGATGACTTATTGATTTCTATTTTTTATTGAAAAAATATATTTTTTGATGAATTATCAGAAACAGTTTTGTTAAATTCATTAGTTATTTTATGTTTTTTTTTTCATGTGTCAAAGCATCGGCCAGGAAGCGAACCCACAAACCTGGGACAACTGCTTGTAAGGCAGCTGTGTTGACCACTCGACCAACAATGCTTGACAATGTTTTAGTATTTGTATATAAATATGCCATAACTTTGTTATAATTTTTTTTTCATGTGTCAAAGCATCGGCCGAGAAGCGAACCCACAAACCCGGGACAACTGCTTGTAAGGCAGCTGTGCTGACCACTCGACCAATAATGCTTGACAATGTTTTAGTATTTGTATATAAATATGCCATAAAAATTGCACATTTTGTTATAATTTTTTTTTCATGTGTCAAAGCATCGGCCGAGAAGCGTACCCACAAACACTCGGCCACCAACGCTTGACTATTTTATATGTTTTTATCTTGTTATTGTAATATTTTTCAAAAATGTTGACAGATTTCATTTAATGTTATACCATTATAATTAGATGTCAATACAGATTTTTGGGGGTTCCATTGATATGTCTATTGTAAATCCCAAAATGCTTTAGGCTGATAATAATAATAACCGTTAATAATAATAAAAAATATGAAATTGCAATATTTGTTTTACTATTTAGTAGAATAGCAAATTGATGTTTTTAAGTAATTAGAACATCATTATTAACGGATATTAAGTAGTTTAAATATAAAAATTATATATATATTCAAAATCTTTACTTAGAATCTCAGTATTAAGACAATCTCTTTTAATTAAAAAATATATAAAAACGTCTATAAAAACTCACACCCACGCACACAAAATCATTATGTAAAACAGATACTTCAATGCAAAACAAAAACAAGAATATAAATCATCTTAAAATTAAAAATTAAAAAAACAAAACTTACTAATTCAATATATAAAAGTCTATATACGTAGTTATTCTCATAGCTGGGAATCCTTTATGTTTAATTTACAAAATTATATTCGTGAAACAAACTCTTTTTTTTTTAAAAAAAATTTAAATTGATTTCGTTTTTATTTCTGTTTTGTATTGAAATATTTATTTCATGTAATAGTTTTTAATGCATGCATTTTTTAAATAAATATTTTTGATTACTTATTATTGATAATTGATTTGCAATAATGGCGTAATTACTATGTAGGATTGAACAAATAATATATTGTTGCAAATTAAATAAAAAGCTTTAAATATATATATATTAGGGTTTTCATATATTAAGAATAATAAAACAATGAAAGTGGTTAAAAATGATAACTTATGTATATTGGAACATTTGACACCAATACATGAAATACATTCTTCAAAAAATATATATTTGAGCTTTCATTATACAATTTTATAGTCCTATGGATAGATATATTTTAATCATAGAAAAGCAGATAATCATCATTAAACACTATTGAATTCATAAAGTTTGGAATTGCATTTAATGTAAATATATGGGCACCTTCCTGCTTTCATATGGAATGTTTTGTTTATAATTAATATTGCATATAAAATACCCATTAGGCTGCTTTATTATCTATAATTAATATCATCTTAGTGTATTAATCATAAATAATCGTTATCTAACAAAAACAATGGGCACAGCTTTATTTTTTTGTAAGAGGATAGTAATATCTTAATACTTATATTTGGTTATATGTGTATGATTATATTACTCCACAAGGTGTTAAAAGTGGATAGAAACCAGTTTTTACCTTTCATGAGAGTGGTGTAGTGAAAATTAAACTTTAGAAATATTATTCATTAGTCATTAAATAATTTGCTATTATTCCGACTATAATGTATTACTCTGGTGACATATTATTCTAAGTTTGTGATATGTTTAAAATAGCACTTCTAAGGGGTATGTGAACAAAGTTAATAGATAAAATTTTATGCAGATCCCATGAGGCATTATTTTAAATATATTGCAAACTTAGAATAATAATTCAAACCAGGTGTAATATCAAATTTCAAATCTAAAAAAAAAAATGGAGACATATGTTTATTATGGAAAAAGAAAAATATATATTGCGATACTAAATAAAAACATATAGATGTGAGTATTTTTATAGCACTTTGTGCCATCAAAGCCCTCCTTCCCTACCCTAGCATAATAAGGCACTTCAGGCCTTCATAAATATTCAGCATGTGTAATACCAAACTTCAAATTTAAAAAAAAAAAATCACATCATATTTCCAATGATAGAGAGATATATTCATTATGGAAAATGGGAAAATGTGAACAAGAACCATGAAACGATTTTTAAATGATGAATTGTAACATTAAATTTTAGCTTCACATTTTTTTTTTCAATTTTTAAAAAAATGACAAACTGTAAAATAAAGTTTTAGTTTTATCTAAAAATGATGAACTGTAACTTTAATCTTATATTTTGAAAATTTTTAATCTATATATAAAGTTTTAACAAAAAAGAGCACATAAATATAAAAAGTTTTAGTTGCAAATATATTTTTAAATATAAAACTGTATTACTTGCAAATGATGCGAGAGATGTATTATATTGGGGGGGGGGGGTCACTGTGGCAGATTGAACACAAGTTAGCACATTTTACAACTTAGTGACATGTATGTATGTGAAATGTTGGTAATGTGTATATATATTTGACATGGATTAGTCATGCCAGGATTCTTGGATGACATGACATCATAAATGGAAACTTTGAATAATTATTACCAGCTACAAATGTCACAGGAGTAATACCAAAGTACCACAAATATCTATTTCACATCATAATTTTTTCCTTAACATTAACTCAATGTTACCGTTGAGACTATATTAATTCGACAAAAAAAAGCTAAAACAACAAAAATTTTATTAAATAATTAACAAAAGTAGCAACATATAAAACAATAAATTAATAAAATATAAACAATTTCCACTTTTAATTATAATAAATTAATATTAAAATTTACAACTTATTTATTTGCATATATTAGAATACAATTAATATCTATTATTCAAAAAAATGTATTATTCAAATTTAACTTCAAAGATGGTCTTTAATCTTTTCAATGAATAAAATAGTTGCACACATGTTTATAAACAAAATTAAAAAATAAATAAATTAGTAAATGCTTAAAAAGTTAATTAGCCTAATTGCAAAACATTGTTGTTGCTGTTGTTGTTTTTCTATCTTAGCACAGTTCGATTTACTTTCCTAAGGATATCAAAGAATTATTTTTGAAATCTAAAAAATTCCCAAACTCACATGTGTCCTGGAACCTATGATTTTGGATTAATGATGTTTTACCTGTATTCCTTACTCCTAAAATTAAACTCCACAAGTTAACTATATCAAGTATTTTCTAATTTAAATAACTATTTATCTTTTTTATTTAAAACTACATTCAATTTAGTGGTTTTTAAATTTACTTTTGAATATATTTTTTTCTTTAAGAAGTTTTTGACATCGCTAATAGATATAAGTAATTAAAATGAATTGAAATCTGGAAAATATATAGTTATTATTAAATGCCCATTGGTTATGACATATTTTTGATAAAAACCAATGATGTTATTGCTTTCTATTTTATATGTGTATATTTTTTAATGCTATTATCAGTAACATGTATTAATTGTTTATGGTTTGGATAAACCTGCACCTAGCGGTAATTTATAAAAACTTGCATTTTAAACCATGATAAATTATTGTACTCAGTTCATAGATAAACTCAATAATATTACAATGATACATTTATAAATTATCTAATAACTATGAATATCTTGAGAACATTGCTTGAAAATAATAGTAAGAGTGTAGAAAACAAAAACTTCTGCCACTAAAACTGAATTTCATATAGCGAAAGTTATAAAAAAGATAAATATTTTAAACATCTTCCACCACTTTTTAAACAAAGCAAAGTTAGTATAAAATCTCCTTCAGTATATAGCCATTAGTAATTTCCCAAGGAATGGATAGTTTGTATCTTTTCTCCATTATTTAAAAGTAGCAGACATAATATAAACTTTATTGTATGTATTGTTTTTATATATTTGAGCATAAATGAAAGGTGTGAATTAAAAAAGATTAACAACATTTGGAAGAAGCTATTGGGAGAGAAAATAAATTTTAAAACTTCTCAACTAATAGAATTTAAATATGTGGAGAAAGAAAACGATAAAAACGATTTTAAATCTCACACGCATTGAGGACGCTCTGAGGAAGGTACTTGATATTGTACTGAAACATCAGCATTTAGCTTTTTCACTACAGGAATATCCAGCAAATAGTAATAATAATATGATATATATATACTGACATTTAAAAAAAGGAATGAGAAATATAACTTTCAAACTTACTAGTTTTTCATCTGAAATCTTTACTAAGACCATTACTAATACATTAAATTTCAGATTTAGGCTACATAATGAGCAATCTAGGTTTAAAAGTGTTCAGACAATAAGATCACTTTCAAAAAAATCATTAAAAAATTTCAGTGACTATGAGATGGCACTTTGCATTGTGTTTGCAAATTCTGAAATGGTTGCTATTTAAAGATCAAAATGTAGTTCCAATATATTGACAAATTCTAAAGAATATTTATTATAATGCAAATATATATAATCACACTAAAAAAAATTTCATTTAAAAACTTTTAACAACGATTTACCATAAGTGTTTTGTGAAGTAAAATGGTGAAGCTAAGAAAACAAAAAATAGAGATTACCTAAGCCATCTAATTTTTTTAGATGATATAATTACTTTTGCAAACAATGATGCAGAATTTCAGAAGTACTGGAAAACTATAAGATAAACAAAAGAAAGTAGGTTTGAAAGAAAAGGTTATAAAGACTCAAGTAATCTTCAATGGCTATTCAAGAAGAAAATAAAGATATATAGATATGAATTAGAAAAATTATTATAAATAACTTGGTGAAGATATTAATGCAGAAGAAATGTTGATGAATGTAATTAATGATTAAATATAATGCTATTATTTAAGATTCAATAAAACTAATAATATTTTTAACCATTCTTATTAATAAATAAGGAAAATAAATCATGACATTGTGTGATTTACATACAAATATTAAAACATATACAATCATAGCATTTTTGCCATCAAGTCTATAACTAAATTTGAATCTAGCCTATATTACTTTGAGAAGGGTTTCATGTTTTAGTCAGATATATATATATATATATATATATATATATATATATATATATATATATAATTAAGATAGATAATTCATAGTCAACTCAGATAACTAACATTGGTTACTAATTGTATGTTTACTATAAAGGAAAAATGAAAAGCTGCTCACTCCTCACTAACATGAGATATATCTGGAAAGGATTTTGCTCTGTAATAGACTATTTAAATATTATTTTACATCTTTATAATATAATATAGTATAAAAATATATTAGTTAGTAATATGTCCCTCTGAATTTGGTTGGAGCTTGAAAATTTTATCAAGTATGTGAGAAACTTTATATAAGCTTTGCATTTTTTAAAAAGAAGATGACCCATAGCCATACAACTAGCAATAAACTATCACTAATTACAACTTGATTAGTTTGGTGAGCAACTTCTCCATTATTATTTTTTTATTTTAGAAAAGTTTATGTATTTTTTCAAATATGGTCATTTCAAAAACTATTGTAATCTTTTGTTTGCATGTAAATTAAAAACCTTATAAATGTGCTTAGAAAAATATCTATTAAATTAAAAAAAAAAAAACGATTGTAAAGAATTCAGGAATGTTGTAATATTATTACGAAACATCCATAATATTTCATGAATAATAGTCTTGCGTTGTTAGCCGAGAGGTATCGCAGCCGCCATGCAAGCAAGTAGTTGGTTGCAGACGGGTGTGGGTTCGCGTCCCGGCAGATGCTATGACATATGAAAAAAAAAAAAAAAATATTTCATGAATAATACTCATGCAATTGGTACAATAGATCAGGGCTGGCGATCGTGGTCCACCGGTCGATCGCGATGCCAATTTTGGTCGATCGCGAGGCCAATCTGGCAAGAGACATCTAGTTACGAGTGAAATAAATTAAGTCAAGATTTTCAAGTTTTTTTTTTGTTCCTTTTTTTTTTTTTTTAATTCTAAATAGGTGAAGTCGTATCATTATTGAAAATAATATTTTTAATCTTGACTTAATGTAGCTAATTTGAATTAATAAACATTGTTAATAATTACTCAGGTTACCTTAATTCCCCCGGATATGAGTTTTTTGACCCGTTAAATAATTATATTATTTTTTAAGTAGATAGATATATAAAAATAGTATTTCGTACCTCCCTCCACTTAGACTACGCCTATGACAACAAGTCGATTGCAACACATTTTTAATATGTTTCAAGTGTTAGGAGTTTTTGAACATGATTCAGATTTGAATGAAATTAATATGAAAATAACTGATACACTTTTAAAAACTGCAACAAAGATAGCTGGTAGAAAAAAGCAGCAATTGACTAATAAAATTTCTACTGAGACTAGAGAATTTATGAAGAAAAGAAGTAATTTGAAGATATACAAAAATGATGTATTAAAAAGAATTGAATATCTCGAATTTTGCAAAATGGTACGGAAAAGAGTTGAAAATGATATAAGAAAGTATAACTGTGAAATAGCAAGGAAAGCTGTAGAAGAAAATAAAAGTCTCAAGAATGTTAAACAACATTTTGGTATTGGTAGGAAATTTCTATCTGCAATAAGAAAAAAAGATGGAATTATTACTAAAAAGAGAGATGACATCATGAAATTGGTAGAAGATTTTTATCAAGAATTATATAGTAATAAAGAACAAGTACCTCCTATATCTATTACATCTTCCGAATTGCCCAGAATTTTAAATGAAGAAGTGAGACATGCAATTAAATGTATGAAGAAAGGAAAGGCTCCAGGTAATGATGGAATTATAATTGATATATTAAAAGAAGCAGGTGAAGAAATAGAAACAATTTTAGCAAAGTTATATACCAAATGTCTAAATGATAAAGATGTACGGAAGATTGGAAGAAATCAGCAATAATATTAATATTTAAAAAGGTGATAAAAAAGATATTAGAAATTACAGACCTATCAGCCTTTTATCAGTTTTATATAAAAATTTTACCAAGATAATTACAACTCGTCTACAGAGAACTTTGGATTTCCACCAACCAAGAGAACAAGCTGGATTTAAAAGTGGTTTTAGTACAATAGATCATATCCAGGTATTGAGGGAAGTCATAGAAAGGACAAATGAATATGAGTTGTCATTATGTTTTGGATTTGTAGATTATGAAAAGGCATTCGATTCTATACACATTTCTTCAGTGATTAAAGCATTGGATCATCAAGGTATAGATCCAGGATATTGTCATATTTTAAAGAATATTTATAAAAATGCAACAGCAACAATTAGATAACACATAATGATACTGGAAAAATCAACATTGAGAAAGGTGTAAGACAAGGTGACTCCATATCACCAAAACTTTTTACAGCAGTGCTGCAAGAAGTATTTTGTGGATTAAAATGGGAAATTAAAGGAGTGAAAGTAAATGGAGAGTTTTTAAGTCATTTAGATTTCGCAGATGATGTAGTTGTTTTTGCAAATAATGCTTCAGAGCTGCAGGAAATGTTGCAGGAGTTAGCAGATGAAAGTAGAAAAATAGGACTAAAAATAAATGTTAAAAAGACTAAAGTAATGTTTAATTGATTTGCTCAAAATATGAAAATAAAGATTGATTATGAAGAATTAGAAGAAGTTAACAGTTACAAATACCTTGGTCAGATTATTAATACAGATGGAAACATAATGGAGGAAATTAATCATAGAATTAAACTTGGTTGGAGTGCTTTTGGTAGAAATAACTTGATACTAAAAGAAAATATGTCTATGTGTTTGAAAAGGATGGTTTTTAACAAATGTGTTTTACCAGTTCTTACTTATGGATCTGAGACTTGGACACTTAATAGAAGAGCAATACAAAGACTTCAGACTACTCAAAGGAGTATGGAGAGATGTATGTTGGGAGTAACAAGAAGAGATCGAAAACGCAATGTATGGGTAAGACAACAAACAGGTGTTAGTGACCTTATTGAAAAAATTAAAAGATTGAAATGGAGTTGGGCTGAACATATTTCTAGAAGAGATGATAATAGATGGACAATTGAAATTTTAAACTGGATTCCAAGAGATTGTAAAAGACCCAGAAAGAGACCACATGTGAGATGGATGGATGAAATAAGGAAATGTGCAAGGGTGTTGTGGAGAAGAGAAGCTAAAGATCGGAGAAGATGGATTAAACTTGGAGAGACCTTCATCCTGCAGTGGATTGATAATGGTTGATGATGATGATGATGATTAATTCAATTATTAAAGGGATACTGTCAATTTATTTTCCATGATGCACAATAGAAACTATCTAATTACAGTGATAATCAAACCACATGATATATTTCTAGAAGATTTTGCAACCAGGCTTATTTTAAAATAATGAATCCTAAATAATTCATTCATCAGAATATGCCAAAATAAGGTAAATCAAATCCCATGATATATCTTTATACAGACATATCTATCTTTTACCTTTTAGGATCATAAGAATATCTTGCAATCAGAGTATTTTGAAATGATGGATCCTAAATCATTTGTACAATTTCTTTTATCAGAATATGCTAAGATGGGATAAATCAAACCACCTGAAATATCTCTGAGCAGACACACCAATCTTCTATCTTTTAGAATTCTGAGAACCTATTGCAATCACACTTATTTGGGAATTATAAACCCTAAATCTTTCACACAATATCCTTTATAAGAGTATGCAAAAATTTCCTATTTAACATCAATATAGAGGATATTTTCAACTTAGATTTTATTCCTAATGACAAGACATCTTTTTTTTTACTAGATGTAAATTGGCTCGGTATGACATTTTCAATAAACTAGCCATCAAAAATTATATTGTTGGCATTATAATAATATTACAAAAATTTGGAATGCAGAAACAAATGGGGTGCATCAAGAAATCCAAAATCTTTATAAACATGTTAGAAATGTAGTTTTCTAGACCCTTCTGCTAACAATACAAGAGCTAAATTCATTTACGAATGTCTTTCACAGTAATATTATTTTAATGTTTGAAGTTTTTGGACATATGATAAGACATAAAAAATTATAAACAAAGAATGATAAAACAATGATATACAACAGATTACTGCTTCTTTTTAAACAACTTAAGAATGTGCATTTTTTATAAAATAGAATTTTAATCATATACTAAAGTATTTTTAAAGCTCTTCAATAAAAATCATCTTAGACCAGATCCTTTTTGTTGTTGTTGCAATTTACCTGGACAATTTGAAGTCAGTTTTTCTTTTAAGCCAACTACTCTGCTAATTTTCCAAATTTGTATGTTTGCTGTTAACTGAAAGGAGACTTTTTGATTTCTTTTGGAGGCTTTAAGGAACTGAGAGAGAAAATTTCTAATGTTCAATCCATATGTTCTTATTGTAGTTGTTAGTTATTACTACATGATAATTTATATAGTATATGAACATGGATGGGCTGCTCACTAACACATATCAGTCAGCATGGTGAGTTTTTTGGCTTTTTACCTCTGAGTTTAAGATCAAGAAACACCATAGACTTTCTTCTCAGTTACCTGCTAAGGCAAAATGAATGGGTGTGTATGAATGGATTTTTTTATTTTATATATATAATCATAACATACAAAATTAAATCATAATCCTTATTCTTAGTAGACTGTGAAGTCACGAGCCAAAGCAAAGGTTGGTGGCCAAAGGTAGAGGATGCTAAGAAACAGAACCAGGCTGCCATTTGATGATAACTTTTTATTTAGGTATTTCCAACTGCAGATAACTTTCAAGTGAAAGAAGATTACAAAAACTGGAAGAACTGTCTCATATTAAATGGATCACTATTGGGCTTTGTGAAGTTAGAAGAAAAGGTGAAGAGACAATTGATTCAAAAAGTGAACATGTACTCTATTATAATTGCACAAATATTGAAAATACAAGTGGAGCGGGATTCATTATAAATAAAAAGTGAAAGAACAATATTGTGGAGATTGATGGTATATCAGATAGAGGGGCAAGATTAGTTATTCAACTTAATATCAGATACCAAATGCAGATAATTCAGGTTTATGCCCCAACAAGTTTTCTTAGTGATGAAGTAGTAGAGGATTTTTATATGGGTGTATAAAAGGGTTTTGGTCAGACTAAACAACATTTTAAAATTGTTATGGGAGACTTTAATGCTAGAATTGGTAAACAAATGAAAGATGAAAGTGCTGTAAGTAAATTTGGTTATGGAAATAAAATTGAGGACATGTTTGCAGAAAAAAAACAACTTTATATTATGAATTCTTTTTTGAGAAAAATTTTAAAACAAAATGGACCTAGAAACATCCAAATAAAGGTACAGCAGAATTGGATTATATTTTGATTTACAGAAAATACATAATTTCAAGATTGTAAGGTCCTTAATAAATTCAATACAGGAAGTAATCATCAATTAGTAAGATGTAAGATGTTGGTAATGAAAAACTAGAGAGACAAAAATTATTAAGAAAAACAATTTATTTGCATTTGATATTCCTAATCTTCAGAAACATTGTAATGAATTTAAATTAGAACTTGCAAATCATTTTCAAGTATTGGTAGATTCTGAACATGATTCAGATTTGTATGAAATTAATTGGAAAATAACTGATACACTTTTAAAAACTGCAACAGAGATAGCTAGTAAAAAAAGTAGCAATTGATCAATAAAATTTCTACTGAGATTAGAGAATTTATGAAGAAAAGAAGGAATACAAAGATATATAAAAATGATGCATTAAGAGCTGAATATTTAGAATTTTGTAAAATAGTGTAAAAAGAGTTGTAATGATGTAAGAAAACATAATTGTGACTAGCACGGAAAGGTGTACAAGAGAATAACAGTCTCAAGAGTGTAAAATAAATTTTGGTATTGGTAGGAAATTTATATCTGTAATAAAAAAAAAGATGGAACTATTACTAAAAAGTGTTCTATCAAGAATTATATAGTAATAAAGAACTAGCACTTCCTACCATCTGTTATATTTTCTGAATTGCCCAGAATTTTAAATGAAGAAGTGAGACATGCAATTAAATTTTTGAGTTTCAGATAATGATGGAATTATAATCGATATATTAAAAGAAGCAGGTGAAGAAATAAATTTTTATTTGGTAAAGTTATATTCCAAAAGTCTTACTAATAATGATGTACCAAATGATTGGAATAATGCAGTATTAATATTAATATTTTAAAAAGCTGATAAAGAAAATATTAGAAATTACAGATCTATCAATCTTTTATCAGTTTTTACAAAAATTTTACCAAGATTGCAACTCCTCTCTAGATAACATTGGATTTCAACTAACCAAAAGAGCAAACTGAATTTAAAAGTGATTTTAGTGCAGTAGTTATAAAAAGAACCAATGAATATGAATTGCTATTATGCTTTGAATTTGTAGATTATGAAAAGGCACTTGATTCTATAAGCATTTTTTTAGTGATTAAAGCATTGATTGTCATAGACCCAAGATATGTCATATTCTGAAAAATATTTATAAAAATGTAACAGCAACAATTAGATTACATAATGATACTAGGAAGGTTAACATTGAGAAGGGTATAAAACAGGGTGACTCCATATCTCCAAAACTTTTTACCATAGTGCTGCAAGAAATATTTTGTGGATTAAAGTAAGAATCTAAAGGAGTAAAAGTAAATGGAGATCATTTAAGTCATATAGATTTTGCAGATGATGTAGTTGTTTTTGCAAATAATACTCCAGAGCTTCAAATGAGTTATTCGAAAAAAGTAAGAAAGTAAGTTGAAAGGTAAGTGTTAAAAAGATTAAAGTAATGTGCAATAGATTTTCTCAAAAGATGAAAATAAAGGTTGATTATGATGAGTTAGAAGTTAACAACTACAAATATCTTGGTCAGATTATTACTACAGATGGTAACATAATGGATGAAATTAATCATAAAATTAAACTTGGTTGGAGGCTCATGGTAGAAATAACTTAATATTAAAATGAAATATGTTTGAAAAGAAATGTTTTTAATAAATGTGTTTTACCAGTTTTTACTTTTGGATTTGAGATTTGGACAATTAATAGAAGAGCAATATAGAGACTACAGACCACTCAAAGAAGTATGGAGAGACGCATGTTAGGAGTGACAAGAAAAAGGGTAAGAAAACAAACAGGTATGGCATCGTTGAAAAAATGAAAAGACTGAAATGGAGTAGGGTTGGACATATTGCTAAAAGAGATGATAATAGAAGGACAAGTGAAATCTTAAACTGGATTCCAAGAAATTGTAAAAGACTTAGAAAGAGACCACATATGAGATGGACGAAGGAAGTAAAAAAGTGTGCGGAAGTGATGTTGATAAGAGAGGCTAGAGATTCGAGAAGATGGATTGAACTTCAGAGAGACCGTCCTGCAATAGATTGATAATGGTTGACGATGATGATGATATATACGCACACAATAAAATATAAAATAAATAAATATATGTATGTATATACAGTCTGTATTATATTTATTTGCACAGGTTTTAAATTAAAATTAATAAATGTTATTGTATGTTAAGTTTTTGCCCGAAAATCAGCTTAAAATGAGTTTTGTTAGGAGTTGGTAAAAAATGAACATTGCATTTTAATTAAATAAGCCCGTTAAAAAATAAAAAATATATATATATTTTTTTTCAAATTATTTATGCAGTATTTATAATTTAAAATGAGAAGATTAAAATAAAACTGTTTCTAATTTAATAAAGAGAAATAAAATCTACTTTTTTTTAATACTTAAAAGTACGGCAGAAACTGCTTTTGTTCTCTGACGAAAATTCGCAATATTTATTCGAGAATATATTATTAGTTCGTTACAAACACAGTAAGCAAAGCCGGCTTTATAACACAATAAGAATTCAAACAGAATTGAACTGGAAAGGACCATCTTTTAAAGGAAATGGGACTGAAAGGGATTAAAAAGAAAATAAGAAAGGGAGAGGGGGGTATTTCTTCAAATATTGATAATTTGCAATATCATTTAGTAACTATATTCATAATGCAGTTATTAATTCTCCTCTCACATAAAGTGTTTTATGCTGGAAAATAATCTATAAATAATTATTACTGAATTCAAAATTACTAATAATCTCTTTGCGGTTGTTTCTTTTGAAGCTTATTCAACATGGAAAAAGTTTTCTTCATTCTTTTTTGTTGTTGTTACAGTAATTATAGCAGGATATTATTATAACGGAAAAACTTTCTTTCCATTTTTCATTGTGTTTGTCTCTCCTGCCCTTCGTAATCGTCGTACCGACATCCCGTGAACGAATGAAAGACTATCTCAGACCTTTTTTGACCCAACAAAGATGTCAATAGACTTGAACGTACGCTTCTTATAAAGAAAGGACCATTAACGCTATGTTCTTAATATACTTGCCCTTAGTCGCACTTCCATCCGAGACATACGTACCTCTCGGTTTAGCCCTAAGATAGGAAGTACGGAGTTCAATTCACCTGATCCAGCTTGTATTAATCATAATCATGGTGATGGTAGAAAATGAAAATTTGTAATCTGCGGATGTTATAATCTGTGTTCTCAGCTTTTAATTTGCCCAAATTTCATCTTTCTACAAACTCTAAAAACTAAATTATGCTTAGTAATAATTTTTTTAAATTAAATTCAGAAAAATGCCCCTATTGAAAAAAGAAAGGGTGGGGATGTAATATCGATATTTCAACTGAATATTAGATGTGATTTTGAATGCTGTCCACCTATTCAGTTAGATATCACGTGAATAATACAGCGTTAGCATACCTATCCGCAGCCGCTTTTTTCTAATTCAGAGCCATGTGTGTTCTCCGTATTATTGGAGCTAAATACTATTCTAAAAGACAGCGTCGTATGAGCTAAACTAAGAGTGAAAAACACACAGTAATACATGTATGAATGAATGGGACCTAGGTTAGTAATATCTGCCCAACAATAGGCTATTTTCATTGAACATTTCTATAATGAATGTTCTTTTTTTATAAGACTCGTCCACAAATTCTTTCTATTGACGTGTCTTTTATAATTTGATCATTTCTCCTAAATTTAATTTCATTCATATTGCTAAATTCAAACTAGTGTCGTTTTGGGTGGTTAATCGTTGCTATGGGCTTTCTTTTTTTTTTTTTTTTAATATTAGGCAGAAGCTCAATAATAAAAATAATGAAAAGAATTCAAGAGAAAAGAAAAAAATATATTTCTTTTTGAAAATATACGATCAAAAAATTGATGAAGTATTTGGTTTTTATTTAAGTTTTATTTTTAAGCATTTGTTTTATGCTTTAAAAGATTTATAATAAATTACTGATTATTTAAGAAAATATCCATTGATTATGCATGATTACAATTAACTCGTAAATAAATTAATATTTTAAAGTAATTATTTTCATGTAAACACGAATAAGCCCAGACCAGTGCTTAGCATAATGATTAGCATTCTCGTGACATACTCACAATCTGAGTTTGAATCCAGTTCATATGAATTCATCAAATTTCAAAAAAGGGTAGTAATTTTTTTGAGGTAATCGGCCCATAACCAATCTAGCTGCATACTCAAATTCGGTTGGTAAATGGATATTTAGTTATTCTAACTTGAGCATAAAATAAGGATGTAAAACTAGTAAAAATTTCCACGACAAAAGCAGTTCTGCTTTTTGCATTTGTGAGTATTTAGAGAAACTTTAAAAAAGTCCATTGCAAAGCAATGGATTATTTAAAGTTAAACTGCTTTGTCTGCATTATATAAAGTCCAATCTCGATTTATCCGTATCTATCCAATGTAAAGCCTACATTTATTACAACTCAATGCTAAGTTGCTGTTTTTATATCCATTACCTTCAAATTTTATTTATTTATTTATTTCAGTTATATATAAAAAAAAAAAAAAATGGAGGTAACAGAAAAGTTTTTGTTGGAAAAGTTATAAAATGATTCAAAATTTAATTGTAATATAATTAAATTATGCAATTAGTAAGACTTCTGTATTTTTAAAGATATTGATATCCTTGACAAGATGTTTGATCCTAAAAATAATGAATAGTTCTTCTAAGTATATCTGTTTATCATAAGACTCCTTAGAAGACTAATTATTAACTCATTCAAAAACAAACGATGTTAGTGATTTTTATGGAAAATCAGAAAACCTACATAAGTTGTATTAGCACAAACACTTCCTTCATTAACAGCAAACGTAAACACTTTTGAATTAGCTGATTCTACATATAGAAATAATAAATATGCAAGACACAGTTTTAAATCAATTTAACTATTTTTTCAAATATCATGCAAAAATATTTAATCGAGTAAATTATCTATATAGTGTAGATAAAAACAATAAATCATAGGTTAGCACATCTCCACACATTATAATAACATATATGCCACACATTATAGTCATGGTTTTCAAATTTAATGCAAATCTCACATAACTTTATCATTGAGGAAATAGAATAAGCAATAATATCACATTATAAATATTATTCTATAAAATCTAATACGATGTTTGATGCAGTTTTCAAAGAATATAGATTATTCCAATAACTAACGAGGTTAAACTATTGGATTATCTTATAACCAATCTTTTCTTCCAACTACAAGCCCTGTTGAAATAATTTTAAATGATGAGCTTTTTATTCAAAAAATACTAACAACAACAAATACTTTAACTTTTACTAAGTGAAGACTTTTCTTTACTACAAATCTACTTCTCCACTAATTGTATCCTCAGCAAAATTATTAAATACCTTAGATAATAATAAATATAACTTTAATAAATAGATAGAAAAAATCTAGAAATTTTTGCATGGGCAAAATTCTTAAATATCACTCATAATTTATACACTTTATTACTGTTTTACAATGCTTTTATTACAACCCACTATGTCAGTTTCGATTGTAATAAAGAACATAAATGATTTAATATCATAATCTATACAATAAAGATAAATATGTTCAATGTTAGGGACACTAATGGAAAATAAAAAATTATCAACTCAAAATATAATGATATCTTTATGCAAAGAAGAAATATATTTAACCAAAATAAATCACAATTTATTTTAGTACTCTTAAATAATAAATATATTTTATTATGTAAATTCAGCAGTCATTATTCTAAGAATTAGTTATATATTTATATTTTTTTTTCTTAGTAAATAATAAAAAAAAATCGAAATTATGTTTCACTAAATTCTATTATTTTTATAAATACATACGAGCATCTATTATATCTTCTACAAAATCCAAAGATTTAATTTCAATACTTCATAAATAAATAGAAATTGGTTCAGGCTCCAAAATATATTCCTACTTGTAATATTTACTAAGGCTGTAACCTCAAGAATGTGCGCGTAAAAATGCGATAGTAGGGACCTCTGCAGATCTTAACCACAAGCTTACATTTTGGAAGAAAAAACATGTAGATGTCCCTACTATCACATTTTTACGTGCACATTCTTGAGGTTACAGCCTTAGTAAATATTACTTATAATTCCTAATTGTAGTAACTTCAGCTACATCTATAATACTCTACAGGCAAATTTTTATAAAAATTGTACTAATTTTTATTACCATCATTTTATTTGTTATATCATGACTATCTTGTGTCTATTGCTAATAAAAATCTCCTCAAATCTTCAAATTAAAAGAAATTTTCCCACCAGCATTTAATGCTTCATCCAAATAAATGTTAATGTCATAATAATTTATTTGAAATTTCACAAAACCTTTGGTATACAACCGCTATCTTTCTTATATCAATTAGCAGGGACTTTTATTATCTTCCATTCTATTTGGGCTGGTTCAAATCAAATGAAACAATCTCTCATATAAGCTAATTCATCCTCTTGTGTATGGATAGTATTCAAAACTACAATTAACTTGTCACTTGCATGCCTCACACTAACTGATTATCTGAGCTTAAACAATAAATAAACTTCAAAAAAACCTTATAATAACTGGCACTAGAAAACTCATTCCCACATCATGTAAATTATCAATAATCACTTATTTGAAAAGATATCAAAACTTGCTAAATGCCACCTTTCTCTTATGAGATAAAACAATATAGCAAGATTCAGTGATTTCAATTTATGCTAATGCATTTGAATCAAAAGTTCAAAGAGTCAAACACATTTTTTAATAAAGTCAATGGCTTCAAAAGGGAATTTGTTTCATTACCAATAATAGTAATAATAATAAACATAGATATGCATAAAACATCCAGCACTTGGCTCAGAATTTATATCTGATTCAGTATTCAATATTCTTAACTACACCATTTTAATCCACTACATTAAAGTAAGATGTTTGCCAAATAATCAATTGGATAACATTCAGTAATAACATAGTATCCTGTATGAAAAAAAAATCTAATATAAGATTATGCACTGAAGATTTAAGATTGATTATTCAGTAATGCATTAGCTTCAAACTTTCAATAAGAATATCATATCACCCAAATTTGTTATCCAGTATTTAACAAAGTAAATAAAAAGAATCTATTAATATTTTAATGATCCTAGAGAGCATAACATTAGCAAAATCACCAAAACAGACTATTTTATGAACTATCTAATAAATAGTTTAATAAACAGTTTTAAAAATACTAGATTTTGCAAAAACAACAATCAAAATCTCATAATATAGTGATATACATTCTTATCTATTATGCCCAGAACCAAAGATTTAATTTAGGTTGAGTGAATTTTGCAAAAAAAAAATTTCATGTCACAAACAGTTTTATAATTTTTACATAAAACTTTCATAGAAGAGTCAGTTAAACATTCAAAAACAATCAGTAAATAGATAGGTAAACGTTATTAGCTAGAGAATAAAGGCCCCAAATTAATTTAATTTGATAAATGAATGTTAATAATTTGATTATGAAATCAAACATACATCAGAACTAAAATGTCTCTCCTATACATAATGGAGTGATGTTACACTTCTAAAAGTACTGAGCACATACCTCAACATATATCAATCAAAAATTATTTCATAAATAGAAAAGACAATCTCAAAAATGATCCATGTTTTGTTTTTATTCTATTCTCTTTGTCTCTTACAAAAAACTACAATCTTCCTCGAGTTATTATATTATTTTCTCTCCATGCTGATAGTTAATCAAAACTGAAAACATCAAGCAAAATACTTACATTATTTTTATTTACAAAAAACATTATATCATCATAAACATTTAAAAGTATTTCTCAGAACAAATATGAGAGTTAATACAATAAATCTTTCTTCTGACACTTGTAATAAATATTTTTTCTTTTCCAAGCAGTATTCAATATTTTCTTTGAATAAATTTAAATACCTTCAAAATAAAAATGAGAACATATAATATTAAATTGTCCAAGCACTTTACTACTGTTACACAATGCTTTATCAAATTTAATCAAAATTGTAACAATTGAGGATAGGAGATATAAAGTTCTGAAGAAGATTGCTGGGACAATCGAAACTGTAGACTGTAAATAAAGCATTTGTGTAATAGTAATAAAATGCTTGGACAATTTACTATTATATGGTATACATTTGGCAAGGCTATAAGAAAGAGTAGTTAATATACCTCTTGAAAAAATGAGAACACTTTATAAATAAATACTAATAGAAACACCTCATCCTAAATGATAATTTTTTTAGTCATTGACAATACTAATACATCAAAATCAGAATATTAAGCAGAATGCTATAATAATTATTGAAGTATTAAGCACCATTGATGAAATATTTTACATTATAATTTAAATAAATTAATAAAATATTTTTAGGATACATTGCCATACTTACTTTCAATTCATAGCTCTTGACTTAAATAAGATTTTATATCGGCATCTTTATTTACTTTATCCATAATCGTTTTTTTAACACCCAAATGTTTATAAGTAAGTTTCACTATCATTTGTAGTCACTCAAAAACTGACTTCACCCCAGTCGATAAAGCATTATTAAATAATCAAAACATTAGGTAGCATACTTTTTTGCAATTCACTGAGACAAATATAATCAATTTCCTTCCTAACCATTTTATGACCACACCCTACTGTAATTGTCTTAAAAAATTCTTCATACCACAAATATAACTGTTAATTTCCTAATCTGATATTTTTTTTTAATTTTTAGATTCAATTTATGGACTATGAAAAGAAAAAGAAATCTTCTAGTTCGAAAATACTCTTTAATAAACTCAAAATTTTGTTTTTGTTATACAAACAACTAAGCACTTGGCAAATAGTTTTTTGTGATTGATGTTTTTTGAATTTTAGCTACCCTGTTTATCACACTTTATACGTGAAGAATAAATAATTAACAAACAACTAACTTAAAATCCTAATTGCTAAAACATTTAATAGTTCCACTGCTCATAATGTTGTATTCCATTCCACATATTTTAAAACATCTGAACCGCCAAGCATTTGATAATAAAAGATATGATTTCTTTAAACAAAAATTTCATATGGTGCATTCTCTATTTCAAAATTCCCAAATATATATTAATTTCAATTTTTATTGAAGACTGGAGAACAAATTATAACTTATGATTCAAGACTATAATTCCTAAATAGCGTAATAACTCAAAGTATTTTTTTTTTCTGGTCAAGACAATACATTCATTCATCCAAATAACAAAAACAAATACACTTTTACAAATTAAAAAAAACTTTTATAAGTATAACTCTAAAATAAATATAGTGGAGTTGGGCTGGACATATTGTTAGAAGAGATGATAATAGATGGACAATTGAAATTTTAAACTGGATTCCAAGAGATTGTAAAAGACCCAGAAAGAGACCACATGTGAAATGGGTGGCTGAAATAAGAAAGTGTGCAGGGGTGATATGGAGAAGAGAAGCTAAAGATAGGAAAAGATGGATTGAACTTGGAGAGACCTTCATCCTGCAATGGATTGATAACGGTTGATGATGATGATAAATGCATTATGACTAAAGAATGTATATCAAATGCATGTTTTTGAACTTATTATACAAGTCTCACAAAAATAGAATGCTTCTAATGAATGAATGGGCATTTTATAAAGCTTATTCACAAGAGAAGAGAAAAGTTAATATGAGATATTAAAATCATAACTGCAAATACATTTTTCAGTTTTCACTTATATTTTGCTCTAAATTATGGGTAATGGGTATTATATCTCTTCGTTGTCTATAAAATTAAAGTGAGCACTGTATAATGTGTTTTCCAGTTAAAATTTGAATATTGCTAAAAATGTCATTAATTTAATAGTAATTGTCTTAGTAGGCCAAATGTCAAGTTTATATACAATATGAATTTCTTATTCAATATATTTGTAATTGTTACCGATGTATATTGTTTTTATCTCTGTTTATGTAGAATTTATATATTATTGGGATTAGTAATCCATATAGTAAAAAAAAAAAAATTTTCCTGATGTTTGACTATGACTGCTTTTGATTTTACTCTTTAAATTAATGATTTTTTTGGTCATGAAAAAATAAATTTAATAAGGTCTTGTTGTTCTAAAAATATTAACTAAAATCTCAAATAAGACGATGTAAAAAATCCTTAGATATAAAATCTTTTAATTACTGTATTTATAAAATGAGAAAAGAGTAAAAAGAAAAGGTATTACTTCATCACGTTGTTAAACAAGATTAAAAAAAAAATAGATAGATAATACTGGCTTAATAAATGTTTGTTCAAACAAAATATTTACAAAGATATATTTTAACAGTAGTATATAAAATTTAATGAAAAATTCCTTGGCATTATATAAACGTGCTAGAAAACATTATCCTAAGCGGCATTGAATTTATAAGTACGGATGAACAGTAAGAAACTATAATAACCACAGCACGATTCCTATAATCTATATTTAAATTATATTTGGTAGAAATAAAGTACAGATCTTTATGATATCAAAAGTGACTTCTCTCTTTATTGATTAAAAAAATTAAAGAAATTATTTATTAATTTAAATTAAAAATTATTTATTAGTTCAATTTATTAAACATAGTTTATCGGCAACAATTGCTTTTAAAAAATTTGAACAAATTCAATTAATTATTAGCTTAATTTTAATGTAATTTATTAAAAAATATATTAAAAATAATTTTTGAGTGAATATTACATTAAAAAAAACATTAATTAAATAAAAAAATGCAAATCGGAATTATTTTAATCATGAAGAAATTTTGCACTGCACATATATGTGTTAGAAAATTTGATAGTAAAAGTTATGTTATTTTCCTATGTTAACATAAAAATGTTCAGATATTAGATTACTCGTTATCATTGTCTTTCTGTTGATATTTTGAAGTTAAGCATTTAAAAAAACGTGCAAACATTTGCTTTTATATTTTATGAGTTGAATGTCAGTAATAACTAAAGTATATATGATTTTTTTAATGCATTTTTGTTCTATCACAATGTTTGGTGTAAAAATGCCTGAATATTAGAAGTTTTGCCCACACTTTTGCGCTCTCATTTGATAAGAAAATAAATTTTTAACTCAGAACAGCATCTTTTTAAATTTTCATATATCGTAGATAGTTGAAAATCAATACACCATAATCTGGCTTTTAACAAGGTAATTTTTATTGAACGCATTAAAAAAAAATTATAGGATTTGTGTATATTTTTGTCACACTTTGTGAATTTAAGAATATTCTATCTGAATTAATTTAATATACTTACAAGATATAACTTTATAATAAAACTTTTAAATAAATATATATTTGTAAGTTCTGAAATTATTCAAAAAATTATCAATTCCATGCACACACACCTATATATTTATATATTAATTCTAATATTCTCACGGATAAATGATGAATTTATAGTACTGTATTATTTCCGGGAGCTTCTATGTAGTAATAGTTATCTAGCTATGAAATAAAAACAATGCATACCGCATTCAAATATTCTATTTGGTTATTATATTTTTACTATGCTTCCGGAAATTTTATATATATATAATGAGTTTGAATATTAAACCTGACGAAGACTTTTACATTGAACATTATAAATATATTTTCGACAAAATTTAATTTTTCCTAATGATTATTACTAATATTTAACCTTTTTTAAAAAAATTTACTCTCCAATTTTTCTTAAATTTTAACTATCTTTAATAATTTAAATTAATTGAAACAAAAAATTTCATCTTAAGCTTCTTATATTATAATCCATCTTTCTATCTTTACTGTGACAATAAAATTGGTATACCTGTGCAAACACATTTCCCTCCTTCAAATAGATATTGAGGAATTCTGACTCCAATTTTTCCTTTTTATGTTTTTGTTATTATTATTTCTTTTTATATTTGTTTTTGTTTTTTTGGCCCTTGAATAGCCATTCTCATTTATGAGTGACTGCTAATGAATGAAATAATAATGAATTTACTTTAAAACTTTATATTATACATATATACACTAATTTTTGATTTAAAAAAACCATATAAAATATTTAAAAGATATAAGTATTTTGATGTTTCAGAAAATAATATTTCACAGATCACCTTTCTTATGCTTACTCATAACTGTTATTAAAACAGGCAAAACTCTTCATACAGTAGTGCCACTTAGTGCAAGCCAGAGTAATCAATGTATGCCAGAAGGCTTGTGGGTAAAATCTCTATCTAATGCCTATTCATCTAATGTATCCAGATTAATTTCTAGCTTGTAGCTTTCATCAGTGAGGAGTGTGATTAAAGCCAAAAGCTAGAAATTAGTCTGGGAATAATGGATGAATAGGCACTAGATAAGGATTTTATACACAAACTTTCTTGCATCCATTGATTACTCTGGCTTGCACTGAGTGGCACTATTGTATGGCGAGTTTTGCCTGTTTTAAAAATAATATTTCCCATCAACTGAATAAATACATTATATGATTGCTACAAACTTATAAAAATATTATTTAAATTAAGATTCTTAATTAAATTTTTTAATTCAAATAATCTTTTATAACAACATTTTATTTTGTATGAACCAGCACTCATCAGATGGTCCAGATCATTATCTCCCCCACACATATATGATCAGTGCTTTGTTTATATTAAGACAGAAAATCTTCAAATTTTAATAGACAGGTTTCAATCTACTCCAATCTCCAACTCTTCAGTCATCCATACCATTGAAAATCTGATGATAAAATGTCCAAATCCTTTGTTAATGCCAATATTATTGTCATTCCCATGTTGACTTTAAGTCAGTCTGATTCCTCATGTGTAGGACTTTATCCATTTAAATACACAAAAGGGGGTTAGTGAGGATACAGACTGAATTTTTAATATTTAAATACAAGTATATTAATATACCTGAAGGTTAGATATAATACTGGGGATTTGAACACAGACTTTCAAGATTCCTTCAGCCATCCACTCTATCTCATACAACTGATGCACATGACCACACACATGTAAAAAAGATAAATGATTAATATACATATTTTGTGCTGAACCAGCACTCATCAATTGGTCTGGATGAACTTACTTAATTATTGACCAAATATGCCTATATAAGCATAGATATAAAAATATTGATGATGATCAATCATTTAGGAAAGCAATACATAATGATGATGATGATCATCATCATCAAACCTTTAATGGTATAAATTCATAATGATAGTGATGATGAAACTTTTAATGGTATAAATGCATAATGATGACGGTGATGATCAAACAGAGATCAGATTGGTTTAAACAACTCAAAACTTTTATTAACAACTTACAACATATAATATAATTTTAAATCTTCTCATTCGATAAATTCAATTTATAAAACAAAATATGAATATGAGGTAAAGGACCTCGAAAGCGCTTAGCGTATTTAATTACTGTATCTTATTATAGCTTCACATTCAAGCGTGACATACGCTTATTTTGTTTTATAAATTGAACATATAATAATAAATATTTACAAACAAAAAATAAATAAATATTCAGTTAACAAGAATGGTTTTCTATCATTGGATGGCTTATCACAATAAATTTCTTTCATTCAGATTTCATGATAGAAGTCTGTCCTCAATCAATCTTTATTTACACTAGAGAAACAAAATAATTCAAAGTACATTATATACATAATGATATTAAATAATTCACTAAATATATATATAAACAAAACAAGAAGAGCAAAATCAGAATTCAGTAATTTTAAATCTACCCCATTAATATAATTACTAGAATGATGTTTATAGGTTGGGGTAAATATATTTATAACTATATTTTTTAAATATATATATATAGTCCTACTCCCATCTATACGTGTATGTAAGTCATAGTAAAAATTAATGAAAGATAAGAAAAAGACCATTTACTCAAATGAATTAATTGTGCACTCAGAAATAAACAATTACAAGTAAATATTATTAAAACTTATTAGTAATAATATAGTTTTGTTTGTCCTAGAGTTTGCACTTAATGTTAATTATATAAAAACCTTACTTGAGGTCACCTTGATGTATCAGTGTTGAATTTCCAGAGGGATCTGTAAATTTACTTTTATTAATAACTATACATATTTATTGACTATGATACCATGTTTAAAATACATCAACATATGATACATATCCATTCACTGCTCCCACTTTTAAAATGCAGGTGATCGAATTTGAAAATGAAACTTGAATATACAAATAAAAAAAATCACAATACATGACCATTTCAAATAGAGATAATAAAAGCAAAAAAAAAAAATCATGTGAATCAAAAAAGAAAATATATATATATATATCCTGAGAAAAACAAGCATTTTGTCCACAGTTAAGAGTTTATAAACTTAAATGTCAATCTCCATGCATAACATTCTTGTTCACCAAATCTGCTGATATTTATATATTTTGTGCTGCTTGGTTAAAAACAAACACATACCAATTATCTCTTCTAAACATATAGCATAAATCCATTGAAGATTGATGTTCACCAGTGTTTTGTAAAATAGACATTTTGATGGATGATTTTAAAATGACATCGAAGATAGCTTTAGAACGCCCAGAGCATTGACTTTACCTCAAATACATTGCAATGATTACTTTACTATAAATTATTAATTATATTGTGGCTTCAATATCTATATAAAAATGGCTTAAAAACAGTCAATTTCTAGTAGTTTCACACTTCTTTTTTCTCATTTCCATAACAACAAATTCAAGCTTGCAGAATAAATTAAATCATTAGTTTATTCCTGCTAATTATAAATTGAAGTTTGTCACTTCAATAGTTAAGATTAAATTTCCAGTTTCCTTCTATCCAAATTATAAAGATTTTATATTAACTTCAAAATATAGACATTAAGATTTAAATTTCATATCCTTACTATTGCTTTTAAATGCTGAACAGTTTTTCTTTTTTTAAAAAATAAATAAATAAAAGACTAAGTGAAAAATGCTAGATTGTTTTCTCATGCTAGCTAAAATATATTGTTACAAAACTAATATTAAAAAAAAAAACAAATTATAAAACATTACTATTATTATTTAGTTTTTATTATCCAAACTCAATCACCTAGCAACTCTTTTGATTCTCATATATTTTGACCTTTGATTATGTCTGTCTTCATCATCATCATCATCATCAACCATTATCAATCCACTGCATGATGAAGGTCTCTCCAAGTTTAATCCATCTTCTCCGATCTTTAGCTTCTCTTTTCCACAACACCCCTGCACATTTTCTTATTTCATCCATCCATCTCACATGTGGTCTCTTTCTGGGTCTTTTTTTCTTCATTAAATATCATTAACTAAAATAATAATTAATTGACTTATAAGACAGACATACATGTGCTGGTATATGTATGTCTGTCTTATAAGTCAATTAATTATTATTTTAGTTAATGATATTTAATGAAGAAAAAAAAGTTAATTTCTACAAATAGACAAACATATTAGTTTATATATATGTATATACTTCATGTATATAAGCAGATATGTAGGATAAATTATTTGCCTACCACTTGGTCTGAATTCAAACACTGTGAAAAAACTGGGATTGATGTGATGGTTGGTTGTAAGTCATCTCTTACAACACGAAAAATTAATTATGCTTATAAATCATGACTTATTACATTTAGTAATTTAAATAAAGGTTAATGATCTGGTAGATATGGTGAAAAATATTTTTCGAAATAAAATTCAAATATTAAACCATACAAAATATATTATTTCAAATTTAGCTTTTTAAAGATCTTTTGTTCTTTAATAAGTTTCAAATTCTTAATAAAATTCTTGACATAATTGATAATACATATATATATATATATATATATATATATATATATTTATATTTTATATATATATATATATATATATATATATATATATAAGATAAAATGTTGGGTGCTATTTTCAGAATATCAATGAATTTCACAATTAACAGATAATGAAATGATCTTCAAACATGAATATTAACTATGAATAACAAAAAATGTGTCTGTCCAAGGGTAGCTTCTGGTGTTTTGATGGTAAGATATTTGTTGATTCATTAGAGATTGGTACTATTTTTGATACAAACATATTTCTGATTTCCTCATATCCTTACTGTTTCTGACATTCAGAGTCTGTCATCAGCCATCTTCTTATTTTAATTATGACAATAAGATAACAATTTTAACTATATCTTCAGTAATTCTGACTCCAATTCTCTTTTTTATTTTTGAGTTCAAACCTTTGAAAGTTAAAAAGCATTTGTAGTGCCAGGTTTAAAAGCCCACAGTCCTTAGTTATGATCTTTTTTCAAGGAAGTATAATCACTAATGAAATTTACAAGGTTCAAATTGAATTTGGACAAGCATTTTGGTTGCAAAAGATTATCTATTTAGGCAATCCTATTTAAAGATCTTCCAAACTAACATGATTTTAAAAGTGATTTAAAATATATGCCCTAAAATGGTTTGTTTTACACAGTCTCACTTGCCATATCTGATGGATTTCTCATTAAAATATGAGAAATAATCATATTATTTAGTGATAAAGCAGGATTCATTGGTAGCACTAAAGATAAAGATTATTACAAATTATTCTTTTTATATGGGTACATGGAATATGCAAATTTTACTTGATAGAAATGTTCTAACAACTGGACAAATACTGGTGCTGGTAGTTAAGGAACTGTCAATACTTAAAATCAATTTAGTTGCTCTTAGTAAAATTCATCTTCCAGAGAAAAAAAGTTTGATAGAACAAAGAGTTACAATTTTTTTGTAAGAACAGATCAACTAATGAAAGGCAACTACACAGTAGTGAATTTGCTGTAAAATCTGATTTTGTATCCTCTGTTCTTGGAATTCCTTGATGTTTCAATGAAAAGCTAGTGGTATCAAAACTTATGCTTCAATGTTAAATTCAGATAATTCAGATAAAAGACATTTTTGCTTGCTAGTTAACATTGCTATAAAAATCTATTAAAAGACTAAGTTTTTTTAAGACAATAAAATATATGTTGGTATAAATTATAGACGTTGGCTAAAAGTTGTTGGAAATAATAGTTATTATTGCTATAAACTCAAATGGACTGCTGTTATTGAATTTTTGCACAAACATAAACTGACACAAACATTTTACTTAGGCAGAAAAGGTCACTATAAAATAACATATATCAACAGCATTTAATAGATTGAATTGCAGTTGGAAATCAGAATACAGAATAAATTCATATTACATGAGAAATTACAAGTGAAGATTGATTGACAAATCATACATTAGTTAAAATGATAAATGCATTAAAAATATTTTATATTGCAATCATATTCTGGAATATTGATGTTTGTTTTTAAAAGTATCTACAATTCACATTTAATTTTGATTTGTGTTCAACACTAAAATTGCTAATTTGAACTTTAAAGTATGTCATGTTACTGAGACATAGAAATCATTTAAGGAGTGTGTTAAGGACATAAATAAACCTATTATTGTTTCACTAGATTGATTTTTTGACCATGATGTTATTATTCGTGAGTTGATTAAAAGGACATAAGTGTCATTTTTTGTTTGACAGAATAATAAATTAAATATGCACAGAGACTTAAAGACAGAAATTTAATGACTGACAAGAAGGTTGAAAAATAATTGATGAATTGTAAAAGTTATATAGTCATTTGTTGATTAGGATCACATTAGATCCTTTTTAAATATATTAATAGCAACAAATGAAACTAAAAATGTTATCTCAATCCTGTTAAAACCATCAGTGGCACTCTTTTTTTAATGATAATGATATTTTGAGTAGATAAAAAGTATTCTGATCCTCTTTTAAATAATGATTTAAAATCTTGGAAAGAATTTTTTTAATGATATATATAATAAGGGTAATAATGTTCAAGGCTAAATGAGTTTATAAGTAACCATTAGAAACCAATCCTACTTAGACAATCATAATATAGATAATAATTAACAATTACAAACTGTTGTCAAGGCAACCTCTTTTTAATAATAAAGATGGAATCTCTTTATTGTTCCACTTTTATTGTTAAAAGGAGGTAGCCATGATAACAGTTTGAGATTTATATTGGGATTGTCTAGGTGTTGACTGAATTCTAATGGCTATATATATATATATGGATAAAAATATATTCTTTAGAATTCTAATGGCTATATATATATATATGGATAAAAATGATTCTTCACATATAAAGTGTGATAAACAGAGTAGCTAAAATTCAAAAAAACATTAATCACAAAAAACTATTTGCCAGCACTTTGGGTCCCGTGTACCAGAATCATGGTGACATATTGGAATGATTGATAAAGTTAAGACTGCAACAAACCAAGACTCTTTCACCTTCTTCATTCTATTGTTTGATTCATTGCACATAATACTGATATTTTGAGAATAAAACTCATGTCCACAACTACTTTCATGATTTGAAAAAATAGAATTAATGTATGAATCACTTTTAGATTTTTTATACTGATAAACATGCTGTTGCAATTGTGTTAATACATTAGCCTTTGTTTCACCAAAATAGATAGTATTACAACCAATTTCTTTGCAGGCAATGGAATAAATCACTTTATACCTATTCATTTTTTCCACACTACCCTTGGAATTATTTATTAGTCTATTTAAACATGAAGATGATCGGAATCCTATATTATAATCTTTACCAATTATATTTTTTTTAATTTCGTACTTATAGATGGCACATTATTATTATTATTATTATTATTATTATTATTATTATTATTATTATTATTATTATTATTATTATTATTATTATTATTATTATTATTATTATTATTATTATTATTATTATTATTATTATTATTATTATTATTATTATTATTATTATTATTATTATTATTATTATTTTGCAGAGGGTAAGAATTGGTATAAAATGATTAATAAGTTCAGATTGCTGTTGCAAGAGAAAAATGTTATTTGTGAGAAGGAAGATAAAGGTAATAGATTTGTGTTAATGGGTGGATATATATATATGTAAAGAGAAAATTTCTCAGCAAATTGTTAAGTTGAGGTTTGAAAAAGTGGAGAATTATAAGTTAAAAGTGTGTAAGTACAAGTTTGTTTGTAATGTTTTGCTTCCATATGTTGGTAAAATATTTAGGAGAGATGAATATTTGAGGATTTATCTGTCAGCTGCAATTGTTGTTCCAAGTTTATTTGTAAATGTTAAAGTTCATAAAGAGAATGCTCCATTAACATTAATGATAGATTATGGGGATTGTTATTATCAGAAACCATCACAGCTGTTTGCAAAATGGTGACAAGAGTTGGTAGGTATTGGCAAATATACAATTAAATTTACATTTGAATTTGTTTAGATATTGGAGTCTGTTGAGATGGTTGGCAATTTTTATATCATTGGATGTATATGAGTTATATGGATTGGTGGACTGTAATAAATTGATAAGTATGATTTAAAAACTTTTGTTAGATGGTAATGCAGATGTTTGTAAAGCCAGATTTATTATGGAAGTGTTGGAATAGATTAATGGTGATATTACTGCAAGATATGGAAAGGATTATTATGAAATGAAGAATGGTTGGTCAATGAAGTTGGCAGTATGTGGTATTGTATGTAGTTTTTACATTTCAGAATTGGAAAAATATATTATTGAGCTATTTATAAGGAGTAATGATTTAGTATATAGAAGATATGTGAATGATGTTTTTGTGTATGGATCAGAAGATGTGATAGAGAATATGTTCAAATAATTAAATGAGAATTCTGGTTTGTCATGGACTATTGAGTTTGAGAATGATGCTGTTTTAAAATATTTAGATGTTAATGTATATAGATGCTGTAATATGTTTGGATATAAAATGTTTGTTAAACCATTAAATGAAGTGTTGGTTCAGCACGAAATGCATCTTGGGGGGCATTTGTCTTTTATTGTATCTTTATTTATATGAATTTTTAAAAAATGGCGAAGTATGGAGGTTGTTTAATATATCTATAAAGATATTACCTATGGGAAAGAGAAAGATGAATAACTCCATGTGTGTGTGTTTAAAATTAAAAAATCAGATATGTTAATCTTTAACTGACATTTAAAGTTTATATCTGTGCTAGAGATAATCCCTAGTTTAGAAAATGATTAGTGATTAGTATTTATCTGAGATGGATGGTGTCAAATTTGTGAGTAGAGTGAGTTTGACAATGGTAAATAAAAATATAAATGTAAGGGTTTTATACACCCATCATCGAATGATCTTTTGAATTATGAAATGGCTGAATTCAATTGTTTTTTGTATCCTAATTTGCATCTTTGTAAATTTGAGGCAGATGAAAAAAAAATATCAAAAGATATATTGATGAGTTGATAGGTATGGGATACAAAAAAGCTATATTACTCAGGCAATTGGGTTTGTTTTATAATAATGCGAAGTTTAAACATAAAGTGGATGTAAAAAATAAAACAATCAAAAAATGGTTTTCTTTGGCTTATGTGCCATCTATAACTACGAAATTAAAAAATATAATTGGTAAAGATTATAATCTAAAATTCCGATCACCTATGTGTTTAAATAGATTAATAAATAATTCAAAGGATAGTGTGGAAGAAATGAATAGGTATGAGATGGTTTATTTCATTGCCTGCAAAGAAATTGATTGTAATGCTATTTATTACAGTGAAATGAATGCTAATGTATTAACGCAATTGCAACTGCATGTTTATCAGTATAAAAACTTTTAAAATGATTCACAAGTTAATTCAGCTTTTTCAAATCATGAAAGTAATTGTGGACATGAGTTTTATCCTCAAAATATCAATCAGTACTGTGTGCAATGAATCAAATGATAGAAAGAGGAAATTGAAAGAGGTTTGGTTATTGAAAAGTCTAAAAATGTTATCAATCAGTGTAACACTAGTATTCCACTGAGCATACACTAGACTAAAATATTAACCATTCAGTTACAATATCTCACCATGATTCTGGTATGGTACCGATAGGGCTTGGCAAATAGTCTTTTGTGATGAATGTTTTTTGAATTTTAGCTACTCTGTTTATCGCACTTTATACATGAAGATTAATTTTCATTATCTGGCAGAGTTTTTGTATTATTTATTTATTATATTTGGATAAAGACAATTAGCTCTTAGTAATGAAAATACCACAGATCTTGGTGAGATATTTTAATAAAATTTCAAATATAATGGTGATATAATAGCTTCAAAAATATGGAATTTTTTTGGGAAATATACACATGTATAGCGTGTGAAACTATGTTGATTGAGCTTTAAAATGTTTTTATTATTCCAATTTTTAAAAATAAAGAGAAATGCAGCAATTATTTTTCAATAAAATTGTTATCTACTAGAGCAAAAGTGCTTTCAAGAATTTAATTAAATAAGTTGTTTTCTCGTCATAGATGAATGATTACAAGAAACCCAAATGTGTTTTTAGAAATTAGAAATGCTATAAATATGGTTTGTGCTGCCAGATAAATATCAGGAACAAAGTAATAATTCATTCATTGCTTTTATTGATTTGGTCAAGATATTGTTTTGGATTTTTATGATATTGGTTTGGAACTTTAAATTGATGGTTTTTTTTTTTTTTTCATATGTCATAGCATCTGCCGGGACACGAACCCACACCCGTCTGCAACCAACTACTTGCTTGCATGGCAGCTGCGATACCTCTCGGCTAACAACGCAAGACAAATTGATGGTTTTTATGAAACAGAAACCAAGATGTCACAAAGATTTCATTATATAATTTTTAATTTGAATCAAAAATGAAACAAGAATTTTATTTTGTAAACTTCTGGATTTACAATATGCTGAAGATTATGTTATGCTTGCCAATTCAAAAATGATGTGTCAGATGTATTCACTGTTTTAAAAGCAACATATAAAAATTTTGTTTCAGTAATTCGAAAACTCAAATTCTTAATCATCCAGTGAAGGAATCTGCCACATTTTTTAGCCTTGATGGTTATCATCTTGAGAATATAAGCAATGCTTGTCGCTGCTTTTGACAAATTAAAAAATACAAGGTTATAACTACTGCAACTAAGTTATCTGTTTAGAGCAGGATAGAAAATTGTTTCAGCTCAGGGGTCACTTTGTGGAAGCAGAGGTTAGCTATGGAAGTGGAGATTAGCAGAGAGCCGCACCTTTTTTCATGACACTATAAACATACTGCTTTATTCCCTGTATTACCAAAGAAATATTTGTTTGTCCATTCTTCATTAAACACATGACATTTGTCACTAATTTTATATTTTTTCAGAGGGTTCATGGTTTCACTAAAGTTGGAAGTTTATATATTTACTGTTGCAAAGACAAAATTTAAATCAACCAGAGAAGCACTGCACATCATATCTACACTGTGCATGTGTATTGACATTGCTGTCCTAGTGGAAAATATGAGATAAATCTTCAATCATGCACAGAAAGGAAATCTCAGTTCAAGGTGGATTTTTTTGATGGTCTTGGTGAGCTGCATAAAAACTCTTAGTGGGTCACCTGCAGCCCACAGGCTTCTATTTTACCACCTCTGGTTTAGAGAAATGTTATTTTGTCAAATTTATTGTATGGAAGTCCGACTTGAGCACTCTATTTCCCTAATCTAAAGGAATAGAAGAATTCCATTTAAAGATGCTTCTTGAAATTTTAAAAATACATTGCCAATATAGTAAAACCAATCAATATATCCTCCATTTTCTTAATGTGATACTACAATATTTTCTATTATAAAATCACATCTGTATTGAATTAGTCATGTGAAATAAATGAACAATATCAAATTTTCTAAAAAAATTTTTTTATAGTAATCTTGAGCATAGGTTTTATGTATGTCATCTCAAATATTCTAAAGAAATGCAATGTTGATTGTTTTCATTGAGAATTCATGATATAGAGCATTCAGAGGGCTGACAATGTTGAAGTATTTCAGTACATTTGCAGTAGAAGAGTGTATTCTATATATGAATGTGTTTGTGTTTCTGAGATTGATTTGTATAGATGTTGCAAAATTCAGCTCTAGTGTTCTGTTTTATTTTTTTAGCTTTTTTGTTTTCTTTGAATTTGGAGTGATCATACTCATATGCAAATAATGGATGCTGAGCATGTTAAATTAGTCTATTCAAGACAATAACTCTCAAAATCTTTTCTCAAGTGAATAATGAATATTAAAATAAAACATTCTAAACTAGGCCACACTTAGTTGCTAAGAGCTTTGATAATTTCTTTTTATGAATTATTCTCTAGCTAATAATAATTTCAAACATATTTACTAAACAATATCTGGATGGCATAGAGTTGACTACATTCCAATTACTAGAGACAAAAGTTAATTTGCTTTCAAATCATAAACTGCATAAATAAGAGTTCAAAATTTATTCTAGATTTAACTAACTCATTAAGTGATATAAAGGTATTCAAAGATGGTGCTATTGCTTTTTTAATACTTTTATGGCAATCCATAGTGATATTTTGAAAGGGTTTTGTGAACCAAGAAATGTTGATTCATTAATTTAAAAATATTGGAAGAGTCCTTTCACCTCCACATGTCTTATAGTTTAATTCTTTGTTCTCTGGTTTTGAGATTATTTGCAAAGATTACTTTGAGAAAATTATTGAAGTAGCAAAAAAAGTATTTGTGTGTGTGTAGTTTGTTAAAGTTTATTTATTATTTATTTGTGACAATTATGTAATAAATATTAAAAAACAAAATTATACATTATTACACTTTTATTTTATATATCTATGTTTTATTTTTAAAAATAGACATTAATAAATTTTAGTTTAACATTAATAAAGAAAATCATGGCTAGCATAATGACAACACCTTGTGAAAATGATCTTTAACACTTTTACTAATACTGAAATTATAAATGCAATTTAAAATTTTATGACAAAATTTTATAGATTTATCAGGGCTTTACAGTTATTTGATTCTGTTTTAAAAATAAATTTCAATGAATAAATATTTCATTAATTTTTTTGGACAACTCTTGCTTGACTGCTCTCCTTTACACTCTTGAATGAGAAAAAATTCAATTTTTTTCATTATGTATTTACATTTTCATTATTTTTTCAATATTTGCAAAGTTCAAATATGATTGGCAAATGACTTTGTTAAAAAAGTTACAAACATCAAACAGGATTTTTTGAGTGTTTGACAGAATAATTTCTCTACATGAAAAAACTATTATACAATACAAGCCAAAAATGTTTTATATTTTTATACATATCCAACATTGATATTTTAAAAGAAATATCACAGAAACCTAATATATAATTTAAATTACTATGTGACATAATTACGATAGAATGACAGCCTGTTAAGCTAATTGCGCAGACGCTGTGAGAATGTTATTAATAAATGAATACCTTCTTATATTTTAAAAACAGACAGAAAATGAAAACACTTTTTATTTGTATCATTAAATTCTAGTTTTTTTTAATTACTTTCTAAAATAACAATTTACAAGATTATTAAAGTAATTTAATTTTGGGTATTCATTCACATGTTTTATTTCAGATTTACCTACCAGGAAATATGAAGTATTTATTGACTCATTCTATTTTATTTTATTTTTATATTTACCTATATATTTAAGTTTAAATAATAATGATACTTTTAAAATAAGATAAAATAATATGTAAAATATATTCAGTAAATCTCTTTTGGTAGTTCCAATGTATTTCAGAAAACAGGAAGAGTTCTCTGATATATTTATCTATCATAAAGGACATACAGCTATCCAATCCATCTTATACAACTAATACACACGACCACATACTTGTGAAAAAATAAATGATCTCCAATATACATATCCTGTGCTCAACCAGCACTCATCAGTTGGTTCAGATCACCACCTCCCACACATATATACAATAACTGCTCAGTTTATATTAATATAGAAAATCTTCAAACTTTAATGGAAAAGCTTCAATATTTTCTACTCTGCAACTCTTTAGACATCTATATTTTTAAAAATCTGAGTATAAAATGCACAAAACTCCTGTTGATGCCAATATTATTGTCATACTCATGTTTACCTTAAGTCAATCTGATTCCTCATGCATAGTACTTTAATATGTCCATTTAATTATACAAAAGAGGGGTGGTCAGAATACATGCTAAATATGTAATATTTAAATACATGTATATTGTCTATATTAAAATTAATATGCTCATAAGGAACTTAAACTCAGATTTTCAAACTCCCTACAGTTAGCCAAGTCATTTTATACAACTAATGCATATGACCATATACATGTAAAAAAGATATGATTTCCAATATATATCTCATGCTAAACCAGCACACATCAGTTAGTCCAGATCACCATCTCCCACACATATATACAATATAAATGTATTTAACCTCTTCTTATTTACACTCGCACAATGCGGGCAATGATTTTCAAATTATAAACATCCGAGTTGAGGTTAAGATTAATGGAAATCTACACCGGCTATGCATGCACTTTTTACACCGTTGTTTTTATCTTTCTTTCTACTTTCCAGAAAGGTAAATTTTATTTTTCTACAATAAAAAAAAAAAATTATGATAATTTTTGTGATCATGTAGATTGAAGTTTTTGTCTTTCTCTCATTTTTTTTGATAGTTACTGAAGAACAATTTAGTGTAAAAATATATTGGTAAAAAGTTTTACTTTTTCCATTGTATTTTGAAGACAACGTTATGGGGGCCCAATGATAAGTATTTTTATTTTTCTATATTTTTTTAATTATTATTTTATTATATGTTTTTTAATTATTATTTTATTATATATTTTTTAATTATTGTTTTTTTTTTATATATATTTGATTTAAAAAAAAACCAAAAATTTCTATTGAAACTAACATAAAAAAAAAGATGGTGATTATGACATTTTTTTCTATAATATGAGCTGGGTGGAGTATTTGAATTAATTGATATGAGACAAAAATAAATATATTTTGAAAATATAATGACCTGATTTAGATTTTTCTATATTTTTTTTGTCTGCATTTTAATAATAGTAAAAAATATGCAAATGCTAAAAGTAACGATTTTGACACTATATATATAAACTACAAACTTAGGTACCTCAAGCTTAATTCTATAATGAATTTAGTATTTCATTCACTTTTTATTTTATTTTATTTTGTATATATACTGACTATTTTAGTAGTACTTTTTAATAAATTACCAACTGTATTGAAGTTCTTTATTATGATATTCAAATTGTACTAATTATTGATCAACATTAACTACTTGTTATAAGGGATGTTACTAGGAATGACATACATTGCAAACCCCTGTATGGAAATACATTGTGAAGGGCTATTGAAAAAATTGAAAGGTACTAATGATCTTTATTCTATGAAGTTTTTAAGTGAGGGATTACCTTAGGTAAGTCTTATTATATACTATTTTTTTAGAAATTTTATGATGAATCCAACTAACCTACTAACAAAAATATAATTTTAAGTTGTATGCATGATAATTTAGAATTTATGAGATAATATGAAAATAATTATTAGAAATATTAATTTTTATTCTCTTTTTTTTTTACTTTGAATATCAATGATTATATTTTTTTCAGTGTAATTACATTCTTTGGTATTTAATCTTTAAAACAATATTTATTATGTCATTTTTTATTAATAAAACTTAAAGTTATGATAAAATTTGTGGCTTAGCATAATTTCTTTAAATATTCAATATGGCTGCTTGAAAGTGGAAAGGTTAAATATTACATACTCAGCTTGTATTCAACCCATCTCTCTTCTGCATAATTAAATGGACATATAAAGATCTTTAACTTAAGGTCAACATGGGTATGATAATAATATTGGCATCATCAAGGGCTTTGAGAATTTCATCTTCAGATTTTTAATGATATGGATAGCTGAAGAGTAGGCGAGTAGAGAAAACTGAAGCTTGTCTATTAAACTTTGAAGATGTGCTATCTTAATATAAAGTGAGCAGTGATTGTATATATTTGTGAGAGATAGTGATAGGTGTTGGTTGCGCATAAAATAAATATATTGGCAATTTATCTGTTTCACATGTATGTGGTCATGTGCATCAGTTGTAGAAGATAGACTGAGTAGCAGTGGAGAGTTTGAAAGTCTGAGTCCAAGTCCCTTATGATTATAATAGGCAAAACTCTCTCCATACAGTAGTGTCACTCTAAGCAAGACAGAGTAATCAATGGATGCCAGCAGGCTTGTGCATAAAATTCCTATCTAGTGCCTACTCATTCAATATCCTCAAACTAGTTTCTGGCTTATGGCCTTCATCAGTGAGGAGCCTTGGATCTGAGAGCACTGCACCTTATGATTACATGTGTATATAAAATAAAACAAAAATGGATTATAGCCAAAATATATGAATTATAAGAAATCATTCTGTTTATTCTAAATAGCAATTAACATCATTAAATTTTAAATCTGAACTACAGAACAGTATAATTTTAATCTCTTTATTATGAATATATTCACTGAAACTATATGGTTGAAGTATAAATAATATGTGCTAAAAAATAAATATAATCATACTAATAATGTTAACAATATCTAAACAATGTTATTTCAGTTTTTATATTAATTTTTTGTTTTAAACTCATTTGTATTAGGTTCTCTGGGCAATAGTGAAATGTTCAGATTTAATTAAATTAATAAATCAATGTATATATTATTTCCAGCTTTTAAATGAACACTAAACATGGCTGCAAGATAATGAATATAAACTAAGACCAAGTAAATGAAGCACTGAAAATAGGTTATTAGAGAAGTAATTATTAAAAGAAAGGTAAAAGTTCCAAGTAAAAATTATCTTTTTTAAGGAATGGATAGAAAAATAAAAATAAGTTGGGTGAAGTTAATCATTTTCAATTTTTAAAAAAGTAAAAAAAAAAAATATCTGAATTATATAAGATAGAAAGTATTATTGTTTTTTTAAAATAAAAAAAATTAAACCATCATTTCAAATTTTAAAAAAACCTTAGCAAAGATAGATGTGAAAAACAGTTGTTCAGAAAATGATGTATTTATGAATACAAAATAGTAATAATAACATCTATCTACTTTTACACAGTCCATTTTGGAACCCAAAAATGCAGGCAATGAATGCATAAAAATTATTTATGCAAGTTCACAGCATTAATTTATATCAGGGGTCCCCAACCTTTTTGCACTTAAGAGCACATTCTATAATACCGGCCAGGTGGCAGGCATCATTTATTTTTTCAACCAGATGGCGGGCACCATTTATTTTTTCAACCAGGTAGTGGGCACCATTTATTTTTTCAATGTAAATAATACACATAATGTACAAAAAAATATTTATTTCAAAAATAAAATTTTAACATATAATTAACATTTATATTTTTACGCTGTAAAAGTATAGTATGCTCTACAATTTGATTACAATATAATACAATAATTTATCAGAAATTTAAAAAATTAAATTTATTTGTATCAGATAAATAATTTTTTATCGTGTTCAGATAACGGTGGACACACGTAAAATGGTCTGCGGGCACCTTGGTGCCCGTGGGCATAGTGTTGGGGACCCCTGATTTATATAATTTATTTGCTTATATGTCTTAGTTTAAGCTGTGATAAATATTGGAATTTATTTTGATCTATAAATTGTAATAAAAAAAATAAAAGAAAAATTTTAATCAACTAATATGTATTAATATTGATATTTAAATATTACATGATCAATATTTCTTATCCTGCCCAAAGGAATAATGGTGACTATAATTATTAAAAAATCAGAGACATCAAAAGGTATAGATACTGAACTGGGTTCAGATTCTTATGACTATACATGTGGATGAGCTTGGATTGGGTTTTTATTTTGGATTCATAGCTTTATAATTACTTAAAAAGGTAAAAAATGGCTTCTAGAGATTTGAATTAGATACTGAGATCTATGTGCAGTGTTCTCAGATCCAAAGCTCCTCACTGATGAAAGCCAGAAGCTAGAAACTGGTCTGGGGATATTGGATGAGTAGGCACTAGATAGGGATTTTATGCACAAACCTTCTTGCATCCATTGATTACTTTGACTTGTCCTGGGTGGAACTACTATATGGAGAGTTTTCCTCCATATTTAAATGTTATTTAAAAGCAAAGTTATTTATAAAATGAGGTTGTTTAACTTCGCTTTACCTGTTAATATTAATATGTTACAAAGAATTTAATACAATTACGCTAAAATTATTTTCAAATTCTAATATCAAACCAAATGTTGCAATGGTATTTAAATAAAAATTGCATTACTATGCTTGATGTGAAGTCAAATAGTTTTACTTGCTGCTACCATTTGTGATGTGAAAAACACCTGTCCAGACAAAATTAATTGATTTTTTTATAAGTCATTGCCACTTAAAAGATTGTACATTTTTTTTGTAGGTGGTACAAATTAACATCATTTCAATATTATTACATATTAATGTAGTATTTCGTTACATCTGCTAATGTTAACTGGGAACTAAATAAAAAATACATTACAATCTGTGTTTCAATTGTCTAGTCAATAAATTCATTTATGCCACTTAATATTAAAGTCCTTCCCCACAAAAAATTGAATCCATCTTGTATTTGCTGCCTATATCTTCATTACACCATAAATTAGATACTAATGCTAGAATATTACTGTTATTAAAACAGGCAAAACTCTCCATACAGTAGTGCCACTCAGTGCCAACCAGAGTAATCAATGGATGCCAGAAGGCTTGTGCATAAAATCTCTATGTAGTGCCACAAGAGTGGCACTACTGTATGGAGAGTTTTGCCTGGTTTAAATTAAATACTAATGATATAAAGACATAATTTAAATAAACTCAGATCTCGTTGCATCTCCATTCAAATCAGCTTGTACTTCAGATTATAAAATAGCATTAATATTGGAATACAAGTATAATGTATATACTGAGCTTTAGATGTAATTAGAGGGGATTTGAACACAGACTTTCAAGCTCTCTTCATCTATATAACTGATACACATGACCACATATATGAGAAAAAGATAAATCATCTCCAATTATAGTAATTTGTACTGAAACAGCATTCATCAATTGGACCAGATTATTATCTCTCTCACACACATATAATCAATGCTCAGTTTATATTAAGATAGCAAATCTTCAAACTTTTATGGACAGGCTTCAATCTTCTCCATTGAAAAGATAATGATAGAATGTTCAAAAACCTTGTTGATGCCAATATTGTTGTCATGTGCATCGGTTATATAAGATGGAGAAACTTTAAAGTCTGTGTTCAAATCATGTCTAATTAAAACAGCTTTAATTTGTAATCATTTTTATTATCTTGCCAACAAACTATCATATTCAAACTTATATACAAATTAAATGTGCTAATGTTAAACTGGCAACTATTTCAACAAATTACGCAGCAATCTTTGATTAAATTACCCAGCCATTAAAGTTACAACGCTACCGTACCTAGTAAGCGAAAAAAATGTATTCACCTTTAGTTTGCTATCTAAATTTTTATATAGGTTATAGGTTAGACAATGTCAATCTAAATGTTATATAAAAATTTATGCAGCAAATAAAAAGAGAATTCATATTTTTATTTGTAAGTAAATGGACTTGATAAATCCTAGAGCTATTGTGAATTTATTGGCTAAAGAATTTAAACATAAGTTATTGTATAAGATATGTATCATATATGCGCCAGTCAAATCTAAAAAAAAAGTTTACATCTAAATAAAGCAATATATATTTTAAAAAAAAAAAAAAAATTTCGAAGATTACATTTAAAAACAAAACAAAACTAAATGTTAGTTTACTTAAAAGAAAATAAAAATCTAATAGTTGAGAATATGGGTGCAATATATGAGAGAGTTTAATTATAAGTAAGAACTAACGATATTAATTTATTAATTTTTTATCTCAACAATTCAGAGAAATACATTAATATTTAAATATAGACAATCCATTACTTATGTATATTTAAAATTAGTTTTTTTTTAAAAAAAAAAAAAGTATTTGAGTAAAGTTTAAG
The DNA here is from genome assembly GCA_028023455.1 of Epiperipatus broadwayi. Taxonomy (NCBI): domain Eukaryota; kingdom Metazoa; phylum Onychophora; class Udeonychophora; order Euonychophora; family Peripatidae; genus Epiperipatus; species Epiperipatus broadwayi. The sequence continues at coordinate 1,301,811 of JAQFVV010006243.1, forward strand.
AATAAGTTTCATATATAAAAAGAAGAGGAGGGTGAAGAAGAAGAAAAATATAAATATAATTCATTAATAATTTGTTATATATACATGCGTTTTTCAAAAGTTTTTTTTAGTTTTTTATGTCACGATATCTGCTGCTATTTTTCCAGATACACTTGAAAAAGTTCCCAATTACAGGATGAAATATAAGTATAGTATTGATGTAGCTATCAATCTCTTTTTTGTTATGAATAACTAAATGTTTGTTTTTATTTATATGCTAATTTAGATATAGTATCATTTTCAACCATTATCGATTCGTTGCAGGATGAATGTTTCTCAAGTTCAATTCATCTTCTCTAATCTTTATCCTCTCTTCTCCATATCACTTCAGCACATTTCCTTATTTCATTCATCCATCTCATATGTGGTCTGTTTCTGGGTCTTTTACAATCTTTTGGAATCCGGTTTAAGATTTCAACTTTCATCTTCTAGCAATATGTCCAGCCCAACTCCACTTTAATCTCTTAATTCTTTCGATGATGTCAGTAACATCTGTTTGCTCTCTTACCTGTGTATTTCGTTTTTGATTTCTTCTGTTAAAGGAACTGAGAAGAGCAACTTTCTAATATTCACTTCATATTATTGTCGTTGCAGCTGCCATTACTATGTGATTATTTATATAATATACTAACCTGGATGCACTACTCACCAATATGAACTAACAGAATTTATTGGCACTTCCCTCTGAGTCTAATCAAGAAATATCGCAATTCCTTGATAGCTCTTAGATATAGTCATATAAATATAGAGGATTTGAACTCAGATTTTTAAACACCCTTCAACTATCCACACTATCTCATGCAACTGATACACATGACCACACACATGTAGAAAAGATTAATAATCACCAATATAGTATTTCGTGCTAAACCAGCACTCATCAGTTGGTCCAGACTATCATCTCTCACACACATATATAATTAATGCTCAGTTTATATTAAGATAGCAAATCTTCATACTTTAATGGACAGGCTTCAATCCTCTACAACCTCCAACTTTTCAGCCAGCCATATCATTGAAAATCTGATGATGAAAACTCAAAACCCATGCTGATTCTAATATTAAATCTGAGTTCAAATCCTCTATACTTACAATTAAGTTCCCAGGTGTGTGAAAAGTGCCTGGTTTCAAATATTTATATAGTCATATTTAAGTATATAGCATAATTTTGGATGTTAAATTTAAATTTTTAAAAAAATTTGGATTTTCAAATTTTTGGAGTTTTACAATAATAAAGGAATTTAAATATATCAATGATTAAAAGTAATAATGCTTTGGATTATTTACACTATTGTTATTTATTATCTTTATTTTCAACTTTATGTTTGAACTGAAACATTATTTATAAATAGAAGGAAATAATTTATTTTTTTAAAAAAAAAGAATACTATACTTTATATGTATAATTTATGGTTCTTCAAGATGATAAAAATTAATAGGAAATTTTTGGATATAAATTTTATACATAATTTATTAAACATTTATATACGTGGAATATGTGATAATATACTGGGCTATTTACACAATCTATTATTAAATGATGAATAAATTTTAATTTTCCAAATACAAATAATTGTTGGTAATAATACAAGATAATAGATAACATAGGTTAGTAGACAACACTTGTGTGTTATTACTAACAATTGTTTATATTTAGAAAAGTTAAAATTTTTTTAGATAATCAAAATTTACTGATAGTTGATGGAAATAGTTCAACATATTATTACATCTAAAATACCATCATCACAAATGTTAAGGCAAATAAATAATATATGTAATATATTCATTATATATGTTAAAATATTTTTATTTTGCGTTTAAAATTTTAATTGTCTCAGATCTATCTAACTTCATTTTAATCTGTCCACTCGGTGATATCTATGATATTTGTTTGTTTTCTCATCCAAATATTTCTCTATTAATCTCTTTTTGTAACTCACCTTATTTCAGCATATGATCTAAAATCTCTACATTTCTTTTCTGTTAAGCATCCAAGTCTCTATTCCATAGATAAGCAATCACTGAAACACAGGCCTAATATATACCTGCGTCTATATATGTAATATAGGGTATATGAGCACAGACTTTCAGATGACCCATCACTCTCCACTCAATCTAATAACACCGATGCACTCAAGCACATATATGCTGAAAAGATAAATAATTCCAATATACGTATTTCATACTAAACCAGCAATCATCAGTTGGTCCAGATTATCATCTCCCCCACACATGCACACATATATATATATATTTCATGCTAAACCAGCAATCATCAGTTGGTCCAGATTATCATCTCTCACACATACACACCTACACGCATATATATATGTGTGTGTGTGTGTGTGTGAGTGCGTTTGTGTGTGGGAGATGATAATCTGGACCAACTGATGATTGCTGGTTTAGTATGAAATACGTATATTGGTAATTATTTATCTTTTCAGCATATATGTGCTTGAGTGCATCGGTGTTATTAGATAGAGTGGAGAGTGATGGGTCATCTGAAAGTCTGTGCTCATATACCCTATATTAGATAAGCAATCGGAAAAATATATTTATTAAAAAGTGTTATTTGTGGATTTTTTTCATTTTAATATATATATATTAGAAGTACTCTGTCCTAAATTAAATCTGTGATTAATTTTATTCATTATCGTTCCATTTATATTAATAATCGGGACAAAATATCTGTAGTTGTTAACTTCTTCCAGTGCTTCCTGTTTTGAGTAGCCAGTCTTTTTTGCTATTTACTTTTAACTCTATTTTATTGTCATCATCTGATAGCTCTTATAATGTTTTCTGAAACTCTGAAACATTAATTTCAAAAATATTCACACCATATATAAATACTCTATATGTCATGTAATTTTTTTATTTTCCATTTTAATCTACAAAATACTTCTCTCGAACATCTATCTGCAGGTATTGGAGATATAGTATCACATTGTTTTACATTCTTATTAATGTTAATCTTTTTAGTATCATTATAATAATATAATCACTGCTGTTATATTTTAATAATTATTGCTTAGAGTTTAACAAGCCTGACCATTTTAGTATGAAGATTGGCTATCTTAATATAAGCTAAACTTTGATTGTATATATGTGGGGAGATGACAATCTGGACCAACTGACGAGTGCTTGTTTAGCACGAAATACACATATGCCTTTACATTATTTTAAAATTAAAATAAATAGGAAAATAAATCTTAAATTTACTAACGTATATAAGTGATTATTTATCTTTTTGACATGTGTGTGATCAAGTGTATCAGCGGTATGAGATAGCATGGATGGTTGAGGATCGTGTGAAAGTCTGAGTTCAAATCCCTTTATATAATATCATAAGTTGCAAATGTTAAATCAAAATGCTAAGGTTTATAAAGACAAAATCTTTATCCTACTCTAAAAATATAATGCAGAACTACTATTGGGTAATACACATAGTAATTATCTTAGTGGAAACATTATATGGAACTAATAGGTCTACAACTTTTAAAATCTTTTCCACTTTTCTTAATTATCAATGTTATTATTGCATTCTTTCAATTATTTGATACTTCTTTAGCATTTAGCCATCTGGTGCTAGATTTACCAACCCTTTTTTTAATGTCATCATCTGATTCTTTTAAAATATGTATAATAATTTCATTATTTTCTGGAACTTCTACATTCTTCATAAATTGAATTGCATGTCACTGCTTCTTCATTTAAAGTACTTGGTATTTGAAAAGATGTAATTATATGAATTATCTTTTTTGTTGTTGTTGTTTTTTATTATTACTCTTTGTAGAACGTGTCACACATTTTATGATGTTATCTATTTTTTAGTACTAATTCCATCTTTTTCTTTTTATTGTTAAAATAACTTTTCAACCCAAGATGTTGTAAGTTTTTTTTTTTTTTTCATATGTCATAGCATCGGCCGGGACGCGAACCCACAACCGTCTGCAATCAACTACTTGCTTGCATGGCGGCTGCGGTACCTCTTGGAGCTATTTCATCATTATTTCTTTTTTATATATCTTGAAAATTTACTGATAAAAAATCTTTTGATCTAACAGTTTTTAATAGAATATCAGTCCTTTTTTTATTGATCTCACTTAAGAAAATCTATCTCTAAAGCTTTTTAATATTTTAAAATGATTTTCAAGTTACTAGAGTAATTATGAAGGTTAGAGATATAATTTGTTGCTAATGTCTTTCTTAAATAACTTTTGTCTCACTAGCTTTGGATTAACTTTTTTTTTTTTATATCTCCATAAACATTATCATTTTCTAGCTAAAATCTGTAATAATCTATCAATTGATTGCTGATGAGTTCATAAACTGTTTGTTTAGATACTGGAAAGCTAGACGCAATCCATGAATCTTAAATCCCAGAATCTACCATTTTATTTCTGTGTTTAAACGCATAATTAAATAACATTAGCTTTTTAAATACCCATTTCTGATGGTCAAAATAAAATCCAATTCCGTTGAAACTTTATTTTGGATTTCTCCAAGCTCATTTTCATTTAACATTTTTCTGGGGTATTTGAAATGAGTATAACCATTCTAATTACAAGAAAACAACGCTAGAAAAATATTAATAAAATACAATAGAGATTAATATCGTAGCTGCTACATGTTATTAACAAAATAATCTCATAAATCAATCGAGAGAGATAATTTATTTGTCTGAAGGTTTGTAATGATGGTATATTATTAGATGATGGAAATAGTCCGACATATCACATCTAGATAATCTATTATGCTTGAAAACTATTCATTAATCTTGCTCTTTAAAAAAAGGGAGGATCCTCATAGATAAATTTATATATGTTTATAGTTTGCTCGTTAATACTTATATACACTGAAACAAATTTATTAACGTTTATTTCTGACTTTAAAACTAAAAAAAATCTAACAGTCTTATTTCTCAGATGTCCCTAAGTTCTTAATTAAGATAGCCATTGGATTTTATTGAAGATAAAATGAATACATAAATGCGAGTGTGAGTGCTCATTATTTATATATATAACAAGTCACGTGATATATGACTTTCTTTATTGATTATATATATATGTAAACATTATTTCAAACATAACTCAATGTATATATGTAAACAAAGGCAGTAAATCACCCTATTATTTTTAATATTTTGGAGTCTGTAAATTTATCAGTTAAATTATTCTTTAGTGCTGTAAGCAGGTGGCATTAAAAAAATCCAAACTTACAGGTCTAGGCTCCCATTCAATGGTGCCATTTTATTTAGTTATCTACAACTATATACAGGTCCGGATCCAATAAGTGCGGGGCCCGGTTGGATTTTTTTGCGGGGAGGGGAGCCCTCTGTAATAAATCTCATCTATCAATGCGAACTTAAAATAAATATATTTTTAATTATTTGAATAATTTGTAATTTATCCTTTATCGTCAAAAGCAATTTGCTTTAAATTTCGAAAAATAACTTTTTGTTAATTTTGATGGTGATGCAGGGCCCCTTCAAGTGCGGGACTGGGCCCAATCGCCTTAAATCCGGACCTGACTATATGCATACTTCAAATGGAAAAAAGATTCTATGAATTGAAAGAAAAGCTCTTTAATATTTAAAGGGACAATGACAACATTGTGAAATTAGAAAAAAAAAAGATGTAAAGACAATTAATTAGAAAAGTGGACTTTATTACAATGGCACAAATACTGAAATCATAGATGTATTGGGATATAAACATTAGAACAACATTGTTGAGATTGACAGTACGTCTGATAAAATAGCATGATTACTTACTCGATTTGAGTGAAGATACTAAGCATTGATAATTAAGGTTTTACGCCCCAATAAATTTTACTATAATAAATAAGTAGAGATTTTTATATAGACCAATATAAAATGTTTTGATCAGATCAAACGATATTTTAAAAATGTTTCAGAAAATCTTAAGGCTAGAATTGGAAAATGATTATTTGTGAAAATGCTATGGGTAAATTTGGACATAAAAAAAAGAGACAGAACTCTTTGCCTTGTGGACTTTTCAACATAATGTAATGACCCGTTCTCATGCAGTCTTGCCTGATCATTTATTAAATCTGTAGAAACAATTATAAAAACAAAATAGTAATTAAAATTGATAAAAAAGTATTAATAAGAATAATAAAGTTAAAAATATTCTTTTTTTTTTTTTAAATGCAGATAGCTTAAAGTACAAATTCAGTTTGAAACAAATTTTTCAAGTGAAGAATAGACCTTGGGGTCAAGAAAGAATCAAGATTTGAGAATAGTGGAGCTAATTTTAGTAAAACTTATTTTTGAAAGAAAAGTGTTTAACAGATCATGTAGATAACTGCAAGTTTTATTTGGAAGGGCAAATCATAAACAGAAAGTAACGTCATAGTATTATCTTTGCTGATAAGTCTAATTTGTTATCTTCTAATCTTAGAATTTGTAGTATCACTGATAAGAATAATGTATTAAAACTAGGTTTGCACAATGGTAACTGTATCAATTTTAATAGTGAATATTTTGCAACATTAGCTTTAGAGTGAAACATAACTTTTATTCCTTGTTTAGTACTATTATAATAATATCAATAGGTGATCGAACTTTTCTTTTTAGAATCTTTAAGGCATGTGTTGATTGAAACAGAAAGCTTTGTTTCAAGTTATGGAAGATAATGGTATTGGAACTGTAAACCCAAATGATTTGCTGAATTTTTATTATTACAAAGATTTGTTTGTATAAAATAATTACTATACAAAAAAATGGATGCATCCATGATCCAAAGAATGGAATTCAGATTACAAAAATGTTTCTATTATTCAAATATTCAGAATACATTGTTAGTTCAGTAAGTTTCAAAACTAAAATGTTTATTGGTATTACCTGTTATTGTATATCATCATATTCATTAAAAAAAATATTTATGAATTAGACCTGCCATGAAATGTCGCACTTAAATCAAAATCACATTAATCAAAAGAAAAAAGATTTAACATTTAATGTCAATATTTCTTTGAAAAAAACAAACAAAACCTATTTATGAAGACTTTGTAATGCAAACAATATGTAATAAAAAAATACAAACATTAATAGATACTATTAATTAAATGTATTTGTTTGTGATGTCATGGCAGATCTAACGCATAAGTACCAAAAAATTATATTCATTCTTTATAAGTATCTACTAATCATGCTAAATTTCAACAACTATTAAACATGAAAACTGATAATTTGGACTTTGAAGAATGTCATGTTACTGAAGCATGGAATTCTTTTAAATAGGGTATTAAAGATAAATAAATCCATTTATGGGTTCACTAATCTTGAGTAGCTCTCTGACAATGATTATATTATTAATGATGTGATTAAAAACATGTAGCATTCTCTGGTTGACAAAATAATAAATGAAAATGAACTTCTTAACCAATATATAAATTTAAAGTTGAAGTCCAATAACTGAAAAAAAAACTTTAAAATGGTTGGTAAATTAAAACTGCTAAGAAAATACAGATATCCACTGATTATAGTTATTTAAGATCTTTTTTTTTTTGGTGTACTGAAACTAACATCAGTGCTATTCTTTTGTATAATTTATAATGGCATCATTTTCTGGGGCATGATGCTTGAACTTTGACCTCTAAAGTCCTTCAATTTACTAATCCATTGAAGAAATTTTATATGATGACATCTACCATTTTTTGAATAATGACAAAAATTAACAAGGAGACTTTTAATGATATATCCAACCTAACTACTTATTTCGATGCAGGCAAAGATATGCCAGTCCTGATTAAATACTTGGAGAAGTTTTAAAATATGGTGGTGAGATATTAGCTTCAAAAGTAAAATAATTTTTTTAAAAAATCATGAAGTTGCACCATCCAATCATAAGAATACTTTTATAATTGAAATTTATATAATTAAAGAGAACAGATAAGACTGCAGTAATTATTGCTGTATATTATTATTTCTATGATGAAGTACTTTCAAAAATTTAGATGAATAGATTGCTCCTAGTCATCAGAGACTATGATTATAGAAAATCCAGAATATTAGAGAAATGATTATTGTTGTTAAAAAATATATGAAAATTGTTGAAAAAAATGTAATAATTTATATTTATATATTGGTCTATTTCCATCATTTAATATTAAGTATTGAATGCCTTTTAAAAAAATGTAATGTTACTTAAATTTTCAAACTATATTCAACTGCTAATAATAGTACACAGGTTAGTATCTGCACAATATTTTGAGAGGTATTATTCTCCTTTTTTTTTTTTCAAATGTTGCAGGTCTGACCAATGACAATACTAGAATGGGAATTGAACCTGTTAGTTCTGTCACTGGTCAGGCCAATAACACCTGAAGAAGATAGGATAATAATACATCTCAAAATATTATGCATATATTAACCTATGTGCTATTACTAACAGTTGAATGTAATTTTAAAATTTAAATAAAGTTAATTTTTTCTAAAAGGTATTAAATACTTAATATTAGATGATGGAAAAAGTCCAATATATAAATACAACTAAAATACCATTATAACAAACCCTTTAGGAAAATACTGAGGATTTATATGTTGCGATTTATTTTATCAAAGTATTTGACTTAAATAATAATGTGGATCTTGAACATTGTTTGAAATTAGTTGGTTGTCCACTTAATTTGTATTATACAACTTTAATATATAGAATGGTATATAATGTATTCCTATAATTTGAAATCTGAGGCAATTGAAATGAAAATATTATTAAACAAGATGTTTAGTAATTCCAGCTTTATTTTTGATTTTCATAACTATTTTTTTTTTGGAAATGTTTATAGACAGTTTTATTAATTAGGAATTAACATGGTACAGGTTTAATGATGGAAAATTTAAATTCAATCAATTAAAAGCATAGAAAACTGTGATTTAGGAATTACTATTTAACATGTCAAATCAGCCAATAACTAAAGATAAAATCTTCACCTTGTATGATTATCAATTTGAGAATGTAAGCCATTTAAATATCTAGGTGGCTTTTCAGGTATAAAGGTTGTTTACTTAGACATTGAAGTGGTTGAACATACATGAATGAGTTCCTACTTTTATTAAAATACATCATCATCACAACAATAAAGCTATTGCAATTAAATTAATTGTATAAAGAGCAGTTATTTTATCAAATGTATTATATAAATCTGAGACATGAATTCCTTACTACCTTGATTATAAATATTAGAAAAAAATTATTTAATATTTTTTTAATTCTAAAAATATAATTGAAAGATAATAAGTTCAAACAATATGAAATTGCTTGATGATGATCAATCCCCAATTGTAAAATCACATCTGGATTGAACATGTGAAACAGGTGGAAGCTAAAAGACTTCTTAAAGTATAATTTACAATGGATATCAATATGGAGAGGCAGATTTGATGTTTTGCAAGTCATAGTAGTATTTTGTAACAGTTCAATTAGCATTAATGTTCTTGTTTTATTTTACATATAATAATACAGTTTAAACTAATTATTTAAAAATTTTATTAAATGAGATATAAATATCTAAATTTCTTTGCAGACCACTAAAATTACACCATGGACCACCGTTGATGACTGTCGCTCTAAAGAAGTTACAATAATGATAATTTTCATATGCAAGATAACAGAGAACTGAAATTATATAAAATGCTGAATTTTTTCAACATAAAAAAAGTTTGCTGCAAAAATTTAAAAAAGCATTGCAAAATATCAAATCAACAGTCTTGCATTGGTGGTCGAGAGGTCAGCGTGACTTCTTTGCAGGCAGTTGCCCGGGTTGCGGGTTCGCATCCTGGCCGATGCTATCACACTTTTTTAAAAAAATCAAATCAACAGACTAATTGGATCAGCATATTTAATATGTGGACATATTTGTGTTTCATGGTTGAATATGTCAATGGCAAATACTCCCAGAAATAATCCTAGTGAGGGAGTTTATAATATTTGGAAACTATTTAATAGTCTTGCTCTGTAAAAGAAAAAAAAAGAAATTAGAAAGATTGTCATAGAAAAGAATATAACATGTTATTGGGTGTTTTTGTTTTTTTGATAGAAAAAAATATAGTTAAAGCTTTATTTAAATTCAGTATTCATGAATATAAAGATGGTTTCAATTCCCATGCTAGTTGCTGTTGCTGTGTCCAGCAATACCTATAGAAGAGAATAACAAAAATATTAGGCAAAATATCTTTAACAAAGTATAATTAAAGTTTGAATTTTTATTAAGAGAGAGAGAGAGAGAGAAAAGAAAACGTAACAAATTCAACAAGTTCATGAAAAAAGTTCAACATATAGCATAATTCTGCAATACTTGCATAATTCTGGATTAATCTTTTTTTTTTTTTTAAAAAAAAGGGAGGGGGGGGCGACAATAATTATTATTATTTATAATGTTTATTTTAACTTTTGTAGTTATTAATTTCCGATATTTCATCCATCTCATCGACTTCTTCAGAGAGATATATTTAAAAAAGTTTTTGGATATTTTTAATTTATTGTATAGCAGTTTATATCTGAAAACTTACAATTCATTATCCATAAATGCTGTTTGAAAAAATATTAAGTAAAAATATTAGAAATTCATAAATTTACTCTTTCTCTTTTTTATATATTTATTATTACTCTGTTGTTGTTTTTTTAATTGCATTATTTCGTTTACTTTTTTTTTAAGAAATTATATTAATGCGTACATTTTAAAACTTTAATTATATTAGAGTCTGTACATATTTAACAAATCTATAATATAGGATTTCTTATTATCTACAGTTTCAAATATTCATGGAAAAGATTGGAAACAAATACAGGTGAATATAGGGGGGAGGGGGATACTGTTCGTGTAGATTACGTATATAAACTAAGATTATTAATATCAGATAGTACATTTCGAAATGTAAGCTTGGTTAAGAAATCTATGTAGAATATTAAGTTTAATGAATTAGAATGAATTTTTAATAAATAGGTCATATAATTATATACTTTAATAAATAAAAAAAAACGAATCAATTTAATTTAAAAAAAGTGAATTAAAAGATTTGCCAACTTTTCAGGTAAAAAGTCAAAATAGAAAACAGTTTGATTTTATTTGCTAATTTTTATATTACAATGATTTCTATAGAAATGTTTTTTTTTTTTGCTTTGAAATTTGAGAATTTATTTAAATTATTTGTTGCTAAAACTATTACTGACACCGAATATGTATGTGATTGTTCAAAATTGATTGCGTAGAGATGTTTTGAAACACATCAACTTATTGTGAGTGTGTATTTATATACGAACACTCACTCACTATACATGTAGATGTCAATATAAAAGACTACATACATAAAGGAATATATACATAAAGCTATATATTATAGGTTATCATTATTCTAAATTTCTTTAAGATTATGTTATTAGTAATAAATCTTAATTATAAGTCATTACAATGTACACATAATATATTCAAGGAATTAATTGCATTACTTTGTTTGTAGTGGCATTTACTTTTTTGTAAAATTCAAATAATTAAACATGATTGTATACAGGCTTTTCCGTATCCACTTGTTTCCATGCTAATTCATAGAAACCATAATTCATGGATAATAATGAACTATACTATAATAATTGTTTTAAGTACATTACACACACATATAGGTAAATATACTTATATATAAGTATATACACATTTTTTGAAAATAAATATAACACACATATCTGTATAGATATGCGTATATGCTATATAGGTACTGTGATCAAAAAATAAATAAAATTTACTTTGTAGTAAATTTTTTTATAAACTCTTCTTGTATATAAGAATTCTTTGTAGAAAAATTTTCCATAGAAATCATCATCAATTTACATCTCCAATTTGATGAGCAAGTATCTATTTTACAACAATCTTTTCAAAAAATGTGTATAATTTTTTAATGACGGTCATTTCAGGAGTTGGTTGATTTAATAAGATGCTGATATCCTGAAAGCAATGTGTTATGCAGAAGATAAAATTGTAAGATTCGTGTTAAAAAAACAAAGTAAAATACAAGGTTCATTTATTTTGTAATTAAAAACCAATTTTATCTATATTGTGTACAAACAAAATGCAATTAAAATAAATAAAAAATATTATTCATCTAATTTCTATTCATTATTATTATAATACAATCTGCAGAAGTGTTAATAATATCAACTAAAAAATGCAAATTGTATTCAGTACATAATTAAAAACAAATATTGTTTATATTTAGCAATAAAGAACATTAAAAAAAAAAGTCTTGCATTAGTGGTCGAGAAGTCAGCGCGACTGCCTTGCACTTGCAGGCTAGTTGCCCGGGTTGCGAGTTCACGTCCCGGCCATGCTATGACACTTAAAATAAAAAAAAAAAGAACATTAAAAATAAATTTAAAAACATGCATATTAACTAAAATGTAATTTTTTTATTTAAATTTTATTTAATATTCTTGTGAATGTTAATTCTCTCCAAGGTTTGGCAAAAAAATAAAATAATTTTTTTATTGCATTTTGTAATTAATAATAAAAAATTTTATAATTAAAGTACCCTAAAAATGAATTGAAAATACAATTTGCTTCCCTAATTTTTGTTCATTAGTTCTGTGATGCAGTCTAAGATACAATTTTTGATTTATCCAAGATAAAAACTTTTATTTTCAGACGTCAAAGCATTGACCGGAAAGCGAACCCAGGCCAGCTGCTTGAAAGACAGTTACACTAACCACCAGGCCACCAAAACTTATCAAGATAAAGAAGACTTGATCACAAATTTAAAATTTTAGCACAAAATTCTAATTTGATGTATTGTATAATTAAATTTGAACAAGTACATGAATTAAATATAAATTTTGAAATGTGTACATTAGCTAAAATATTCTTTACTTATTTAATTTTTATTCAGTATTCTTGTAAATATTAATTTTTTCAATCATAACATAAATGAGTTTGGAAAAAAGAAAAAAATGTTTAATTTACTGCATAATTTATTATATTGTAATAAAATACACTGAAATAAATTTTAATCCTTCAACTGGTGTTTGTTTCCTTTTGAACTCCATAGTTTTGTTCTTGTGAGCATCTAATATTTGACTTTAATATTTAAACTATTATTCCATATTAGAATTCAATAAATGGACTTGATTTATTAGATATATAAGTTTACAAAGAAGAAATATCTTTAAAAATCATATTTAAATTTTGCAAATATATATATATATATATATATATATATATATATATATATATATATATATATATATATAATTAGATAAAGTGAAATATATAAGGATTGCAATTACTTTTTTCTTACTGGTTGATTATTGTAATACCAGTGTAAAGAATAAATTAATGAAATCTTTGTTGAATAAACTTTATTTGTAAAATCTGAACAAATTTTTGTTAAATCATTATAAAGCTATAAAATTTTATTTTAAAATTTAAAATTCTTTTTATAATTATTTAAATATTACAAAAATTATGTAGTGCTCTGTTAACCATTATATTTATTTCTTAAGTTGTATTTTCAAAAATAAAACATATTCACAAAAAAAAGTGGAATCATGAAAATATTTCTTTTTTTAATAATTGTTATAAAATATTTTCTAAAAATAATCATAAATATTTAAATAAACTATAAAAAAATCCAGTTTTTAGCTGATTACTAGGTAATAGAAATGGAGTTTATAAGTAGTTTTGCAGCTATTCTCTTAAACAATCTACCAATCAGTATTTTAGAACAGATCTGCTTTCTTGATGAAATTTCTTTCTGTTAAATACTAACCTCTTCAGAGTTTTTTTTGCACTGATAAATCAATATTATTTAAATTATTTCACTTTTTAACATCAAATAAATGCAAAATAGCAAAACAATCGTACAGGTAGCTGCAGGGGAAGGAACGAAAGCTGAAGATGAGTGCGCTCTTCAAATTATCCCTATATGAAGGATTTTGTTGCAGTAATTAATATGTTAAAGTGTATGCATTATCTTTTTTTTTAAATTCTTGCAATTATAAAATTGATTTATCTAAATACTTTTTCATACGCATAAACAATCTCACAGAATAAAAGATTTAATCACATACGGTATTAAAACTACAATAACTAATGATATATTACCTTTGTTAATTTAAATTTTATTAATTTTCATGATAAAACAATATACTCAACAATATATCAAAAAATTTGGTTTTATTCATTAAATAATAGTAAAAAAATAATATGAAGAGTACCAAAAATAAAATTTAAAAATGTACATTATATTAGCTTAAAAATTGCTGTGCATTCTTTATTTTAATTTAATTAATCATGATTCAATGTGATATCAACCTCACCCACCACAATGTTAAAATGATAGTCATAAAATATTTAAAATTATTTTTAAAAAATCAAGGCAATTTAAACACAAAGTAGTTTTTTTATATACTAATAATATACTAATTCAAATTCATATATGTTTGTTTATCTGCATAATGAAGTGATTTCTTTCTTCTTTAAAGCTGAGCACTTCTGGGGAAGTTTCAAAAGTGCACTGAGTTTTAGATTACAAGGAAGAAAGAAACCATTTCATTATGCAGATGAACAAACTATGTAAACTTGAATTACAAATACAAATGAAGAGAAAAACAATCAATAATATATTAATTAGAGGGGATTTGACCTCAGACATTCAAGCAAACTATTGCTATCCATTCCATGTTATACAAATGATACACATGACCACACATATATGGGAAAGATGAATAATCTGCAATATATGTATTTCATGCTGAACTAGTACTCATCAGTTGGTCCAAAACATGATTTCCCTCATATATATATATATATGATCAGTGCTCAGTTTATATTAAGATAGCAAATCTTCAAACTTTAATGGACAAGCTTTAATCTTCTCCACCCTCCAATTTTTCAGCTATCCATGATCTGGATCAAACTGATGAGTGCTAGTTAATCACAAAATATGTATATTGGAAATCATTTATCTTTTTCACATACATGTGAATGTGTGTATTGGATGTATAAGATGGAGAGGATAGCAGTAGGGAGCTTGAAAGTTTGAGTTCAAATCTTTTTTAATTACACAAAGTTCAGTTAGACAATATACTTGTATGTAAATATTAATAATATACTAAGTAAAATATTTATTTAATGATAAGCTTTTTTTTTCATATTGGATGCTTAGGACTTGCTGGAGGGTGCATTGAATCCAAAAGATCAAGGTGCAGTGCTCACTGATTAAAATCGTAAGCTAAAAACTAGTCTGGGAATATTGGATGTGTAGGAAGTAGATAAGATTTTTGATGCACAAACTCTCTAGTATCCATTGATTACTATGGTTTGCACTGGGTTACACTATTGTATGAAGAAAGTTGTTACTGTGTTTAAGGCTTATTGCATATTTTGAATATGTGATAAGTGAAACTTTTTTGATATAGTAAACCAAACCATTATAATTGGTTATATCTTATATTAGATTCTTGGTATATAAAAAGTTTTGGAGAAACTCATTATCCAAGATGTTGTATTTTATTTACAATTTTCTAAAGCATGTAACTGAAATGGTTATGGAGATATAGTATTTTAATGTCTTCTTTAAAACAAACTATTTAAATAAATTTCTCGGTATAACTGCCACTTTTTCTTTCCATAATTTTCCATAGTAACTTATCCATCGTTTAATCTATTCATAATCACAAAATATATATAGTGTTTGCTTCTCAATCAATTATTGTTATTATTATTGTTGATATTATATTATCAAGTTTACTAACTCTAGGTTTAAAATGTTACGGAGGGGGAAGAAGTCAGCTAATTTTTAAACTTAAAAATGAAATAAAATAAACACAAATATATTTTTTCTAAATGAGAAACTTGCAGAATAAGATTATTCGTAAAGTTATCAGAGATTTGTAAATGAAAACAGCTTCCTTCCCAATCTTCACCCTCTTCCCACACATACTCAAACCTCTTTGTTCATATATGTATAATATGTGCTTGTGGAAGTGAAATAATATTCCTACTTACATATAAGAATAAAAATATGTATAAAGAAAAGTTATATAAAAGTCATACAAGACATGTACTATTTATTATCGTTACTTTTATACATTCGTAAATAAATTGTAAAAAATTGCTCCGGAGTTTATAATCAGTTTGAGTATCAGAAATGATAGAACTGGGCCGTGATTGATTAATTTTTAGCTCTAGAGTTGTATCTAAGCATGTAAGGCTAATTATAAATTTAAACTTTAAATATTCAATAACTATCGGAAATGATTTAGTGGAAAAATTTTAATTTAAAATGTGGTTGTTTGTAGTATTATTAGTATAGAAAATTAGAAAATTAATCTCCATTTTTTGCCCTAATTTTTTCATTCAGTTTTATTTATTTATTTTTATTAAAATGCGTTAATTTTCATCATAACAATGTATTTTATAATATGAAGTAAAAAAAAAATTACTCATTACAGCGCTGTAGCGAAAGTGTCAGATTCGAGAACTAAAGATTCCTGGAACGATTTCTAAGATGAGAAAAACAAAGAAAATATATATTTGGCGAATTAAAGGAACTGTATCCTGCGTGATTTTAGCATAGTAGTGGAGTAGTTGGATCAAGTACTAAAAACTACGAATCGCAGCTCAATTATGTCACTTTCGGTGTTCAATATTATATGATTTTCATCGACAAACTATTCGATTGCTTTTGCTAATGCAACTCAACTTGACTTCTAGACCATATGATTTATATATAACATCATAATATTAAAATTATTTAAAATTCTTCAAAAGATATATTTTTAGAAATATAATAATTTTTTGAGAAATTATTAATATTTTACTCAAATTAAGTGTTAACTTCTAATTTTAATAGAGTAAAAAAAAAAAAAACAACTATCAAAACATTTGATACTTCAATTGCTTCTATTAACAGATTCTATAATTTGGATAGATTTTTGAAAATTGGTTTCTTAAAATCTATATGCTTCCGAGAAAAATCAATTTCTATGGAAATTTTATTTTAAAGAGATAAAGAGTTTAATTAATTAATTTACATTATATAGGTGATTTTCTAAGTTTCAACGACTGATAATTGAAAAATTACTATACCATCTGTGTGTCATTTGCCAGAATATGGTATTTTTGCGATTTTTATTTTAAAAAGAAAAAAATAATACTTCTAATATTCTAAACATTTTCGTACAAGGTGCGCTAATTGCATTTTTGTAGTTTACACAAAAAAGATAATTTAATATGTATTTAATTAGCGGCTTTTTAAATTACCATGAATTTAAAACTACTCACTTGTTATTAAAAGTCTCAAAATATGTTTAGAATCCTCCCCCCCATAGATACCCCTAGCCAACCTAGCTAGTCATTCAAAATTGGTCAGTTAATGAGTATCTAGTTATTTTTAGCTAAAAGGTAAAAACAAAGAAGGAATTGTAATCCTTAAATACCTGCTTTTGGAAAGCCTGGTGAATAATATCTTTTATTTGTATTTCTTTCATTAACAAGGCTAATGGAAAGAGAGACCCTTTTTTTATCTTTTATTTCATATAGAGTGATACTTTGCTGAGTTATCTCATAGCAATCACGAAATTATTAACTATATATAAAAGCTGTGAAAATCTAATATATTTGTCAAGCATTGGTGGTCGAGAGATCAGCGACAGCTACTTTTTAAGCAGTTGTCCCGGTTAGCGGTTTCGCATCCCGGCTGATGCTATGACACATGAGGAAAAAAAAATCTAATATATTTATTTATCTATAAAGAAAAATCAGCGCATTTTTTAAATAGTCCACTATAAGACAAAAAAAGTAAAACGGAAACCATTATAGTCAATAGACTTTTCAATATCAAATGATGAGAATTTGAGTGATATTTAATCCTTGTTTTTCTTGTATCTAAAAATAACTAGATACTCATTGCTGGATATTTATCTGATTGTATATGAATTAGCTATTTGAAATAAATCTTAAGCCTGTTGAAAAAAAAATTGTTTATTTGGTACAAATTCAAACTCAAGCCATTTGCATTGAAAGTAGACACACTATCATTTCTCCACAAGGTCTTTATATATATATAAGAAAAACTTATTGTAATACAAATAATTTCGATTTATTTATTAATTAGGAATATAATTAGAAATAGGAATGAGAATGCATGTGAGTACATCACATAGATTGCTGCTACTATTTATTCAATTGTGGCAAAATTGAAAATTTAAGCAAACACTACCTATTAATTTTTTTGTTAAATTTGTTACTGAGGAAAATATGTGTAAATCATCATCATCAACCATTATCAATCTACTGCAGGATGAAGGTCTCCCCAAGTTCAATCCATCCTCTCCAATTTTTAGCTCCTCTTCTCCACATCACCCCTGCACACTTTCTTATTTCACCCATCCATCTCACATGTGGTCTCTTTCTGGATCTTTTACAATCTCTTGGAATTCAGTTTAAGATTTCAGTTGTCAAGGTAAGTAATGGTATAAGATTATTATTATATTTTTTATAGCTGTAATACAACAGCTTATGAAAAGAATAAAAAACAAAGTCTAAAGATAATAATGAAATGATGTTAAAAAAAAAAAGTTGGAAAAACTATAAGCAATGAAGTGATGTGTAAGGGAAAAGGTTGAAAAATGTGGTCAAAGGCAAAACTAAATGAAATAAACACAATACCCAGAAGGTATGCATAATTTAATTTATAACAGAATTAAACACTTTGGATAGGATAAAGAAGTTGACAAATAGATTTAGCCAAAAAATTGAAAGTTATTAGTAGAGACAATATAATTATTGTGAAAATATTAAGTAATTTATATAATTAAAAAAAAGATATTGTTGTAAGCTGTCTTAGTAAAAAAAAAAAAAGATAGATAAGTATGAAATAAGTTCTATAATAATAAAGAATGTTTAATATGGCTGAAATGAAAACTGAAAGAGTGAAGAAAATTGATAAAATTTTAATAGAATTATGGGAAATATTTGAACAAAGTAGTTATTTGTAATTTGAATAATGCTAATTAACTTTTTTTTTAATAATCACAATTCTTCCAGAGAGAAAGCTTGCTGAAGTTATCCCTGTAAATCATCAAAGCTATTTTGTAAATTACAGCTTTAACTTTTTAATATTTTAAACTTGTTACCATTCAAAAAAAGTTATCTGAAAGACAAATATATATATATACCAGTTTTTCAATCTATTGATTGGATATTTTGAAAATGGGCTTTTTTTTTATTATATAAAACCAAAAATTTTTTTCTGAAAGACTATGATTTGTAGTTTTCCATTATATTTTATTTTTAATCCTATGTATAAAATAAAGACCATCAACAGTGCAATTAAAAATGTTTGCTTCTCCAATAAAAACCTTGCTATATACAATATTTTTTTGAAAAAATCGTTTAATTTTTACTCACAACATTATGATTAATTTAATGAAAAAGTGATTTTCAAGTATCATTATTTCCAACAAGGTGATGTTTTACCCAATACCATATAGCAAGCAGTATATTGTATCCAATATATTATACAGCAATTGTAATATTCGAATACAAGTATAATGTATATACTGAACTTTTGGTGTAATTAGAAGGGATTTGAACACAGATTTTTAAGCTCCCTTCAGTGACACATGATTATCTACATGTAAAAAAGATATATACATACATATAATCAGTGCTTACTTTATATTAAGATAGAAAATCTTCAAACTTTAATGAACAGACTTCAATCATCTCCACTTTCCAACTCTGAAAATGGAAGTAATTCACATTCTATATGTTGTTTCTATAGTCAGTATCTTATCCCCATATAAAAATTTGATAGAATAATAGTCCTATATCCATTCAATTTTGTTTTTCTATCAAAAATGTTCCAAAATTTTTAAATTTATTTACATTCTTAAGATGTAATAGGTATTAATGCTATAACCTTAAGACTCTGCGCCTAGATGCGACAGTAGGGACCTCTACAAATCTTAACACAATATTAACGACTTTACCGAACAGACGTAATGAAAATATTCCTTTCATCACTGGCTGCTAGTTTATTATTTATTCAAAAAAATAAGTCTTTATTAAGAACATTTTGTAAACTAAATTTTGAATTGAAAACAGTGTCACAATATTCAGAAATAAAGATCGCTGTACAGCATTTTTAATTGTTGTAGGCTTACAGGTTTCTTTTAATAAGCGTTAAAAAATTTACTTATTTAATTTAAAATTATGGCCTAGCGGTTAGCATAGCTACCTTCCAAGCAGCTGGCCCGGGTTCACTTCCCGGTCAACGCTTTGACATATATATATATATAAAATTTAATAATGTAAGATTGATAAAAAAAATTTTTTTTTTGATGAATAATATTACCACCAAACTGCTAAAACTCACTTCTTTTTTTATTTTGACTACATATATCTGCTTCATTTTTTTCAGTTTTATTTCACTAATTATCATTAAATCATTTTGGTCAGTTGTCGAACTTTTATCTTCAAATTCTCTGTTGTTTATGATACATCGCATGCATCAAGCAGAAAAAAAAATTATCTCACACTTCTTTTTTTTTTTTGCATTTGTCTGGCCACCGAAGCATGTCTATAATGTTTGATTTTTGAAATCACTTTGAGTCTCTGGTAATCATTCATCCATGATTTAAAGCAAACTGTTTAATAAAATCTATCAAAGCATATGTACTGAAATATAATATTTCACCATGCTTATTACAGATTTTTATTATAGTTTTATATCAGAACGAATCAGATTTTTTAAAGTAAACTCTTATTGGATAAACACTCCTTAAGACAATTCCATGAATAATAACATAACAAGCTTGGTGATTATTTGTCTTTTAGACATCAAGTGCATCGTAGTATGAGATAGTGTGGAGAGGTGAGGGTCTTGTGAAAGTTTGAGCTCAAAATACCCTATATATAACAAGCTTGTAAATTCAAATTGAGAATTTTAGTGATTAATTGCTGTTACAGGTTAGGATTTGAATTATCATTATTTTTTAAGCAATAAATTTCCTAACAATACGCTTTGGGTAGGAACTAGTTTTATTCTTCAATCATAATCATTATAAACTGATCACAAATAATATTTATAATGATTATTATAATATTCTTTTTCTTATATTCTACTTACAATACAATTCACAAAATGCAATTTTTTAAAGTGAGAATGTTTCCAAGTTATTTTCTAGTCTTCATGATAATAAATCAATGTGTTGAACAAACAATCAGAAGTATATTTGAATTCCCAAAACAAGCGTGATTATTTCCAATAATTTTGGCCACAACATGTGAACTGAAATCTCCAAAAAGAAACACTTGGGTATTTATCAATATTGATGAAATTGATCAATTCCACTGTTTAAATCTGATGTTGAACTTAATCATTCATAAAATAAAGCAGATAACACTGCTTAAAACAATTTTTTATTATCTTTATATTTTTCATTTACACATTTAGAAAATTCAACAGTAAAATTACAGTAAGATATACCTAATAGTGAATCCAATATATGCACTGTCCTTTCATTTATTAAACTGCCTTTCTGAAAATTTATAACCAAATAATGTATATTATTTGACAATCAGTGGCCAATAATTTACATGTGCAGCAATTATAAACAAATTATGAATTGGTATACATCAAGTTCTGCTGCTAATGTTTTTGGGTTGTTACATGGCTTGAATACATATGTAAACTATTGGAGAGATAGAAACTCCAATCTGTTAATTATGAAAATGCAAAATCCCCTAACACAGTGGTACACAACCTTTTTATACTTGGGAACCCCATACTCAGACTAAAATTTTATGCTACCCATTATATATTATTTTGCCATCCTATTATAAGAATTACTATTATTTTTCCAACCTTTACCCATCTTCTTCCTTGCTACATTCTTTATCATATTCTGAAACTTTGGTTTTTATTACCCATTTATCCATTAAAAATTATAACTTCTATCATGTACATAAAAATTAGAAACAGGATTTAAAAAATATTTAATTGTAAACATTGTGACAAAAAATAAATATGATAAATGTATAATAATACTTAGTTCTTAGTAGATCTGTTGATTTGTAGCAATTATAACTTTTTAACCTGTTTTACACATCAATGTTAAGAGAATACTAGCACAAAGAACAAAACTCTGAATGTGAACAAAAAAAATGAGAGCAATATAAGCGGAGAGTCATTATGATATGCTGTTTATACAAAGCAGATTGGAGTATAAAAAAGGAAATGTTTAAACACAAAAGCGGTCAGACTCACAATAATGAGTTGAGCATTTTTCATGTTTTGTTTTTTAAAAATAGTATTTAGGTTTTTGTTTTTTCAATTAAAAATTTATTACCTAACATGAGAATTTCTCAAAATTTTCACACACTCCAACAATGTTTCTGTGACCTCTTGAGGGTTGTGATCCACAGGTTGCATACCAATAATCTAGTATACAAAATCCATTTTGATTAAAAAAAAAAAGAATCCACTTTCATTTCACCATTTAATATCTTATATAAACATGCAAATCAAATATAAAATCCAACTCCCAATTAATCCAAGATGTCTTTGAAGCTTCCTTGGAATTGGCTTATAGTTAAATTTATATCATAAAGTTAATTTCTATTTATTTAAAAATCTTGATAAATAACTATCTATATGGCAAATCTATATCTTTTCAAAGTTACTATTTGTTCATGTTAATGTTTTAACAACACACATTTGATGACTAAAAATTTTATAAGGATTAGAAATGAATAGTAAAAACTATCTCGACCTTAAATAAAAGTTAATTCAAAAGAAACTGCAAAAACTTGGCAGTCAATTTAAAATTAGCCCTTATTTATCTACACACACACACATATATATATATATATATATATATATATATATAAGATCTTAGACAACTAGATTAAGAGGTTCATTTTCCATTTGTTTGTAGCAGATTTTGTACACTTGAAAATGTTGTATTTATATAGTTAGCACTTCAGAGGTTTATCTCTCATATTTATGAGTGCTATAATATTTTGTTTATATATATATAAGTTCCAAATAATTTTAACGGTAAATATAAAATATATCTTAATTAATCAATAGAGCGCGTTTTCCATTAATATTTTTGTACCATTTACACATAAAGTAAATGTAAAATTACAAAAATTTTTATGGTCAAAGAATACTAAGGCAGTATTTAATTTCTACGTACATATTTAATACAAGTATATTGTCTATACGGAACATAATTAGAAGAATTTGAACTCAGACTTTCAAGCTCCCTATATCTGTCCACTCCATCTTATACAACGGATACACATACGTGTGAAAACGATAAATGATCTTTAATATATATATGTGTGTGTGGTAGATGTTGATATGGGCCAACTAGTGAGTAGCTGGTTCAGTATGAAATTTATATATTGGATATTTTTTTCATATGTATATGGTTATATGTATCAGTTGTATAAGATGGAGTGAATAGATGCAGGAAGCTTGAAAGTCTGAGTTCAAATCCCTTCCAATTACATTAAGTTCAGTATAGACAATATATTTGCATTTAAATATTATATGCTCAGCCTGTATTCTGCCCATCCCTCTTCCATGTATTTAAATGGATATATTAATGTCCTATACATGAGGGGTCAGAATGACTTAAGGTCAACATAGGTATGACAAAAATATTGGCATCAACAAGGACTTTGAGTGCTCCATCATCAGATTTTCAATGATATGGATGGCTGGGGGGTTGGAGAGGGTTGGGGCAAATATATATATATATATATATATATATATATATATATATATATATATATATATATATATATATATATATATATATATGGGAGATGATAATCTGGATCAACTGACATATGTTGGTTTAATATAAAGTATGAATATTGGAGATTATTTATCTTTTTCATATGTGTGGTCATGTGTATTGCTTGTATAAAATGGAGTGGATAGATATAGGGAGCTTGAAATCTGAGTTCAACTCCTTCTAATATATATATATTAAAATGAATAATGTCTTATTCACTTCAGTGTCAGCTATGTGGTCTTCCACATAGCTGTCAGAGTTCAGATGAATGTTAATAAATACAACATACCAAAATTTTTAAATACTATTGTATAAAATAGAACAATTGGTTTAAAATAAAATAGGTAATATGCAAATGTTAGAATAAACTATTAAGTGTCATATTTTAAAATAATTTAATAGGTTTGTTAAAACTGTTTAAATTTATGAGAAACTTGTAAATTATGGAATATTTTCTCTTATCAAAAATGTAAAAAATGTATTGCAAAGCAATTCACTAAAGAAATAGATTTTAAATAATTAAATTAAAAATAAGTTAATAGAAAAAGATTAAGCAAGAGATTCAAAAACAAGGAAAAAAATCAGGCAATTTAATAATTACAGTGTTTTTCATGTTCAATCAGTTAATTAAAATCAGATCATGAAGGTGTCACAAATAAAATATCATTAAAGGTGTTTAAAACAAAATCAAAGGTGTGGAGAATAGATCCAAGGGTGTTAAAACATCAAAAACCTATATATTGTAATGGAATGGGATCTGGTATTGAATGATGGAATACCTAATAGGCCATCAAATTAGGTGAGAAGGAAAAACTTTAAATTCCTGAGATCCTTAACTCATGACCAACTTCAATCTCAAACATGGAAGAATGGGATAAATGTATATGGCAATCTCAGGGTTTCTCCATACAGTTTCGTCTATTCTTTCTCATTTTTAATTTTCATTAAGTCCTAGGATTTGAACTCAGGGAATGTATGCATATTAGATGAGTATGATGAATTGATGATCAAATAAGATAATGCACTGACAATTGAATTTACTTTAAAATAATATGCTTAAAATTTTTATTTAAAAATAAAAATAACAATTTACTGATTTTGGACATCCATGTTTATTCCTTGATTTATCATATCAATATTTTTTTTTCCCTTTCAAAGGATAACCATTTGACATTTTATTGTACAATTGAAGTTAGATCAAAAAAATATTTTAAATATTATTAATATTTATATATTGCTTACTTTCTAATTTAGAGTGATTGAAATTATTATTCCAATAAGAAAATATATGTACATTAACTATTTCGATCTATGAAGATCATGATTTTAAGAACTCCCTCCTGCTATTATTTGTTTCAGTAATGATAGTAAATCTCATT
This sequence comes from Epiperipatus broadwayi, assembly GCA_028023455.1. Taxonomy (NCBI): domain Eukaryota; kingdom Metazoa; phylum Onychophora; class Udeonychophora; order Euonychophora; family Peripatidae; genus Epiperipatus; species Epiperipatus broadwayi. The sequence continues at coordinate 1,327,057 of JAQFVV010006243.1, forward strand.
TACACTGAGTTTTTAGTCATTCATACTGAAAAATAAATAAAATAATAAACAGAAATTAGAATGGATAAACAAATAATATTGTTCCTATATATGTGAAGGCAATTAATGTTTTACAAAAGAGAATCTTATTTTCATCTTTAATGATGATGACTTTCATCTGCAAGCAAATATTACCTAGATCTATATTTTATTTTCAATTAAAAAATTTTAATGGTACCCCCCCCCTTAAAAATATACAAATGATAGATTGACCCATTGTGAAGGAAAGAAAATGCATGAAATTAATTGTATATCAACCTAAAATTATTGCAAATCAAGAAGGAAAAAGTCTCAAGAATATTGAGAATGTCCACATTTTACAGTGTCTAATTAGTTAGTTGGGTTTGAACACTTTAGAACATTCTTCCTGATGATTTGAATTTCACTTTTTTATATGGTATCCCTAGGGTTGGCAAAATGGAATCCTAAGATCTGAGTAGTGCATTCATTAGGTGGATATTTTCCAGTTAAGTTGAATATTATTTTTTTTGCAATTATAGATCCATAGTTGACAGACTCTTCCCCATGAAGTTACCTTATACTTAGATATGCATTGCTATTTGTATATTTATCTGAATATTTAAATATAGTCTTTGAATTTATTGGGTAGCTAAATATTCTTCTTTTGAGCATCTTAGGTTAGAATTGATATGATTCTTCAGTTAGGAATTTCAAGATATTCTTTAAATGGAGAATAGATTTAAAATTTGCCTCTGGATTTTCTAGTTTAAAATTCTCAATTGGTCAAATTGAGTTCCCTTTATCAAAATTTCCTTGTTGTTTTATAGTCTTGCTTTTGATGGTTGTTGGTCATTATTTTTCAAACACGAAGATCGAACACAACCTTCACTGAGTGGATGTTGATTAGTCAAAGTGTTTTTTTAATCCCCTTTTTTAAAAAAATGTCATTCAAAAAATATCTTTTGCCAATCACCAAAATTAGGTTGTTTTTTTTTTTAAATGTTAGTTTGATTCTTTTAAACCACAAGTTTAAGTTCATGTATTGAGTTGATTATTTATGTAATGTTTTAAGATTCATATATATGTATAAGGGATTAATGGTAAACGTTTTTAATTATTATTTCTTCCCTTTAAAGTTTTATGGTTTTGTTGCTTGTGTTTGAATTCGGTCTTTATTCTTATGTTATCATGATGCATGTGTTATACAGTCATTTATGACAAAGTTGTTAATAACGAGAAATAAATATAAATTTTTTTATAACTTTTATCAATTTTGAACATTTAATTTGGTATGTGAGTTTTAGTATGTATTTATTTTATATATGTTATATAAGAAATTAAATATTTTCTTATGTAATAATGTTTATGAGTATTATTATTCCTTTTGGAAGTCATATTTTATTTGGATTACTTTTACTATATTTATATACATAGTCCATAATGGATTCTATATCAAATAGATTGGTGCGGAATTATAACATTTTGATTGATGAGGGGGTTTAATGGTTTATGTGTGTATGTAAGATGCAGTATTACTACATGGTTAGTATTTTTAAAAGTGGTCAATCTGGATTTATGTTTTAGTAAATACAATCTGGAGTCTCACATTTATCAAGCTTCAAGGCTGACTGAGTAAAAAAGAGGAAAACTGCTGAAATTTACCCCGTTCTCTGACATACCTGATCATGCAATTTTTTGAATGAATCTCTAATTAAAATAAAGAATCAATGCTTAAACTTAAAATTTCAAAGGTAGGAGATTGTTAAAGGTTATTATAAATGAATTCAACTATTTACCATCATGGAAGAAATCGAATTCCCAAGCTACAGAACTTGTGTTTTATAGATATAATAAATATCTCCATACTTCCCCATTCTTTTTTAAATACACATAAATAAAGATATAATAAAAGACAAATGACCCCCAAGATGCATTTCGTGCTGAACCAGCACTCATCAATTGGCCCAGGTCACGATCTCTCACATGCTTTGTAAGTTAAAAAAAAAAATTTAGATTATTACTTTAATGTATTAATCATTTTAAAGTTTTATTTTAACAAACTATTTTTTATATTATTGTTTGATTAAAGCAGGAAGCAAAAGTTAAAAAAAAAAAGTCATTTGAGTTTTAAAATAACTAAAGTAAAAAAAAAGAAAAGATTTATATATATATAAAAAGGAAATTCACTTCATCTTGTATTTACAATATATATGTTATGATTTGCTAACATTTTTTTAAAAAAAGTTTTCTTTAATTAATGTGAAATTATTAAATAAATAATTAAAGGTGTAATATTCACTTTAAAACAAATGCGCAATAGTTAAAGCATCCATGTAAAAAAAAAAAAAAAGGTATTAATACTTTAAGTTAAAAGTTTATTTTGAAATTCAATCGAATCCATTTATACGTATATGTACCCTCAGATTAATTACTGTGATTTAAAATTTATGTATGTTAGAACTTATGCAATTATTAGATCGCTGTTAAATGGTTTATTATACACAATATCTATATGGTGAATTTATTCGTGGTGTTCTGTAAATTTAGGGTCAGATTCAAAGGACTACCTCAGCTAATTAAGGCATATTAATAGTAAATTGGTGTCACATTAAAAGAATTACCTTATATAATTAGTTTGTGTAGTTGTTAAATTGGGATTTGGACCTAAACTGGTCACTTCCTAAAGTTATCATTGTAAAGAAAGGTGTATTAGTTATAATTATGCTATATTAGATGTATGTATATGACTCTGCTATTAAGCCTATGATATAAATAAATATATTATATTTGCGAGGGTTGTCCATATATATGAATACAGTCAGGGTGTAATAAAGGTGAAGGATTTATCCTGTGTCAAATGTGCTCTATCATAACAAAGTTTGATGGAAAGATTAAAGTTTTAAAATTAATCAAAATAAGCTTTGGACACTTTATAAATAATTTTCACCTTGCTTGTGAACTAAAAAAAAGGTGATAAAAGAGATTACAGAAATGGTCTTATGGGAGAGAAAAAAGGAACATTATATTTTGTCTGACAATTATATTATTTTATAATGAACAATTGTTTTGTTATTGGTTTAAATAATGTTAACCCCTTTATATATATTATCTAGTTCATATATTTATTCCATATCCAGTTCATCAAAAGTAACTTAATTAATATGGGATCTGGCCAGGTATTGCAAATAAGGGCTGTGCAGTGGTCATCATTATCTTCATATTAAAGAAAATATATGCCAATCTATTTCCTGATGTTTAATGTCTGGTGGTGCCTGAGACAAAATAAATGTAAATAATTTAAGCATGTATAGTGGGACTATTACTATATGTATATGTATGATGGACTAACTAATCAATTCTCTTTTAATTTCTCAAAGTGTGGTGAACAATGGAAGCTTAGGCAGATAGAGAGTAAGAATATTCTAATCAAAATATGTAAGTAATTATGCCAGACTACACATTGCTGCTATAAATGTAACTGAATAGAAAGTTGAATGGCTTTACCAATCACAACATTGTATGACAAATATAATAATATGAGATATATTTGCTATGCATAGCAAAATGTAAGTAAACTGGCATGAATGTATGTTTAATTTTACGCTTTTTTAAAATATCTCAATGAGCACACAGGTGATGCAGTCAATAGACATATGCTGAATAAATAATGATGACCATTCTAATGTACTTGTTAGGTAATCTTAACTATATTATTATATGATGAAATGTGCTACTCTCCAAATGTATCTCTCAGAAATTAAATCATCTATCTAAAAATCTGCCATAGAGTAATGCAATAATAATGACTTGAATTTATTATTGATAATGATGTAATTGGGGCACCACCACATTAAGATATTAACTAAATTTAGAAATTAATATTTGACTGTCACAAACATCTGCTAATCTTATATATCTTAGATATACAATGAATTTAAGAATAAATAATGATACAAATTTTTAATTTAATAAATACGTAATTTAATGAAATAAAGTTTGAACATAATATAAGTGAGCATTTTCCATAGCTAAATAATTAATAAATCTCTTGGCACATGCACATATTCATATTAAGAGCTATACTACTAATTTTAAAATCAAATCATTATTTAAAATTCTACTGTATCTTATATTTCTAATAAGATGTATTTCAATTCAAAATATACATGGAAATTCTTACATCCTGTAAATAAACAGCACATATTGCCATAGTGATTTTAAGTTATAGGTAACCAATGAGTAAAATAAATTATGGGTGAGACAATTTTCCTCTCTTTCCTACTTAAATACAGGTTCACATTTCTAAATGTAAGCAAATAATAAGTAAAAAATAAATATAATATTTAAATACATGTATAATGTTTATACTAAACTTAATGTAATTAGAAGGGACTTGAACTCAGAATATGTCTATCTTATACAACTGATACACATAACAACATATACATGATAAAGATAAATGATCTCCAATATATATTTTGTGCTGAAGCAGCACTCTTTAATTGGTTCAGATCATCATCTCCTATATATATGTACAATCAATGCTCAGTTTATGCTAAGGTAGCAAATTTTCAAACTTTAATAGACAAGTTTCAATCTTCTCTGCCCACCAGCTCAAAGCCCTTGTTGATGCTAATATTACTGTCATACCCATGTTGACTTTAAAACACCTGACTCATCATAGAAAACCTTAATATGTCAATTTAAATTTACAACAGAGTGATGCATAGAATACAGGCTGAATATGTAATATTCAAATATAAGTATATTACCCATACTAAACTTAATGTAATTAGAAGGGACTTGAATTGAGACTTTCAAGCTCCTACAGATATGAACTCTTACTTATATAACCAATACACATGACCACATGTGAAAAAGATAACTGAACAATATACATATTTTGTACTGAACCAGCATTCATCAGTTGATGCAGATCACTATCTCTCACACATATATACAACCAAGCACCATCGGAATTTATAGTGATATGGATGGCTAAAGAGTTGGAGAAGATTGCTGCTTGTCCATTAAAGTTTAAATATTTGCTATAAATGTAAACTGAGCACTGATTAAATATATGTGTGGGAGATACTGATCTGGACCAAATAATGAGTGCTGATTCACCACAAAATACATATCTTGGAGATCATTTATCTTTTTCACATGTATGTGGTTATGTCTATCAGTTGTATGAAATAGAGTAGATAGCTGTAGGGAGCATGAAAGTCTGAGTTCAAGCCCCTTCTAATTACATAAAGTTTAGTATGTATTTAAATATTATATATTCAGCCTGGAATATACCCATCCCTCCTCTGTATATTTAAATGGTCATATTAATGCCTTATGTGTGAGGGATCAGAGTGACTTAAAGTCTGCATGGGTATGACAATAATATTGGCATCAACAAGGGCTTTGAGCATTATATCCTTGAATCTTCAATGATATGGATCACTGAAGAGTTGGAGAAGATTGAAGTTTGTCCATTAAAGTTTGAAGATTTGCTATCTTAATATAAACTGAGCAGTGATTGTATATACATGTGAGAGATGTTGATCCAGACCAATTGATGAGTGCTGGTTCAGCATGAAATAAGTATATTGGAGAATATTTATCTTTTTCACATATGTGTTCAATGGTGGTTTAGATTCAGAACTGAACAAGTGCTGCACTTGTGGGTGATACATGGAGTTGAATGTATGCAAGATAATCTTTAACAGTCTCATTCACTACCACAAGAACCTTCAATTGACAACCATTAGCATTTTTGTCAATGCTATTACTAATATCACAGAAGTAGTCCAAATGAGCATCATTGCCAGTAGGGTGCTTGAAATCAAATTTATTAAAATTAGTACATTGTTTAAAATAATCTATCAATGTTTGTATTTTCTCTATTTCTCATGATCAAGGACGATACAATTCTCATTAAATACTGCAAAGGATTTGGATTACTGCATACAGAAGGATAATTAATCCTATTCAACAGCATTGTTAATTGCTTTTTATCATCACAAACTTTGAGAAATAGCTTATATTTGATGCAGGTTTTGCACATGCATCTACTGATATGGTTTCCATTACATTCAGCCATGGCAGGTTTTCCACTTTCAGCAGGACTGCTAGGTTCATTCATTGAAGTCAAAGTAAGCATTCCTAAAATGTAGTTTATACCATTTAAATTTAGCAGAATAAATTCACCTTTATCTTGACACAAAAACTAAATAACGCAAGAATACTGTCACAAGAAGGCAGAAGATGCCTCTTGTCAAGACATTAATAGCAGCTGACCAACTAAGCATAAATTCTAAGTCATCACATGTTTATAGTTATGTGTATCAGTTGTATAAGACAGAGTAGTAGCTGTAGGAAACTTGAAAGTCTGAGTTAAGGTTGCTTCTAATATATATATATATATATATATATATATATATATATTAGTTAATGTTACTGAAATTTGATATATATATATATATATATATATATATATCAAATTTCAGTAACATTAACTAAATAGATAATGGAATAAAAACACATCTTTAAATATAAACAAATTTAATAATGAAAAAATTTATAAAAATTGGTTAGAATAATAAATCTAAATGACCTCATCTAAGCTTAAATTGTTTGATTTTTAGTTGCATCTTTTAATATGCCTTTAATTTATTTTAACAAGTATGTGTACACCAAACTTGGAATTTAAATCTTTAGAAATCTACTTTTTGCCTAACAGTTTTCTTTCTTCATTAATTTTTTTTTTTACTCTTGTTATCATATTATTTTATTTTTCAATGCTTTTTCAAATGAATTTTCACCATTTCACATGGACATTTTGAATATTATGTTTTCTATTTGATCAATCATATTATAATAGCAGAAAGATATGTTCAAACATCTAGAGACAAACTTCTAAAAGTCAGAGAGTTACATCTTGACAGAACTAATTGCAACTAATGCAATTGGAGTTGTTTAGCCACACATTTAATGGTTTATTAAAACATAATTTGTATTTTTCATGTTTCTAACAGTAAGACAACTTCAGATTTTATATGGATTACTAAGATGTCATTATATTATAGCAATTACTGGATAAACTGTGTGATGTCTCTTTATTTCTGATAAATATATTTATGGACACAATTTGCATACGTTTTAAAAGCAACTATTTTTGCTGAATTGTCAGCTGATATTTAAGCCCAAACTTTACATATCCTCTCATGAGATAGTTATGCTCAAATATAAACACCATTTGTTTTTAATCCCATGTTGTTTTTGAATTACATTTCATTAATGAATCAAAAACATTTCTGTATATTCATAAATAAGTTTTATTGTCTACTGTCAAAATTATTCCTAAGGCAGTTTAATGGATTAAAAAATATCAAAACAAGTTAATTATTTTTATCAAATTTAAAAATAATTTAAATTTCCATCCTTCTTTTTAATAATCACCATTTTTTGATATATCCCAAACTTTAATTTTTATCAAATCATTACAAATCCAATCATTACAAATTGTTTCATACTAAAGAAAAAGATTTTACAGATATCGAATCTGTTTTTAAATTTACAATATTTTACACCCAATATCTTATTCATAAATTTGTTTAAAAACGGTACTTGTTTCTCTGAAGATTTGTGATGATAGTATTGTAGTTGTATTTAATGTTCGATTATTTCCATCACTAATATTAATTGTTAAATGTTTTTTTTATTTTATTTACTTTATTTAAACTTTTCAATTACATTCAACTGTTTAGTCAGATTAGTGTATAACATAACGTTTTGAATGGAATTATTCTTTGACAGAAAAACCTATTTGGTTAGAGCATTGTCTTAAATTCAATATTCATGAATCTAAAGACCCAGGTTCGATTGTCTTGTTAGTTCAGTCAATGGTCAGTCCAGAAAAACTTGAAGAGGAGAGAACAATACCACTCAGAATGCTGTGTTGTATATTAATCTGTGTACTATTACTTACAGTTGAATGTATTTGAAAAGTTTAAATAAAATTTGCATTTTTCTAAAATCATTTAACAATCAATATTAGATTATGGAATATCTACATATTATTTTACCATTTTATTATATTATTCATTCACCTTTTTATAGTGCAGATGGAGATTAACAAAACAACTCTTTGTCTTAGCTCATTTATTACTCCTAAACAAACAAATAATTTGATCAGAATAATTTCCCTTAATATATTTTTACTTAAGAATAAGTTAAATATAATAAATAATCCTGCTACTTCATTAATAATCTGTTGTACTTCATTTTTAGTAATCTTTATTTCATATTTTGATAAGGAAAGGCTAATTTAATATGAAAAAGCTGAAAATTTAATAAATTACACTTTATATATATAATAGCGATAGGTAATCTTTTCTGACAGCTAGTCAGATGAAGTATCAGGCTGCCTAAATAAAAAAAAGTTTTTACTGTCCAATAAATACATACTATAATATTGCTATCATGCCAGAAAATTACTTTTTATTTTATGTGTGTTAATTTTAGCGCATGTATGAAGAGTAGTTGCCTCCACAATGTTAGATATATAAATCGCTTTCTTACTAATTATTATTTCTATTTTCAATGAATTTTCACAAAATAAAACTTATAAAATGTGTTTCGGAATTAGGATGTCAAGTACCATATATATATATGAATGTGTGTACCCAAGCATGTAATTAAATTATTCCCACTACAACCAGAGAACAAAAAATTTTGCGATGAAATTTTTATGCCATAATTTTTGTGGGGTAACTTAAACGCCTTTTATTAATCAACAATATCTCTTCACAGGAACTTCCGGTTCTATGAATATCAGCTTCCGGTTTACCGAGTGTTCTAAAACTAATGTAACTTGCAAAAAAAAAAAAAAAAAAAAATTAAAAAATTGACATGTTCAAATTAAAAAAATTCAATACATTTTCATCTGAAATAATTTTCTGCAAAATTCTTTGAATTTCGAAATACATTGATTAATTAGCAGAATTTATAATATGTGGTAACTCATTAGATATGCACTTTATGAAAAATTACAAAGGTTATTTAGAATTATATAAACTTAATAAGTTTTATTTGAAGCATTTTTGCCAGAATGCATTGTTTTGAAATATAATGAAGATTGTTATAAAAAATATTTTCTGACATTAAAAACATTATTGATAAACAAAATTTAACATTTTTGAGGTAAAATTGAAGTTTTCCAAGTTTTGAAAAATTTTTATATATAATTCTTTCTCCAGATTTTTATTCTTTGTTGCTTCAATTACAGCCATCTCGAATATCTAAGTAACGTGGCACCTTGCCCGATATGTAAACAATATTTAAAATTTTAAATCGTTAGAGCAATAAAAATGGATTTAGTACTTAATCATTTATCTTTACATAAAGTTAAAAATATTCCATTTAAAATCAATCAATTCCTCAAGGTTCACCATTTAATTCTCTCTTGTTTATGCTACATATAAATCTAATGCTCAATGCACTAGAAAAAGAACTCTGTGGGATTCACATCTCATACTAAGACACAATAAATCATGCATCATACACATGGATGATGTCATAGTCTTCCTAACAACAACAATAACAACAAAACTCCAGCACTGTTAATGATGCTAAATAAATGTACAAATACATATAAACTAGAATTCAATTTTGACAATTGACAAATCATGTGCTCAGTACATATTTGCAGGTGAAAAACACCCAGATATTTAGAAGTAAACACATGACATACTTAGGATTTTCACACTATCAAAATTACTTGGAAAATTATCAAGTTCAATAAAAAAATACAGTAACATCATTATCAAAAGTATACTTCTTATTGTATATCAAAGCAAGTAGTTGGTAGCAGACGGTTGTGGGTTCGCCTCCCGGACGATGCTATGTATATGAAAAAATATCATTTATTAAGATGTTAATCAGCACAAAAATTACATATTTTAATCCAGTAATTTTTTTTGTGAAAATCAAACTTCTGTGAGAAGCAAAAAACTGCCGCCATCTAAATCAGAAAATTATAAGCACATCCTAGTATCAATGGATTGTGTTTAGATTGAATACACACATATTTACAGTACAGAAAACAATTCACTTCCTATCAACCATGAAGAACATTCTACTCAAATTAAAACAATAATTACTGTAATCCCAACAGATAAGCCAGCCCCACATTCAAAACATTGGGCAACAGTCCTTAAGCCTATTATATCCACACATCTTAAAACAGAATTCCATCAAGAAAAATGCACTTATTGGAAAACCTATACTCATTGTATCTGAATCCAGAAGAAAGAAGTATCATATCAATGTTGGAGATTAATAATAAGTAACTTTGGCCAAAGTTCAAGCATGGATGCTTATCAAATTTAACATGAGATTACTGCCAACATTATATTTCCTCAAATATAAAATATAGAACACATTGATGCCATACAGTGTCTATGCCACAGAGGATCAAAATCATTTTCTGCTTCAATACAGCAGTCTAGAACTTCCCAGAATTTATATAAATACAATGTATAGGAAAAAGAACAACATTATTCATTATTTTCCAGAAGGCTTGTGATGATGGCATATTAGATGTGATAATATGTTGAACTATTGACATCATTTGTCAGTAAATATTGAACTTTTAGAAAATTTTAAATTTTATTTTAACTTTTCAAATACAAACAATTTGTTAGTAATAACATGCAAATAGACAACACAGGTTAGTAATTATACAATGTTTCAAATAGTATTATTCTCCACTCTTCTTCAGATGTTGCTGGCCTGACCAGTGACAATATTAGCATAGGAATCAAACACACACCTTTAGATTTTCAAATATTGAATTTTAAGGCAATGTGCTAACCAACTGAGGTATTCTGTCAAAAGTAACAGATTTTATATATTTATATATGAGACTTGGTTCAAATCTTTCTGAGAGCTTCAAATTTTTTTAATACTTTTTTCTAAGAACAAAGATAATTAGAGGTTTCCATACATTGTGTATTGTCACACTGGATTGGTTTATAGGATTATTTGCCATTGTCTTAGAGCAGCTTCCATGAATTTTCTTCTTTGCACTTTTTCCTCTCTATCCAATATTTTTGTATTTTCCTAAGATCGTTAATACATATTGGTCTGCTACTGTAGACACATCTTTTTTCTTTTAACCATTAGTTTATGTTTTTTCAATTGCTGTTCAACAGGGCATCAGGTCTCACCAATATACTTCCTTCTACATTAACATGGTATTTCATAGATGTAGTTTTTGTTCTTTAGCATTTCCAGTTTAGGCTTGGTAAAAGTTAAAATTTCTTGAAGTGTGGTATGGCTTTGGAAAGTTGTTTTAATGTTAATTGACTGCAGATTTTCTTTAATTTGTCCACCATTGCTGTTATGTATAGATACACTACAATAATAATAACTTTTTTTCTTTCTGTGACTCTTTTTGTTGTTTATTAAAAGTTTTCTTTATTATAGATGATGGATAACCATTCTTCATGAGAGTTTGTTCTATGTGAATCTTTTCACTTTCTAAATCATTGGATTCTGAACAATCTTCCTTTGCTCTGTCCCATAGTAACAGTATAATTCCATGTTTAGTGCTTCTCATATGATTGAATGTATATCCCTTCCAGTGTGTGATTTCCTATATACTATTTATTTTACTTTGACTGAGGGAATTTTGTCACAAGAACATCTAATAATGTCAATTTTTTATTCTTGTTTTGATTCCATTGTGAATTTAATTGGCTCACTCATTCATACAATCATCACCAAATGCAAACAGCACAAAATCTGCAGTACTACATTTATGTTCTATGCATTGTGATTAGTGCATATTTCTGAACAATAATAGCAGTTGAACTCAGCCAAACAATTTTAAAAATAATTTGGAATAATTAAAATAAGAGACAAAAAAATATCTCTCCATCAGATACATGCAACATCTTGTACTGTCACAGGTATATTTCTATCTTGTACTGTCACAGGTATATTTCCATCCTGTAATATGTTATACGTATCTCTTAATTTCATAGTCACAAAATCATTTTGGTTCTTTTACCAATTACTGTAACTATTTTCCCCCCTAAATACAATGTAATGTTAATTATTCCTGGCTACATTTTCTTTGAAACGAAAATATTAAAATGTTAAAAAATATTTTAAAAATTTTAATCACTGAAAATTTTCAGTTATCTATTTAAAAAAAGGTTGCCAAAAATATTCAACATCACATAAAATAACAAATATGTTTTATATTTACGATTTGCTAACCCTTTGCATGCATGCACACACAATCCATTCAAATAAACAATTATTTTGATAATATCATTATGTAATATAGATCAATGTTTTCCAAATGTTTTAAAATATGAAAAATATTATATATCTAATATGTGCAGAATAGGATCTTTTCACTTCTAGAAATGTTCAGTTGTTGTTCTAGTTTGAGATGCAGAAATTAAGAGTACAGTAGGCAATAGCAAATTATCACCAATGACAATCGAATGTTAATACTTTCTCAAAGTATTCTCATACCCAGTTATTTATTACCAACAAACAAACTAAGTTAAATAGAGTTATAAAATTATTTAATCTATTGACAACTTTCAATTTAATTGATAATAACTAGCTCATATTAGTGAATACAAAAAACTAGCAGCATAATTTGCTTTGGTTCATTATCCACAATTGTAATATATATATATTGAAATCTTAAACTGGATTCCAAGAGACTGTAAAAGACCCAAAAAGAGATCACATGTGAGATGGATGGATGAAATAAGAAAGTGTGCAGGGGTGATGTAGAGAAAAAAAACTAAAGATCAGAGAAGGATTGACTTGGATCCATCCTGCAGTGGATTAATAATAGTTGATGATGATGTAGATAAAAAAAAACCATTGAAATAATTGATGTGTTAAAAATGGTCACAGTGTAAAGACATATACATAAGATAAACTTTTATTAAGATAATTTTTATTCCCTAAAAGTGACAATTTTTAATGGTTACCAAAATGTTTAGATATAGCCTGGTATCTTAGTGGATATTCTTATTTTAAAATACATATCTGATTTGCTGTTAAACATTTTGTTTATATTAAAAAAAAGTTTCTCAATTTAAGCGATTCTGGAAAAAATATAACCTTAAGTATAAGTACTAAAAAATCTCACTACACAGAGGCAAAACTCTTCATAGAGTTTAGTGGATTAATACCAATCCTGCCAAATTTCACTAATTAACAACTAGAAAGAGCAGAGTAATAATTAAGCCTAAAATCTAATTCAATCTTGGTTCTCAACAAATAGTAATTGATGGGGCTAATAAATTACCAAATGCAACAGTAGAAAATATAATTAGCAATCATGAAAAAAGGCTGTGTCCAAAATAATTGGATTACAAGAGTTCAAATTAAAAAAAACAACAAATTAATTTCTTAGAACTTTTTTTTTCAAATCTTGTTTTATTTACTGAAGCATTTTTCATTTCAATTTTCTTCCAAGTTTCAACCATATTATATTAGCATTGTCCAAATTATTCATATAAAATATATAATTTGTATAAATATATGTTTGCACAGAATTTACAAAAACAGCATAATAAAATATTTTCACAGAAATTATACTTTTATTTTTATTTACTTTTATATTTGTTTTTTTTTTCTTTTACTTTTTTTAATTAAAAATCCTTCAATTATTTATAATTATTATTCTATAATTGCACGGAATATTCCTAACAGTGTTTCTATTCAAAACCGGTTTTCTCTTTCTTATGATTAAACTTTCTTTAAATTAATCTTTCTTTATAAAATCTAAAATTTCGAACACTTTGATTTCAAAATTTAAATGCTTGGATTATTTCACATGCTAGTACATATTAAAATTTCTATCTTTTAAATGATGTTTTAATCTGGTTTTCAATTTATTTTTTGTTTTTCCTTTATATAACATTTTTATTATTGTGTTTTCATATAATATTAAGTATTGAATATCTTTTAGTAAAATTTCTAAGATATTCAATACTCAATACAGTATTATCTTTTTATCTTTCTTATAATCTAAGTAATTCACAATATAAATTCCTTTCAAAATTTACAATCTTTTTTAAAATCATTTATCAATTTATTGAAACATTTTTATTATCTCTCTTACAATCTAAGTAATTTATAATATAAATTCCATTCAAATTTAACAATCCTTTTTTTAAAATTTACATCAATTTATTGAAATTTATCTATTTTTTGTATACTGGTTTAATTAAAATTTTATTATTATATTTCCTGTTTTTGAGCTTTATTATTTTATTTATCTTACAAAATGAACTTTTTAGTGACATAAAATTACTATAAATTTTTATGTTGTTATATTTCTTTTTTATATATATATATTTTTCTTTTTGTATTTTTTCTTCCACATAATTATTTATTTAATAGGCTAATCATTTATCTTTGCTTCATTTTTTATTATATCAATGTTTAATAATTTATTACTTGAACACAATTTTGATACTCTATTTATTCTATCATTAATATTTATTTTGTGTATACAATTTATATCTGAATCTTAATTGCACAACCATATTTCTAAAAATTATTTGTTTCAATATTTACTTTTTAACCCTAACATTCATATAGTCAATCCTAATTATTTATTCTATTTATGTAAATATCATAAAGTAATTATATTCTTTTCTTATCATTAGATTGGAATAAAAAATGGTTCATAAAATAAAATTTAAAAAGAAAAAATGTTTGAAATTAATGTTATATATATATATTGAAATGAATGGCTATATTTAAAAAAAAAGTGGAATAATCAATGAAATATTACATTGATCTGGAATATTAAATTCTGTAAAAAATAATAATTTGAATAATTTTATTGTTTGGCCAGAAATTTTTCATGTACTATTAATATTTAACTTTCTATCCATTTTCTTTCCTTTGACCAAAATAGATAGTATTTATGCTATATATAGAGCTCACAAAACAAGCTCTTAACAAGTTTTGTAGAATATCCCCAACCTCAGACCAATTTCTACTGGCATCCTCAGTGAGGTGCTAGGATATTCAAGCATTAGATTAAAAATACCAGGACAAGCCCAGAACTTTATCTAATATATAACTATTAAGTAGAAATTTTCAGACATCCATGTCTTCCAATCCAGCTAAGTTAAATAGCCATATGGGACTGAACTAAGTTCAGATGCACCATATATTAATAGCTTTAGCAATATAAAATTGCCAAAGCCATCATAGCTTGTTAAGAGCTTGTTTTGTGAGTTCTATATATAACATTTGTAAATACAAGCTTATTAAATTAGGTCATGTGACATCTGAATTGATTTTTTTTAATAATTAGATAGTACTTAAAACAACCTGGCAACACATTGACTCATGACAAATTTATATTGTTACATATTGAACTTTTAGCCACTTTAAGCTCTTGCATTGACTGTTTGACAGTCTTAAAAGTAGCTTCTAAATACATTGTCTCAGTCCAAAATATAGCAATAAAAAGACTCTGATTGAGGAGAAACTGTCTAAATGATTAAACAAACACATCACTACTCAAAAATAACTAGTCTTTCTGTGAAACTTTTTATCTCTCAACATTATGCTTTATATTCATCTAATATATTAATAAATTCCAGCTTACAGAAGTCTGCAGGCTTCAACTTTCTGGTTAACCATCTAGAATAGCTAACTTTAATAATTCATATGTGATTAATCTTAAGCCAACTTTAAAGTCAAAAGAAAATCTACGTAGATAAATCATATAACCTATTTGTATAAGCCTGTATTAAATTAATAGAAACATCAAGTTAAAAATACTGAGCCATGTGTTTCAAAGTGAATTATTTTTATATAACATTAAATTCATGTGGAACAATTAAACATTAAAACAAAAAGTATATTTAATACTGTAACTGTTGACAGCTGAACAAATAAGCTCATACAAATTTTTATAAATTGTGAATGAAGTCATTTTAGCCTTGATCTTGATATTCTAATTTGAGGTTCATTTTGCTATTTGATCATATAATCCAGTTTGAGGTGTGCATGTTATCATATCCAGAAAATTAAGTGCACTGTAGTTTCAACAGATTGTGTTAAAATATTTGCATATGTAAAGAGAAAAATTTGAAAGACATTTCTATTATTTGCTTTTGATAGTATTAAAGTGTTAAGTTTTGTGGGTATTTTAATCATTGTTTCTTAATTGGGCATTTTTTCCCTATTAAATAGCACTTTTTTTTTTCATACGTCAAATCTTGACGGGAAGTGAACCCGGGCCAGTTGCTTGGAAGACAGCTATGCTAATCACTAGGCCACCAACATAAAAATCAAATCATATAATCCATTATTTTACTCATTAATATATAGGATATATGAGCACAGACTTTACAAGATCCATCACTCTCCACTCCATCATAACACTGATACACTTGAACACATATATATATTGAAAAAGATAAATAATCACCAATATACATATTTCATGCTAAACCAGCAATCATCAGTTGGTCCAGATTATCATCTCTACTCATATATGCCAGAAGTGCTCAGGCCACCCTGAGAGGAAGTTCTCATCTTTGAGCGTTCCATCATCAGATTTTCAATCAGGTGGATGGTTGAAGAGTTGAAATGTGGAGTGGATTGAAGCATGTCCATTAAAGTATGAAGATTGCTATCTTAATATATATCTGAGCACTTATGGCATATATGTGTAGAGTTGATAATCTGGACCAACTGACGATTTCTGGTTTAGCATGAAATATGTATATTGGTGATTATTTATCTTTTTGACATATATGTTTCAGGTGTATGTTATGAGATGGAGTGGAGAGTGGTGGGTTGTGTGAAAGTCTGTGTTCGTATACCCTATATATTACATATATAGATACAGGTATATAATAGCCTGTATTTCAGTTATTTACTTATTAATGAAAATTATTATTTTTTGTTTAGTTAAAATTTGTGTTTATATTAATTTTATCAACTTTTTAAATATTTAATTATTTGTTATCTCAGAGATATTGTTTATATATCCATATATACTGAAGGTAATGGGTGAAATAAAGTATTACAACTTTATGCAATTTTAAACATTTGTATTTGCAGATTGACCAAATTAACTATATGACCATAGATTGAAAAGATAATCTTGATCATGGTATTGTGAGATTGATAGATGGAACAAAATAATAAAACACCAATAGAAAAACTGGAATGAAAGTATAATAGAAAACACACAAAGTTAAAAAAAGGTGGCAGAATATAACATATTTTAGTAAAAAAACAAAACAAAAACATGATTATAATGAAATTATCCTATTACTTAAAAATAAATTCAAATATAAGAATAAAAATCACATTAACAAGACACACAATAACTAGAAAAGAGAGTACTTAGATTTTCTCTAAGTCATAAAAAGTTCAAATGAACAAATAGAACTATTTATAAGAAAGCATGAAACATTGGAAAAAAATAATGCTACACTTATCCAAGAGTATAAAGACAAAAGTTGATGGAAGAACAAATTCCATACCATACAAACGTGTTAGAGAACTGACAGAAATCTAGTAGATATAGTTAAAGGATGTGACCATAGATGAAATTTTGACAAAAAAGTTAGTCATACAAATAAAATATATATATATATAATAAGTGAAGAAAATTATTAAAATACAAAGAAAGTACTTACAAATCAAAAAGGCATAAATATGATAAAAAATGTTAAAATACTAGTAAAGTTGAATCCCTGTTTGTTGTCTTATATTATTATTTATTCATATGTGCATATCAATGATGTTTATATTGGTCTGATAAGTAATTGTTTAAATAGAAGGCTAACTACCACATGTACCTCAAATGACACTCTAACTCTAAATACATCTATGAGTATATGTGGCATAAGTTCAATCTTAGACTGGTAACATTAATAAAACAAAAACATTTCTCATTAGTATTCTATATATGAAGTAATTCATTTATTGCATTCAGAAAAAATTAACCTTTTAACAGGTTGACATTTTCTATTGTTAGACCTGGTGGCAGTTTTGGCAATGTTCAATCTTTGATTTCAGTGTAAATTTTTTATAATAAAACTCAATAAACTGGATTTGATTTCTTACAAATTTAAATGATGAAAACCATTAAAAAAATCATATTTAAGTTTTGTAAATATTGAAAACATGAATTCATTAGAAGAATAAAGAACATTTTTATCATTCAAAGATGAACCTAGAAAACCAATGAAATGTTTGGTTGAAATTTAGTATTAAGGCACAAATGAATAAATGTTAGTTAATCGCTGATAAATCTATACAATTCTGCTTTAAATATTAAAATTGCTTTATAATTTTTAAAATATCTCTAAAAATTCTAACACAATGTCAATAACAACAGGTAATGAAGTTACATGATTAATGTCACAAGGTATAGACATCTCATCTACCAGTTTTCTTTATTT
Organism: Epiperipatus broadwayi; assembly: GCA_028023455.1. NCBI lineage: Eukaryota > Metazoa > Onychophora > Udeonychophora > Euonychophora > Peripatidae > Epiperipatus > Epiperipatus broadwayi. The sequence continues at coordinate 1,345,536 of JAQFVV010006243.1, forward strand.
GCATTATGGTTAAGTTTATTACCTTCTATTTTTAAAGATAAAGCATATACAAATAAAATCAAACTGTATATGTGTATTCATTTGACTTTAAATAATTATTATACAATTTTTGTGTAAAAATATTCAGAAATATTTAATAAACTCTAAAAAATTCATAATTTTTGTTATTCCAAATTTTTTGTTTTTAAATAATCTTGAAAATGCTGTGGAAACCAGTTTACAAAGAAGGAAAACCATTAAAGAATTGAGACAGGACAAACTTATAGATAGATTTTGACTGTTATCAAACTACCTGGAAATACTGACATCTTCAGATCAATATTCATTAATTTGCACATTTAGCATTTAAAAAAACCTATAGAAATACCACTACAGATAGTGATAAAAGAGCTATCAAAAGTGACAGAACTACCACACCATTTTGGAAGAAAGCAGCCATGTTGGTTGTTGGATCTCATGTAAGCCAAGTTAATGCTGATTGCATTAATTTTTTTGATAATAATTGCAAAACTGTTATCAATTTTAATTCAGAACATTGTATATAAAATTAGATAAATGTAAGTGAAATAAATAAAAGACATTTTCTTTATACAGTGTTTTAAATGTATAACTTTTTATTTGTTAATATTTAATGGCTAACTGTTTCAACCATTCTGCAATATTCATCAGCATTGTCATATTTGTAAATACAATTATAAATAACAATAATATAATTTATATATATAATTTTAAAATAATATCTATAACTAATCATACTTTTTAGTTTTTTAAAATTGTGTTAATTTTTATTTTATTTGCATTATTTAATTATAACCTATATATTTTTATATATATCTTTTAATCTTATGTATGTGATTATTTTTATATATTTTTACAATTAATCTTTATATTATATTTTATATCTTATTTAATATTTATCTTTTTTTTTAATTTAATATTTTATTAACATTAAATATTAAATAAGATATATAGAAATTATAAAGATAAAATATAGAAGTTAAAATAGATAAATAAATATAAAAGATCGTATACAAAAGAATAATATATATATATAAAATACAAAAATAAAAGTCACAATTAAATAATATTATTAAAATATAAATAAAATCAAGGATAAAAATTAACAAAATTTAAAAAATTAAGAGATATTTACAAAAAATATTAAAAATTATATTATTCAAATGGAAGTCAACCACTGAAAATGCGCTATTTTTTAAATATTATAAATCTCTGGGCACTCGCCCACCAGTAAGAGTTTAAAAAATAAGTGAATCACTTAAGCTTAGAGTGCATTTATATATACACCAACTGTCAATGATTACGCTTAAGCCAGGACTTGAGTCTATTATGTGCCTGATGTTATAATCAACTATTGACTTGTACAAATTTAGTTAACCTATTGCAGGAGATAGTCTCATTTTTATCTACCTATGATTAGACTTATAAATGTAAATCTATTATTATAAAATGCTAAAAATTTTGAAATTATTATTCAAACAGAAGTCAACTTCTGATAATGCGCTATTTTTTAAATATTATAAATCTCTGCACACTCGCCTGCCAGTAAGAGTTTAAAATACTTAAGTGAATCACTTAAGTTTAGGTTAACTAAATTTGTACAATTCATTATTTGATTATAACATCAGCACACAGTAGATTCAAGCCCTGATTTAAGCATGGTCAGTGAGAGTTGGTGTATATATAAATGCGCTCTAAACTTAAATGATTCACTTAAACTCATACTGGTGGGCGAGTATGCTGAGATTTATAATATTTAAGAAATAGTGCATTATTGGAGGCTGACTTCTGCTTGAATAATTTCAAAATTTTCAGTGCTTTATAATAATATATATAAAAATTAATAATATATATAAAAATTAATATATTATTGTATTTATACATATGTACATATATATTATAACTCTGATGAAGACTGCAAGACAGTCAAAACTGTTAGCCATTAAATATTAATAAAGAAAAGATTATTTAAAAGAGTATATAAAGAAAAACTTTTATTTATATTAATAAATGTAAAAGAAAAATTATAAAATATTTTATTCAATAGAGTATCTTGAATTGTTGATATTTAGAGAGTAAAAAAAGATATTGGGTATTTCCTCTATCTTAATATTCTAGCTTTTATTAAGCATTCAAAACCACTTGTAAAGTAATAAATAAGTTCAGTGAGAGAAAACATGAAACAAAACAACAACAACAAAAAAACACATCAGAATAAAAAAAAAAAAAGCTAATAGTGGAGCTATAAACAATGGTATATTTTGTTCCAAGCCCCACCCCACTTTAAATGTATGTGGTATATAACAGCTTGTTTTGTTAGTAAATATTGATTAGAATAGAATACATTCTTTATTGAACTGAAAGTGTGTAGTACTTCTCCGCATGCACATACATATAACACAGACAGTTTATATATATGGTCCACATATACAAATTAAAATTATAGTATATACAAAATTTTAAATAATAATATAATTATTAATAATAAATTAAGAGGACATTTTATTTTACTGAGCATTCGCTCATTCCTGCATTCACTGAAGCAATACAAAAGAAAAAAACTATCATATTTTTACTTTTATAATAAAGTAATAGCAAAATAACTGACTTTAACCACTATTAAATATGCTCTGGGTAATATTCTTCTTTAACCACTTTTTCTCTTATAAAAACATACTAGTGGTCTTGTTACATAGAAATTAGAATCTCTTTAAGTAGCATTAAGCATCAAATCCTGTACACCAAAGGATAATACAGGGAGAATAAAATGTATGTGCTTTCATCATAAACTGAAGAAATTATATATATATATATATTGTAACAAACGGGGTTCAAATACCAGCATATGTAATATATTACTAATTGCGAGTGTTAATGTTGAGCGACTATATACGAAAAGATATATATGTAAATAGTCATTCGAACCCTGTTACAAAGAGTGTGAAGGTTAGGTGGGTATGCTTATATAAATATATTTGTATATGTGAGTATAAAATGTGTGTATGTATTAACGGTGATGGTTACAAGCAATTATATACGGAGCTGTATAAGTTGTAATTGATTATTCGTATATATTTTATCCGTTAAAATTTTTCTTTAAGTCTGGTTGATAATATTGTCGGTAACACGTGTTTTCTTTTGCTAATTAATCTTTTTGAACATATGAAGATAGAAATAGAAATAAATCAGTTGCTGTATGCGGTTTAGTAATAACTGGCATCAAGAAGTCCGAAAATGGATCAGGTGGGTCATGCAGTGGACCACTGGAAACCGGGGTGACGAACCTGGCACGTAATTAAAATAGTAATAGAGAGAAAATGAAGCCAAAAAATAAACAGAATGGGGAAAAGCAGAAGGTGACGAAAGAAAAGGAAGTTTAGATGAAGGAGAGAAGAATATAAAACAGGGGCCGAAGTCTAGTGAGACGAAAAGACCGGAGCATATGGGTAAATGTAGGGGTGTGGCGGTACACACCCACGTGAACCATTTTTTAAAGATACAACAGTTTGAAGGCCAAATGGGGGAAGCTCCTGTGGAACATCTACAAAGCCTACGAAGATACTTTGGCATGAATCCCATGCCAGAGGAAGGTAAACTGGTGTCTGCATATCCCATCACACAAGCCAACACGTGGAACATGATGCGTGTCCTGGAAAAGGAGCATATTCCATCAGTGGGAAAACCTCGAACTATCATATCAGATCATGGAACCCCATTCATTTCGAGGGAATGGATGAAATGGACTGAACGGTTGAAGATCGGTCATGTGTTAACCTTGATCCATAACCCTCAGTCCAATCCCTGCGAAAGAATGATGTGGGAATTGGGTAGGTTGTTCCGTACTTATGTCCAAACCGACCACAGAGGGTGGGTCAAAAACCTTCCGGACATTTTAAACTATATGAATTGGGCTGTGAATGAATCTACTGGCTTCACTCCAATACATTTGCATTTTGGTAAGCACACACCTAGGTTGTTCCAGACTGGTTTTCCAGGAGAAGAAACTCCCATTGATCTAGAAAAGGATAGGCAGCAGGCCTACCAGTCGATGGTTCACAGGAGCAGACAACGAAAGGAGAGTTTCAAGAGTTCCTCGCACTCCTTTAAGGTGGGGGACCAGGTAATGGTGAGGACGCCCCATGTAAGCGAACCTGGAGATTTTTTTTTTTTAAAAAACAAAAAGGGTAGAAAAAAGAGAAAAAGGGAAAAATAAAAGCGATAGTTTGTTATAAATCAGAAAGAGTTTGAATACATATTGGTAATATAATAGATGGGCATATTTGGCGGTGTGAATATACGGATAGAAAAGTCTCGAGTGGTCAAGGAGGAAAATAGCATTGAGGTATGTCCTGTGTATATATATAAAGTCATAGTTTATAAATCGAGGTTGAAGAATTTATCTAACATTGGGATATTATAAAACAATATCGCTCAATGTGAGAATAAGGAGGGGCAAAGGTCTATCGGGTGGTATTATAATGGCGTCCCAACTAATGGGGCTGCGAATGTTAGAGAATGGGCATTTAGAAGGGCATCCTAACATAACGTAAAAAGAGCGTACAAACGAGAGTTGGAGATTTTTTTTTTTTTAAAAAAAAAAGGGAAAAAAAAGAAAAAAAAATGCGGTTTGGACTACAGAGTGTGTGGACGTATAAAATTTTCTTAGGAAGTTTATTAATATTTCTCACCCAAAATGTCGGGGTAATTCAATAGCGCTAGTTTCGTTAACCGATCCAGTGGACAGTTGTCGTGGAACCCATCTGAAGTGGACCTACGAACTTCGCTATACAAAAGAGTTCTTGTTCATCAAGTGTAATGGCGACAAAGGATCTATGAAATGGGACCCTTTCATAAAGTGAGTGAATCATCTACTCCACCTCCGGAATAAGCTATTCGATATACCACATTGGAAATCCTTGCCATCCGTTATATCAACCAGACCAGTATTCGTGGAGAATTATAAATGCAGACTTGTCTAATTGACGTTTACACTAAATATATGTTCAATGAATGCGTCTTGGTAAAGAAACTAGTGTTACCTCAATATTAATTCCTATAATAAATCTCTTTTAAATTAAATAAAATAACAACTTTAAATAAACAGCTCTGATGTATAATTGCACTATTTTGATGCGTATATGAATTATATATGTGTGTATCAGGGTAAATGGGCTGTGCGCTTGAATATTGATATATTTATATGCGTGGATAAATGAGATTTTATCGGTATTAAGTATGGTAATAAATAGAGTAAATGGTATGATAACATTCGGGTTGGGTTATTAGATTTATAACGGATAAATTATCGGACAGAATAGATAGACATATAAGACTTAGTTGGGTAGTGTTTAGCTTTGTTCTCCAGTTATACTATAGTCCCCAAACCCTGAGATTGAGCTGGTACGGATGCGCTACCATAAATAGAGGTTTATATATATACCCGAACCCTTATTTACGTTTTCGATGAGATAATTCTTATCCATGTGTAAGATTGGTGTGTGAGATGGAATCGGACCATGCTCACAAATATCCTCACTCGAAGCTATGGATAGAAGCGTACAAAGAACAATATAAAATAAAAAGGGAGGTATTATAATATATATATATATACTTAAGTATTCCAAGATAGAAAAAACAATTAGTGGTATTTTGATATTTAAGAGCTTGGAAACACTGAGTAAGAAAAGCTCAACAGTTTTAATATATGCTTAGCTTGCTTTCAATATCTTTGTCATGATATCATAATCCTAGGAATAAATGAATGAATTGTGGAAGATGTAATATAAGTATCATGTAAATTATATACAAATAAATTTACATGCTCCACTTTTTAGAAAAGGATAAGCAGGATTCTTTTTTATTTATAGCATTCTTGGTGATATGCTAAGCCTCCTTTATTTTAAGTTTTGCATCATTCTCTTCCATACATACAATACTGGCTGCAATAGGTTCAAAAGTATGGCCAAGTTGGTTTTTGTGTTCAAGATATATGAATTTGGTAATCTGTACTGTTTTGATCATTTTGTACAAATATTATGCTGGGACAAAAAGGCCAAAAACAAACAAAAACACAAATCCATACTTCTTGACTATGAATAACAATTGTGGCCATACCCTTGAACCTATTGCAGTCAGCTGTATAGAAAAGATGCAAACATAAAATAAAGGTTTGGCATATTGCCAATGCTATAAATAAGAGTCCTACTTCCCCTTTTCTAAAAATTGGGGCATGTAAGCTTATTTGCATACAATTTACCTGATACATATATTACATCTTTTGTCCACAGTTTATTCATTCATTGCTATAATTATAATATCGTGACAAAGATATTGAAAGCATGCTAAGCACATATTAAGACAGTTTCACTGTTAAGCTTTTATTATTTGGCATCTCCAAGCACTTAAATGTCAATTACAATTGCTTAAGAAAAGCAAACCAACATATTATAGAATTACTGACATATTATAAAATTTGTGAATTTTATTTTTTTTTTTAAAAAAAAAACAATCATATATAGTGCCTAGAGAGAGAAAAAAGCTGCTCGAATATTGTAAAATTTGAGAATTTTAATGTTTTTTTTAATCTACATTTTTTTGGGTAGCCTATAATTGAAGCATAGTTTGCAGATCCGTGTATATGTATTTGTGTTATATATAATTAAAATTACCCCAAATCCAAAATTCAACCAGACCAGCAAAAAATAATATTAAAACACAACCAAAGGTTCAATGTAAATAATTGTGCTAAATTTTAAATAAATGCTAGAGTATTATGAAGTAAAAATTAAAAGTTATAAAAGTTAAAGCTAAAATATTTTGATAAGCATTTCCATAATCTAAAATGTCTAAAAGAATGAACCAGGATACAGATTAACTAAAATGATAAATAAATAATGGTAGTAATTTGTGTATTAGAACTTTCAATGACTATAGTGTTGTACCTGGAATTGGACTGATAAGGGAATAAAAGCTCACCTGTAAGAAAAATAGGTCTTTACCCTCACACTTGTATTAATGATGGTAATTGCATTTAACCCAAGGAAAATCAAGGCTGAGTGTTCAAGAGAACTATAGATGATCCAGTGAACTCCACTGCTGATGGTTCAAAATTGAACCTAAGGACTTTCACAGGCCAGACTGACTTTATTATAATTTTGTAAGCCTCAACAACCATATATTCTAAGTGGATTTTTTTTAAAATACTCATTATTGTTAAATTGTTATATATGAAGTGTTGTTGATTTTACTTTATTGGTGTTATTGGCAATAAACATCAAGTTTTAATTATAGTCTTGTCTGACCACCTTGTGATGGCTGTAAAAATAAGACATATATATATATAACTAAAGTCTATTTTTAAACAATATGGATTGTTACAAAAATCAAGATTTTTTTGCATGATCATTTTTTTACTAACAAAACAGATAAACTAGGAATCCTTTTTTGAGAAATACTACTTTTGATCTATTTCAGTTTCAAAAAGATTTCTCACAATGAGTTATGGATCCCTACCCATAATTTGTTAAAACCAAAAAAAAAATCTAAAAAGTCGAAAGCTAACAAATTATCTTATTTAATGATATTGGCATTTCGATATACTTTTAATGTTTCTTATGTTTTAAAATAATATTAACTGAAAGTTCATTACAAATTTTGATTAGAAGAGTGATAAACTTCTGAAATACTAATTCATTCTTGAAGCAAACCACTAAAAGTAAATATATAGTCATATTCATAAAAAATGCTACAAAAAGTCTTGATAAACCAATTATATTCAAACATAATTCCTACTTTGACTAGAATCCAATATATTTCGGTGTTTCTTATAAATAAAGTTCTTTACAACTCTAAACATGGAAGTTGTATTTTGGATTATTTATAAATAAAAATCTTGGTGTGAATGTGCGCACGATTTTTATTTCTTTTGTCATTATGTGCAAATATCCCAGAAAAAAAACAAAAACAATACAAGAATAAACCCATGGGTTCTTTTTTTACATTATTTGGAAGAAACCTTTAGACTTATTTAGTTGTAATTGCCAATAGATTATTTCATCTCCTGATATTCTTAATAAACAGAAGTGTTTTTATTCTCAAAAGATTTATTTCTTTTTAATATTTAGTAAAATGAAAATACAAAAGTAAAAATATATTGATTGCATGCTGGGGAGTAATAAAGCCAAATATTAAAAAACTAACTTTTTTGTATTTTTATTTTACCAGCTATTACATTGGTTCTAAAAAGAAAAAATCGTAACAATTTCTTTTTAATAATAGTTATTCTAAAAAAAAACAATACATATATATTAAAAAAGAACTTTTTTGTCTTTTTTTTTTTTGTTCTAAGTAGTTCCTGTTGACTTGGTAAACTTGAATTGTTTTATTTTTTAATACTCTGGTTTTTTTTTTTAATTAAATTTTTGATCATTTTCTTCTTCTCTAAGGTGTTTTTACTTGCGATGTGATATGGCTACTCCTTTATCGAAATCAGGAATCTCTCAGCCAATATGCCCAGAAAAACATGTTAGCCATCATACTTTCCTTTTCCATTCCCTATCCTAAGTTTTTCCCATATTCTTCTCTATCCCATTTCCACCTCATCCACTCTATGGCTTTTATATCTAAATCCCCCTTATCTTTCTCTAAACCCAGATAAAAACCAATAACCCACTTTCTGTATAATCACTTAGTTTGTTTATTCTCCCACAACTTCATTATTTGTACCCTTTTTGCTTGTAAGCACTTACTTTCAATTAGCAGGTGCCTGATATTTTCCATGCTGTCCTTACATAACTTGCAGACTAAATCACTCACACTTCTCTATTTATGGGTATATTCCTTTGTTGCTAAGAATCCCATGCAAGCCTTAAACAGTAGACTACTTTCCTTGTTATTATTGTAAATTAACTCACACCCATATTCTGTTTACTTATATATATATATATATAAATTATTAATATATATATATTATATATGTTTATATATATATATATATATATATAAATTATTAATCAATGTCTGTATTCCAATTATAATAAAATATATATAATTATTCAAAACAATACAATAATTAATACAGTAACAATATTTTAAACAAATATATACCAATTTAATAGAAGTACTTTCAACTATCTATGTAGTCGTTGTCAACTAGACTCAAATTGTATTAGAAAAAACCGTTACAAATGTAAACAAAAGTAATACGTCATACATCAATTTTCCCACAATTCATTAATTTTTATATTGGCTGCCTGTTTATTTATCAACTGTTGCTTTTCACTTTTTATTAACATAGCTTCTTTAATTTTGCGTTTATTATTATTTCTTTCAATACACAGAATTTGTTATTATATAAACGAGTGAAAAAATCAAGACAAGAGAATGTTAGAAATGATGATGTATCACCATCAGTATTTTTTGATCATAATGTAACATGTAATTATGGTTTTGATTTTGATTTTAATAAAGTTAAAATTCTGTGTATTGAAAGAAATAATAATAAACGCAAAATTAAAGAAGCTATGTTAATAAAAGTGAAAAGCAACAGTTGATAAATAGACAGGCAGCCAATATAAAAATTAATGAATTGTGGGAAAATTGATGTATGACGTATTACTTTTGTTTACATTTGAAACGGTTTTTTCTAATACAATTTGAGTCTAGTTGACAACGACTACATAGATAGTTGAAAGTACTTCTATTAAATTGGTATATATTTGTTTAAAATATTGTTACTGTATTAATTATTGTATTGTTTTGAATAATTATATATATATATATATACTCTTTTTACTCTCCATTTTTTATTAATGCATCTATTCTTCTATCCCATTCTCTGTCATGATAACACTCAAAAATCCTCATAACACAATCCCACTTTTTGTACAAGTATATTAACATAGTCTTTATCCAAATTTTCTGCATACCATATTATCTTTTTTACCCATCTTGTTGCATAACTTCTAACCCAGTTAAATATTATTTTGGCTATTCTCTTATTCTCCATAAATTAAAATCTACCAAACATTTTCATTTTGCATCACATATAAAAACATGACTCTCCCATTTCTCCTTGAACTGCCTCCTTTACCAACCACACATCTGAATGTCTTCCTACTTCCCTTTGTATATTTTCTAATAACCTAACACCCCTTTATCAATACATAATGCATCATCATCGTAAGTTAACCCTGCTACTGTCAATCCCTTCCACACAATTCTTGCTACATATTTATTATATGAAAACACTGTGAAATTTTTTTTATCAATTCCTCTTTTCTTTGCTTCATTTGTCAATTTTTTCTCTCATTTATTCATCCCTCTGATTACTTAAGATGATTCCCAAATAGTTATACCTATGTATTCACCACATTTAACTTTATATCCCCAATAAAAATTATTTCTCTTTCCTCAGCATTTATCATCATTACTTTTGATTTTTCTTCACTAAATTTGATCTCTATCTCTTTACCCACCCTTGAGCAAGTCTTCAACACAACTCCATATCTTCCCTATTTTCTGTGCACAAGAAAATATCATCAGCAAATAAAAGACTAAATAATGTATATACTCCCTTTTTAGGCTTCACTTATCCTACTTTGTTATTTCTTCACATTTCTTTTTTTAAAATAATACAATAGACAGAATAATAAGTTTAAAAATACCATTATTAAATTATACTTTAAAATGAATGTTTTTATATAAAATGCTATTGATACAAATATTTTCAATTTAATATTATAGTAAAAACTTTCAGATTGTTTTAATCATTAATTAAATTATTTGATTATTAAATAAAAAAAAAACAATTTTCTATCTAAATAATAGAATGCAACACTTTGTCATCCACCCACAAAAAAAAACAACATATAAAATCCTTTTCCACCTCTGGATGTTATTTTCATCATAGAAAGGACAAATTTGGTGCTGACATTTTTTGCCAAATAAAATTGACTAAACATTTAGGTGAGTTATTATTACTTGGCTATTTACATTTCATTTTTTCTTTAAAATAATATTTTGATCTCATGAAAGAATACTGGGATGATTAATCAATTGAAGATTCTTTGGATTTGGAAAAGGAATTTATCACAAAACTACAAAATTTATAAATTCATGGAGGAATCTAAACTCTCATGTGAAGTTTTAGTATTGTTTGTCTTTTCACTTTCTTTTTGGTTTTCAAAAAATGGAAGAGGGTTGGGAGTGGTAGAAAATATAGCCAATTCTAAATTGCTTTTCTCATTGTGATTGATGTATAATTTCAAACAACCTCTTGTAGTATTTGTAATTGATAGGTTTGGAAAATTTTATTCTTATTGTCTTTAAAATTTCTTTCTTATTTGCTTTTTAAAAAGTAATGAAGGAGGGAGGGGTGGGGGAAAGATATTGAATTGTAGAAATGTTGTCAACTTTAATAAAGCATTAATTGTGTCAAGCGTTGGTGGCCTAGTGGTTAGCATAGCTGCTTTCCAAGCAGCTGGCCTGGGTTCGTTTCCCAATCAACACATGACATATGAAAAAAAAAGCATTAATTGTGAGCTACATTCAATACAAAGAACAAATCAAACCAACAATCCAAATAAAAATGAATTTTCTGGCTTTGAAAGAACAAATTAACAAAAAAAGAGCTTAAAATAAAATTTCTCTTATTTATTCAAATTTCCACAACCCATCCAATAGTTTTTTACTTTGCAAAAATTCCAAAAATGAAAGGTATCATTACTTTGGTTTTGAACCGAGTAATTTATTGGCATTGTACGCAGACCATGCAAAATCATTCTAAATTCTCCCTTATATTTCACTTCTCCATCATGATGACCCAAGGTCTCTAAATGAAGAAGGTAAGGAGATTTATTTTTACTTTTTTTAAAATTAAAAAAATAAATAAATAAAACAATTTAAATGAACACCTTTAAGTAAAATGTTTTCAGTTGCGATCAATGAAGAACACAAAGTTTATTTTAAATTAATTTCTAACAAATTAAAGAAAAAAAAGTATTTATTATAACACATGGTGGTGGGAAAATGTTTCCTTTTTATTTTTCTGTTATATATTTTTTTTTGAACTCTTTACAAATATAGATTTTAGGCATGATAAATCTTAAATTTATTGATTAATTATTCCAGGATTCTTTGGTGATGTTAGTGTAGTGTTCTAAAGAAACAAAAAGAAAATGGAATGTAGATAGTCAAGTAGATAGGTACCATATTTTATTTATGCAACTAATATATTAAATTTATTTATAAAATCATTTAATTTTTAATTTGTGAAATATTATGTTAGTATTAAAAGTAATATTTTTTTATTATTTTAAAGAAAAATATTGACATCCTCTTAGTGGAACATTTGAAATGGATCATTCCTATTACACATAGATGTCATTAAATTTTGATTTTTAAATGTCAAATATTTCAGATAATCTCTTATTAATACGTGTTCAAGGTGTGATGAAATAGAAGTTTTAAATATATCTTTAAAAAAGTTGTATTATCAAATTAAGCCGAAATAACAGCTTAAGAGCAGATAAAAACAACTATTCATTTTTAAAGTAAAAAACAAACAAACAACTATTCATATTCCTAATTCATTAATTTTTTTATTTCATAATTTCATATGCGAATTACATTGTACAAACAATCTAAAATGACAATCGCAAATATAAATTTCTACTTATTAGTCAAACAAAATACTATTAGTAAAATCATATTTGAAAACATCAGATTAAAAAACTATTCCATCTTTAATAGTGCACAATGTAGATATGCAATGTAATCATGTTATCAAAATCTATTTTATTGCAATGTAAAAAGTGCATCAGAAAATGATATATTAGCAATATTGAAAAATTGGGTTTAAATTCAGGTAGAGCTTATAAAACTAATAGCTATAGTCTTAGAGTTTGCATAAAACCAGTGACTATCTCAGATAGATCATTCCAACATTTTAATGTTTAATTCTGATGCAACAATATTTTCCTTAATTGTTCATCCTACAGATTTTCTCTTACCATGAGAAATCATTTTATAGCATGCAACAGATTATAACGATTAATAATTTTTAATTCTAAACAACATATTTTATAATTAAGGTATTAAATTATCTTGGATAGGCTTGAAATAAGCTAATTTGCAGCAAAATGAAAATAAAAGATCGTGCATCAAATGATAAAAATTGTTAACAAATCTCACTAAAACTTACAATTATTGCAAAAATTATCAATTCAATTTCTCACAAGATATACAAAGTTGTTCTGTGCTTAAATATTGTTTTTACAATGTTATTTCTTTGACCAAAATATAAATTAGCTGAACGATTTGTTTTCCTCCGTTTGATAAATGAAACTGCAACTTTTAAGAAATAAATTTGATTTATGAAATAATATTATTACTTGAGCATTCTGCCTGAAAGTTAATGTGATTTTATTTTACTTTCCCATTTGATAGATTTGATTAAGTAATGTTTGCAAATACCAGCTCTTTTGTGATAAATATATGCAAGAATAATTTAGTCTATTCCACATATTTTAGAATTTCTTTTTCTATCAATATATATATATATATTGCAGTAGACAAAAAAAAATCTGCCTATTTGCTTTTAAATAATAAATACAACTCTTAAATGTTCCGCACAGAATAGACATCTTCAGCATCTTTCTATAAACAAACAATTGAGAAAATAATGCCCAACGGACTATTCAAATGCTGCGTGGTAAGCGATTTTTTTATTTTAAACTTCAAATAAGAATTGTTATATACCAATCAGTAATTGAATATATGGCTGCCTATCAGGAAGAAAAATTATAAGCTTATCGCAACCTGAAATTTTTTTTTCACTTTCCCTAGATTCAAAACCACATGGTAATCGCTATGGGAATACAAGATGTATTAATTTTTCTTTTATTTAAACCTGCAGTCTTCAAATCTGAGATGGATAATTTGCTTAACATAGAAATGCCATGTTGCATCAATCATGGATTATAGTGAGATTGCAATCTTTGGTAATTTAACTTAAAAATTCTAGAAATAATCATTTTGATGAATAAAGCTAGAATATATATTAATAAGAGACCCATCTTGAAACAAGAAAGATGATTACAGATATATAAGCCATAACCCAATAGAATTTTAAAAAATCTGTTGTCAAGCACCTTGACAACAGATTGAGGTTCTATTTTACCATCTAAAAATGTGTTGCCATGATAATGTACTGTTGATGTTCTATTAGTTTTTTAAGCATAGGCTGAAGTGATGGGACTTGTATATGACAACCAGTTAGCTATTGACTGCAGCATGTTTGTTTTGAATTGAAAGAATACCCTTTGATTTCTTTTTGAGGTCTTAATAAACCAAGTTAAACAAATTTCTAATGTCATTTCCATGATCTATTCATTGTAACTGCTATTACTATGATTACTCATATGGTAAATGAAAATGGCAGGACTTTTCATCAACATATATTGGTCAGTATAGTGAATTTATTGTCTTTTTATCTTTGAGTTTAAAGCCGAAAAATATAATCTTTCTTTTCAGTTTCCTAACTGTAAAATCAATTGAATTGCTTTGAAGGAAGAATAAAGTTTATACGAATGATTCTTTTTAATTAAATATTTACAATCATGATAGTCCTCTTCATATGAAGCTGAAGTCATCAGCCATGACAGCAATTGACAACTAAAGCAAGGGTGCCATCTCCTGATGGGGATCCAGACTGCTATTTGATGACTTTTTATTTAACTACTTACAAATGCAGATCAGTTTCAAATAAAAGATTACTTTATTTGGAAGAACTACCTTGTAGTAAATGGGATGTTACTGGTCTTTGTGAGGATAGAAAATGAAGAGACAAATAATGTAAAAAAGTAAAAATGTACTTTACTACAAAGACATAAATATTGGAAGTACAAGTGGAGTGGAATTCATTATAAATAAATAGTGGAAGAACATCCTTCAACTTAAATGGAAAATACCAAAATGCAGATAATTTAGATTTATGCCCAAATATGTTCTCATTTGTAATAAAGTAGAAGATTTTTATATAAATGCACAAAATACTTTAGATCATACCAAAAACATTAATGCTAAAATTGGAAAGTCATAAAAAATGATGTGAATAAATTTGGTTATGGTGGTAGAAAGGATTCAGGTTTGTGGAATTTACAGAAAAATTGCAAATTATGAATTCTTTTTTGAGAAAAATTATAATTGGAAATGAAAATATCTAAATGAAGATATAGTAAAATTAAATAATATTTTGACTAACAGAAAATATGTTTCTCAAGATTGTAATGTATTTAAATTAAACATCATCTATTAATGAGATGTAAAAATTTTGTTAATGCAAAACTAGAAAGACAAAAATTATTTAGAAAAGCAGTATTTATAATTGATATTCCTAATCTTCAGAAACATTCTAAAGAATTTAAATTAGAACTTGGTAATCATTTTGAAGTTTTGATGGACTTTGAAGATGATTTAAACTTAACCAAGATAAATAAGATGATAATTGATATTCTATTAAGAATTGAATTAAAAATAGATGGTAAATAAAAGCAGCAATAAATCAATAAATTTTCAACTAAGAGAGAAAAAAAAAAAATCATTAAAGAATTGAATATCTGGACATTAGTAAATGATATGAAATAAAGTTAATAGTATTAGAAAATACAATTATGAATTGGCAAAGAAAACTATAGAAGAGAATAAGAGAGTGTTTAAAACAATATCTTGGTATTGGAAGAAGCTATTTCAGCAATAAGAAGAAAAGAAATCACAACATGAAATATATGGAAGATTTCTACAAAGAAGTATATACTAATAAAATGGAACAAGTACTAAAAAGAGAAACTACAACATAAAATATATGAAATATTTCTACGAAGATGTGTATACTAATAAAAAGTAAAAAAAAAAACAGTCTACCACAATTACCACATCTTCTGAACTATCTATAAACCAACACTGAATTCAAACCAATCAAATAAAATAAGCTGGATTTAAAAATAGTTTGATCATATTTAAATATTAAAAAAACTTACATAAAGGAACCACAAATATGAATTATTATGCTTTGGATTAGTAGACTAATTCTATAATTGCAGAGGATTAAAGCTTTGGATCAAGATATAGATTCTCCAGACCATCAGTAAATACTTGACAATAACTAGCATTGCAATATTAAGTATTGCATAAAAATATTTTACAGTATAAAAATTAATTTCTCTGCAATAGCAATTTGTAAAGATGTCATATTAAAAAAAATATATTTACACATTAGACCTACTGTAATGAAAGTCGAGGGCACAAACAAATGCTTAAATAAAGACCATATTAAACCCATTTATAATCTTCTAAAAAGGAAATGAATTAATTTTTTAAAGTGAATATTAATATATTCTGAAGAATATTTATCAAAATGCATCAGTGGTGATATTAAAGATTAAAATTGAGAAGTGTGTATAATGATTATATCTTTCCATAATTTTTTACAGCTCATTTACAAGCTTTTATAAATTAAATGAAAAACTAAGGGAGTAAAAATAAATGGAGATTATTTAAGCATCTAGATATTGCAGATGAATTTTCAGAACTTCAAGAAATGTTGTAAGAGTTATCAAATGTCACATGATCACCATTTCTTATGCTTCTCATAACTTATTAAAACAGGCAAAACTCTCCATACAGTAGTGCAAGTCAGAATAATCAATGGATGCCAGAAGGCTTGTGCTCTCATTTCCAAGGCTCCTCACTGATGAAAGCCACAAGCTAAAAACTAGTCTGGGGATATTGGATAAGTAGGACTTAGATAGGGATTTATGCACAAGCCTTCTGGCATCCATTGATTACTCAGGCTCGCACTGAGTGGCATTACTGTATGGAGAGTTTTACCTGTTTTAATAATAGTTATCAAATGAAAATAAAAAAAATAGGACCAAAGATAAATGCTAAAAACAATAATATTCAATGGATTTTCTCAGAATAAAATAATTGTGAATTAACTTTAACAACTACAAATATCTTGGTACAGATGGAAACATAATGAATAGACTTAATAGAGTTAACTTGAATGGAGAATTTTTGGCAGAAATAATTTAATATTAAAAGGAGATATGCCTATGTAGTTGGTAAGGGAGGTTTTTAATAGAAGTGTTTTACCAGTATTTATTTATAGATCAGAAAACTGAACATTTAATTAAAGATGAGTTTGAAGACTTCAGATTAGTCAACAAAGTATGGAGTAAGTTTTGTTGGAAATAATAAAGATTCAAAATGTGGAATACTTTGCTGATAGAACAAATAGATATCACTAACATCATTGAAAAAAAAAATCCAAGACTGAAATTAAACTGAGCTGGGCATATTGCTAGAAGAGATGATAATAGATGGCCAATTGAAGTCTTAAACTGGGGCCCAAAGATTATAAAATACTTAGATAAATACCACATATAAGATGTAAGGATGAAACAAGGAAGTTACTTGATGTGATGTGAAAGAGACTACAGATCAGAAAAACTACCCTAAATTGGAGAAACCTTCATTCTGTAGAGAATTAATAATGGTTGAAAATGATAAACTTTCATGCTTAAATAAACCAATAGAAATACCAGCAGTCTGTTGTCAAAACAACATCATAATTAGGTAGTAATTATTGTGTTTGCCTTGGCAACAGATTGCTCTTACTGCATTGGTTTATTTAAGTATAAGAATTGTCTAATATGACAATCAATGATCTATTGGCATTAATGGTTTATTATAAAATTTATGGAATATTAACAATGTAAAATAAATAAACACAAAATAGTTCATTTGTTTTTGCTAAATGAGCATTTAGAAAGGGTACTCATAATTATATATATTGAAATATGCATTACAGAATAGTTACAATGAGTATCCATGATAGATTCTTTAGGACAAAGATACATAAGAAGATGTACAAGCAAAGTTAATAACGAATGCAAAAAAAACTAGATAACAATGCAATTCATTAACACAATACCCTTTCTCTATGAATTTAAATAAATATCTTAAAATTACCTGCTGGAGCAAATCAGTTGATTTTTTAATACATTGCACTTCAAATGGAAAATTATATTATGAAATATACATTTCTGTCAGTAAGATTGAAAGCCCTACACAATATCAGGAAATGCTTTTAGATCAGATTTGTATTTGTAAGATGCTATGTCTTGAATAAATGTGATATATCATTCCAATTGTTGTATTAAAAAGATAACAGCAAATTGTATCAAAACCACCAGACTCTGAAAACTCATAAGGTTTTTGAAATAAATAGCAGCCAATAAAGTAATTACATAGGTGAGAATAAAGGTAAGCATGCTATGAGAGTAAAATTACAACAAGAGAAATAAATGATCTCAGTTCAAAAAATCTAAAGCAGTTTTTTAAATAAAAATTCGCATGCCTATGCAATTGGCGAAAATAATTAATTTCTTATACTAACAGAATATCTTGAGATGTAAAATCTTTTTACTGTTTGATATCAAGTAGATGAGAGCTCATTTAGTTTCTTGAAAATACATAGCTGATTATTTTTTCTAGACAGAAAAGTGTTGAAATGATCAAGTTGTGCACTAACTGCATTACTCGTAACTTATTAAATACACACATATGAAATAGTGTAATAATATAGTATACAAACTTGTAAGAGACGAATGTAACAAAAGCACAACAAAAGTAAGATATTTTAGTCAATGAATTTTGTATGTATATACAAAAAATGCATTTGAAAATAAATAAATAGAAAATGCATAAATTTCATATATATTAGTTTACTCTCCATACTAGTTGAATGCATAATACAGAACAATTGAGAATCAATTCCAGAAATTTAATGTTAAATATATTTGGAAATTTAAATATCAACATCAATTTCATCTAGTTCTCCATCTTTCCAATTCCCTATTCTTTATTAATGCATCTATTTTTCTATCCCATTCTTTGCAACTATTACATTCAACAATTCTCCTAACACAGTCATCCCATCTTTTGTATAAGTACATTGACATAAATTCTTTATTGAAATCTTCTACATACCGTATCATCTTTCTCACTGATTTTGTTGCCTGCCTTTTTCTCATATTCCAATTAAATACTATTTTGGCTATTCTCTTATTATCTGTAAACTACAATCTACTAAACATTATCATTTTGCATCTGTCATATAAAGTAATTACTTTCTTGTCTCACATAGTATTGTTGTAATTTCACTGTCAACATTTGTATTCAGGATAGTGCATTTCAAAATTAAAATTGTTTAAAATGGCCTAAAAGTGTAAAATCAGTAGTAATACAAATTCTCCCAAATTTAAAAAAAGTATTAGTTTTATGAAAAAAAAAAAAAATGTTAAAACTGATCAGACATTCAATACAAGTGAAACAACAATTTTCAAAATAGTAAAAAAAAAAAAATCGTCGTATTACTTATTCTCCTGAAAAGTTACAAAACATAAATATTATTGACGACTGAACAAGCATAATTTGTGGGAGAATATGAACAAAAATATTGCATCGTAAGTACTGTGTTTATATATGAGGTTTTAACATAGAATCTACTGAAAAAATGATGCCATTTTACTGTAAGCATAGATTGGCTATATAGATTCAGAAAGCATACGAACTTAATAAAACACCACATCACAACTTCTCTTAGTTTGGTGAATTGTAGTAATCACTAACTTTGTATTTTTAAGGACATTTGAAACAAACTTCAATTTTTCTAATCAGTAGTGCAAATGTTATTACTGTGATCATGAAATTGTTACTAGGAAATAATTGCTGCTATCTGTAGGGGCAGCTGTACCTGAAAATTTACCAATTAACACATTTCTTTACATACACATCAACATTTGAATACAGTACACACATTATGTGAGTGTTCTCTTTCTATCTATCACTCTGCTATCTTTATCACAACTACGCTATTTCAAAAAATGTCTTAAAATGTATAAATTCTCAACTTATATTGTAATGATAGGTATACATGTTAAAACTGTTTGACTGATATTTAACATTTTCAGCATTTGTAAAGACCTGGAATCAAATAGTACATACAAAGGGGTATCCCAAAGTAACTGAATTTTATAATAAAAAATTGCTTATTTATCTTTAAATGTTATAAATTTAATCTCCTTCAAAGTACTGTCCATTTAATACAGTACACCAGTCTAAATGTGATTTTAATTTGTTGAAGTTGTCCAGAAACACATTTTTTCATTCAAGAGAATAAAATGAAGTCACATGGTTAGAGATTAAGTAAATATAGATGATGGAGAAACTGGGTGATGCTGAATTTAATTAAAAATTGTTTCACACTCAAGACTTTGTAAGCAGATTGTCAAAGGTAAGAGCTTGCACTTCTCACTTTATCACAAAATGGGACGTTTACATTTTACCGCATCACGCAAATGTTTCAGAACTTGTAGATACAATGACTGACCATTACAAACTAATCCTGAGAGAAAAATGCTGTTTGCACAAAAACAAAAATCAGCATTGTCTTGACAAGGAACCTCACTGTCCAAGTTTTTTTACAATTTGACATGTTCATTAAATCATTTGTAAAATTGACACTTCCATTAAACCATTCACAAACTTGTGTTCGGCTTTTTTTGTAATCTGTTTCAAGCATTACAATTGCATCCCGGCCTTAAAAAAGAAGAGAATTTTACATTTTCCCAACTTTTTAGCTATTACAAAAATCAACAAATACATGCAATGCATTTTACAAAAAATTTGCTATATGGAACGATTTCACACAGTAACATCATTTGATAGATTGATGCAGAAGAATCGTGTATCTAGCAGCAGAATCATATACGCTATGAGGCGCACTTACCAGAGAAAAATTCCGGTTATTTTTGGGTCCTCCCCTCATATATGGTGATAATATTTTGAATCTAAAGAAGAAAAGATGATTACCTTTGAATTGCAACATATAAAACAACATATGGATAAATATTTGAGGTACAATATGGCATTGTACATTAGTTATAATAGAAAGTTGAGATCTTAAAAGATTTTCAGATATTAAAACAAAATAGAAAAACTATTACAAGAAAATTGATAGGATAAGAAGATAATCAGAAGATATAAGGTTAGCTATGGCCATCTAAAAATAATTTTAAATATATACAAACTATTCTTTTGGTGGCGAACTTATAGAGGCCTAAATTGTGAAGCGACATGTATATTAAATGAAATACAGGTATAGTTTTTTTTTTTTTTTAAAAAAAGTGAAATATAAAATATTGATTGGTTTATACTTAGATATTTAAAGATATTCAGTAAAGATTCAAAACTATTAATAAAGATCTCGAATTAATCAGGTAAAGAATAAAAAAAATCACTATTCGGAACGATAGTGTCAAGTTCATGCAAGAACTTGTTTTGAGAAGTATGCACTACTCTAATTATCTACAGCTGTATGAATTGCGTAAATGCAAATAAAATTGAATTATATAACTATGAATGTGAAAAACAAAAAATTATAATAACCAATAAATAATGTTAATTTTTTTTAGATATAACTTTTTCCTAATATGTAAAGCAACTTCTTCTGCTCTGATCACATGTAACATTTCAAAGATAAGCAAGTAAGCCCGTGATGACTTTTCATTGGTCATTTCTAGTGTATCACTAATATATTTATAAGGTATTTCAACAGCATTATTCTGTTATACCAATTACTGGCATTTGTAAAATATCTCTAGTGCTATTTATTAATTTATTTTACTTTTTTACTGATCTCCAGACCAGAAATCGACATATTTTATTTGGAATAAATCTGACATATTATCCTCTCAAGACATATGCAACACATTTCTTCAAAAGTGGAAATTCATTGGAGAAAAACACCTCGTTATTAATTGTAATCAGGATAAAACTCATAAATATAGCAATAATCAGAGTATGAAAATGCAAAGTCACTGCTTCTGAATTAAAAATCATCTTTGTGATTAGAAGGAATAATGTCAATTTGTGGATCAATTGCTGATATTAATCAAAAATTTCTGATTAAGATATAACGTCAAGCAAACAGATGATAATGAAGTTGAATCAATAGGCAAATTAAGCTTGGTATTTACATTAGCCCATGCTTTGCCTTTCAAAGATATATATTTTTCTAATATGCTAAATGGTCTTGACTGGAAGATAACCCCCAAAAATGTTGTGAGATAGATCATTTGTTGAATGATACAGTTTTTTAAAAGTATGCATTTGCAGACATCTCCAAAAATAAATTCCCTGAAGATATCCATACAGTTGGGCACTATTAGTAACATTGTGTCTGAAAACTTCATTTACAGAGAGGCAAAGCTCCCCATAAAGTAGTGCTACTCAGTGCAAGCCAGAGTAATTAATGGATGTGTAAGCATAAAGAATGGTGATCATGTGATGTTTAGTGGTTTAAGACTACATTTACGTAATCTGTGTACAGTATTCCTTATTTGTTCATGAATTAAATAATTTGCATTCTTTAATACTAGTAAAACATTTTTGCATATACAGCAACTTCATGCAGATAGTAAAATACTTTAAAGCTATAAAAAAATGTAATAAAAGCAGCTTTAGATTTTTCTAACTCAATCAGGTATTCAGTTAGATATGGATAAGAATGGACTATCTAGTAACTCTATCATAATCTTTGATTATGTTAATAGATGAATGTAGGCCATGTTGGAAGTCTTTTTTGTCCCAGATACAAAATCAAGATCAAGTCCAAGATTCGGATTCAAATCCAGTCCGAGTAAAATATTCAAGCTTAGGTTTCTTTTTCGAAGTAGCTGGCTCAGATAACAATTAATATTCATCAGCAAATGAGTATCTGGATAGTTTTTGTTAGAGTAAAACAAGAAAAATTATTTAAACTCTCATCACATGCGAAAAGATAAGCCTGATAACATTTTCTGCTTGTTTTTTTTAAGAGAATGGCTGCAAAAACTTTTCTTTGTATTTGTTATTTGAAAGCTGTTTACATTTTTACCTTACCAATGTTTAACGGCTAATGCAAATAGCAATTGCTACAGAAAAGAAATCCATTTACTTCATTACTAAGGACTTGATCGTTATTTTGAATACCTTGTTTACTTTTACTTCTTTTTATTAAATATCAATAAATTTAAAATGTGTTATACTTTTTAACTCAATATTTGAAAATTTGATAAAAGCATAATGAAATTAAAGATTCTTAAATTTATGTGTACTTTATTATATAATATTATGTAAGGTTTGACATTTTTTTAGGGGAAGGTAATAATAAGTTATCTTCCATGATATATAGTCTTTCAGTTAATTATAATGTCTTTCATTGATTTGTGAACTGAACTATTAATGTGTATTAAAGATTCATTTCAAATTTTTAAGACATGCAACAAAAATAATAGTTTTAATATAAAATTTTCAGTGTAACACTATTAGATTTTCAGGCTACAATCACTTATATCAAAAAATACTTGTAAAATAAAAAAATCTAGGCCATGTTTATTGAAATTTTCATATTTCTTGACAGGAAAATTGTAGATACACACACCCATGTATATGCATCTTAAATATATAAAGAGCTCATTAAAGTTTATTATGGAATTCTAAAACTGAAATGCTAGAACAAATTATGATAAGAGTGTGGAAAGTAATGGTAAGTTAATCACTAATGATAATAAAGTGTTGTGACTAGATAGAATACCTTGTTACCTAGTAACTTCAATTTTTATTCAGGCAGATAACATATGTACAAAATAAATTCTAAATAGGAGATAATTAATATCTTGTACATATACACCTTCATTTTAATTTAATATACAAAGTTCATCTTGAGTATTATAGCCTCACTGCAGAATGATGAATGCATTGCCCACCATGTACAGAACGTGTGTTTGAATTGGGTTGGGAAAAACTTGGAATAAGTTATAGGCAGGGTCAAATTTTTTCCCAAGAAGTCAATCTATTAACAACTTTATGGTCAATAAATGATTTTTAACTATATTTAATTAAGGGATAAATCAGGTAAAAAAATCCTTTATCTTTCACTATTAGGCATAGTTGACCGGATGAATAATGCTATCCTTTCTCAATTTGTCTTCGGATGGCTGTTAGAGGCTTTTTCCATGCAGTTTTTACCTGTTAATTATATGAATAAACTGGAATCAATAAAATGTAATTTATGATATATATTTAATAAAAAAAAAAAATTATAATTGATTTCTCAATAAATCACACAAAAAAAACATCAATATAAATTTTTTTATATTTAAGAAATATTTAAACACAGACTATCATTAATAAAGTTCTCTGCACAATTTGGCATTTCAAAACAACTAATTAAAATTAATAGGTAGCTCTTTAAATGGGTACAACCATCCTACTTTATTACTTTAACATGAAAGTAAAGCTCTTTATGTAATACTGAATATACACATATTAAAAAAATAAAGTAAATAAATAATTACATTCTCTCATTATAAAATGAGAGAGAAAAAAATGTATTTACACAAATACATGTAAATTAATAAGTCTCATTAATGTGATAACTGTTTCTATTTTTTCTTTGATAAGTTTAACTTTTTTCTAGTAAAAAATATTAAACATAAATCTGTTCTGATATATCCTGTCAAAATTACATAAATGTTCATAAAGCTTTTTGAAAAGCTCCATTGATTTATGGAAGCTCACTTGACAAATATTCTATCAAATCAAAGTGATCTGATTGCCAGGTTACATCTAACATACTTTATAATATGCTATACTATAGTTATAATATTACTGATTGCTGTGTATCCCGGGGGTATATACACACCAACTGGAATACATAAAAATAAATAAACAATGCAAATAAAATAAATGTGTTCATTTTATTCATAAATAATATATATATATGTAAGCAAACTAAATATCAATCTTTTAGGAGATAGCCACTAATGTAAAATCTGTATATGCATTATTGGAAATAATTATAAATTTGCATCAAATTAAACAGAGCTTTTGCACATTATACTTTACTCTGTCTGCTTTTTAGTGCGAGTTCTACATATATACTCAATTTACATAAAGTATTTTAGATTCAGTCCATGCTAATTTTTTGCAAATTTTTCTAGAGTAAATAATAGATTATATAGGTGCTGTGTGGTAACTTTTTATTTACATTAAAATTATATATATATCCGCACACCTATATTCAGAACGCTATATACATTTCACCCCCCTCCCCCACACTTTATAACTTTTATTTAGAAAAAAATAATCTTGCAGGTTTTATGCATTTTCGAACAGATCTAGATAAAGGAAATTCTTTTCTCTCCTCCTACTGAGCAATTTTCTCTTCTTCTTTGAAGGGGATAAATCTCTTTCTGGTGAAATTTCTAATTCGTTCAACGAATCATTTTTCTCAAATAAGTGCTTCTCATTATTTAAACTTGAGTCTGAAAGCTCTTGATATGTATCCATACTTTTTTCTTCTTTTGTTAAAGTAGTATCACTTAACTTTGAATTAACAGTAATACTCAGTTCTTCTAATGATTCTGGATAGTAAATCTTTCAAATAATTTATATGCCTTCCCATTCTTCAATCATTGATAGTTTGCACTTATTATTATTCCCCCAAACAATTTTTTCTTTAACGTCATGATATCCAGATAGCAAGATCAACTTTACAGCTTTCTTCATCCAAGTCAATTTGCCTTGTTATGCTATTATTAGGCATTAGTACAGAACGGTGGGTTTGCGATTTTCATTGCAATATCATCTCAGCCAGTGTACATGAAGTAAAATATTAATGGAACATAGCGTAGATTAAAGCTTCATTAATACCACTATGAAATTTTTTTAAGCACCCGTTTCAAATGCTACGTAGCTTTCTCTGCTAGAGCACTAGATTCCGGTTGATACAGTGGTATCAATACATGATAAATTTCCCTAGTTGTTAAAAAGTCTTTAAACAAAGCAAAAGTAAAACTAGTTCCATTAATAATTTGTTACATCAATTACGAGAGATCATACATCAAACAAAAATCAACTACCAAGACAAAGTGATTAGAATGCCAGTGGTGTATAATATATATAGCCTTTATAGAACATTACAATTATAACACTTTGTTACAGATATTGTATGTTATAAATATGCATATTCATAATAGCTATTTGAGTCTTTCATTGTGCAAAAATTTAACATAATGTTTATGTCATATTTTTGACCAGAGTGATGAAGTGTAATCTCTTTTATAGTGAAGAATTATATCACAACTGTTGTAAAGCTTACAACAATTTTCAAAATAAGATTTCAGTTAAGAATAAAAAATGAATAAGGAATTAATCAATAAATTATTTATTTTTTGATTATACAAAATAAATATATAAAATATATGATTATGCAATATATATTTGATATTACTGTATTATTTTTCATAATTATTTAAGTTTCCAGCAGTGTAATGATATTTTAAGGAGAGATTTATAATTTTGTCAATTATTTTTAATTAGGCAAAAAGGAACCAAACCTAAATTATTATTTATTTTTTGATTATATAAAATAAATTGTCCTACAAAATAAATATATAGAATATATGATTATGCAATACATATTTAATATTATTTTTCATAACTATTTAAGTTTCCAGCAGTGTATCAGTATTTTAAGGGTATGAGAGGTTTATAATTTTGTCTATTTTTAATTAGGCAAAATTACTAATCCAGAAAGGCTTAAGATAAAGAGTGCCAAATTGGTAGTATGAAATTTATATAACATTTTGTTAAAAATTTAAATTGATGAGTACTTTATTCTCCAATAATAAATTTTTTGATATTTAAATTTTATATATTATTAAAATGGGAATTAGAATTTTCTCTCCAAATTATTAAAAAAGGGGTGAATTCTTACTGTACATAAATTTCAATAAGTTTGACATATGTTAAATTCGTAATGCTTGACTTAAAGGGTTCATAACAAAATTGCATTTACTCAGTAAAATTGAGAAAATTTATTTAATTTATATAGTAAAATTTTTAAATGTATGACAACTTACTACTTATTATTTACTATGTGATTTTTAAACCCAATAAATATAAACTAAAAAAAATATTCATTGCAATATCATTTGGAAAAAGTACAGTAATTAATAATAAAGATTCCTATTATGAATACCTATTCTGTATGCTTCAATTAAATTATGCTAAATATAATGACATTGGAGTATATTACCCCAAGCATTTTCATTCACGAGTAGGAGACCAACATTAATATTTATTATATCAGTAATTATGTCACCAAAAAAGTAATAAGATGAAGGAGGAAAGAACTGTTTCAATTTGTTGCAAATGACTATCACCCAACATTAACTTTTAATATTAGAATATTTTTTTCATCATGTTAGACAGCAGTAAATCTGCAAAAAAAAGAAAAGAAAAATGTTTTACAAACTGCATTTCCTAAAATAATACTTGCGAGGCTTCGCCAATATATAAATAACCACAGAAAACGATTCAATAATTTGTTCAGACAATTAAAAAATATTTAACTGTACTTTTTACTGGTTCTCACAAGTGTTTTATTAGAAATAAAATTCACTCACATATAAATTTTAAATTGGATTATACAATTAAATCCCACGAACTCTGCTCTCGTATTTGATATTTCTTTACTCGTCACGAAGGTTGCACGGTCAGCGTATCAATTCTCATCTAAAGGAGCCGAAGTTATTTAGGAAAAATTAATTGAGAAGATAAAAAAAAACAAAACTGAATTCAAAGTCACAGACATAATAATTAAATAGATTAATTACTAGTTAGGTCTTGTTCAGATTTGATCTACGTGATTTAGTGGAGAGCAGAGCAGAGAGGCAGGCTCTGGAGCTAAGGTCCTCCGACTATATTTCTGGCTCTTCCGGCAGGCACATATATTATTAATTCCTGAGCAATAAACCCAGTCGATTGTTTAATTTTAATAGTAAAGGTTTTAGGCTTTATCCATTCTGACAGATTAACGTAAATTAAATTTTTTTGTTTACATTACAAAAAAAAAAAAAATTGAATGAGCTTTTTTTAAGAATAAAATTTTTAGAAATTAGTAAAATAACATAGACTTAAATAAAATTTTGTATTAGCGGTATTAAATAGTAAAAAAAATATGAGTTGAATAACTGACTAATAATGTCAAGTTGTCGGCGCATTACAGGAAGTCTAGCAAAGATAGCTGGGTAAAAAAAGATGGCTTCGTCCAAGAAGATAGTTAACAGAGCGTTTGAGTTGATAAGAAATTATCCTCGTGTAGGTGTTGGAAACATAAAAGACAACCCTGGCGCAAAAGCAAAGGTATGTCAATTCACATATAGTGAAAAAAATATTTTTTTACTTAGCTGTTAAGGCTTAGAGAAATTAATAAATAGCAAGTTAATCCACTCTTTACCATTCAAAACACATTGCACGAGGGCTTTGCTTATACTATCTGTATATTTAATAGGTTTTTCTTTATATCTTTTTTTTTCCACAAATAATTTTATTTTTTTCAAAGAAATTTATATTATTTTAATGCTAAATTTAAGCTTTAATGAAAAATCTCGAAACACTAATATTAAATCGAGATTTAAGACTGGTTATAGATGCACACACATACAAATTCTATATATACATGCCATTTAATTGGACAGAGGAAAGCAATAACATTCAAATATAAGCAGTGTTTACTACCCACTCCCATATGGGTGTGTAGCATGAAGGCAACTTATAAAAAATGTTATGGAAAGTTTAAAGATCAGTATCGTTTGCATTAACGCATTGAATTGAATGAGACCCTTTTAAAAAAAAAAAATTTTTTTTTTTCATGATTAAAAGAAAGCATGAAATAATAATAGTAATTTTTTAATGAATAATAATAGAAAAAAATAGATTAGGGAGAGTTATAAAAGCAAAACAAATGTTAATTTCGCCATATTAACATTTTATAATTATATATTTTGCAATAATTAGGAAGTCACCGCATATTTAGCTTATTTGAATAAATGTTAAATATCATATTTATATAAAATTTTTCTGTATTTACTACTGTGTACCATATTGTAGATGCTTGGTTTTCCCCCATCTTTCCTTATATAAACAAAAAACAATGACTTTGCATACATGTTGATTTTTATTATTTCTTACTTTATATTTATTATTCAAGTGATGTTTAATTGATATTTATTATTATAATTTACTAAGTAAAGTTTTGCAAGTATTGCAGTGAAGTGATTTTATAAACTTGATTGATAGTTTAATTTGTACATATTTATGAATAAAAATGAGTCTTTTTGTTTTCTCAATATATAATAAAAAATTATACAATTTCTTATATCACACTTTTGTAAGCAGTATAGTAGAATGTTAATATTATAATTAATAATATAGTGATTCAACTTTCAGTTCTTGTTTGCAATGATTTAAACGAAAAAAAAAAACAAAACCAAAAGTACTTGTTTCAAACATTGTGTTAATTAGATTGTCAATTTGCATTAATGATAAATGATTGAAAAAAATAAACTTTTTTACTGATTGAAATACATTCTGAATACATTACTAATTTTTATTAGTCATTTATGAGACTAGAGATTATCCACTTAATGAATAATCTATAATTTTCACTACACCACTCATACAAGATAGGGAATGGTTTCTACCCATTTTTAATACCTTGTGGAGGGGTGTAATTATAAACCTATGACCAAAGACATTTGAAAACGATATATGATTCTCAAAATGCAGATATTGTGTTGAACTAGGAGTCATCAGTTGGCACAGATCACAATCTTATACATGTCTTTATCATTATTCAGTATATATAGATAGTCAAGCACTACAGTGTAATTGATGTTTCAAACTTACTGCCTTACAACTTTGAAGCAAATCATTTGATAGAAGTATATTAATAATTTTTATTAGCCATTCACTAGATTAGCGAATAGAAACCAGTCCCTATAGTGAAAATTATACTACATAAATATTCATTAGATGGATAATCTCTAGTCTAATGAATAATTAATAAAAATTATTAATATACTTTCATCAAATAGTTTGTGTCAAAGTTGTGAAGGCAATAAGTTTGATACATCATTAAAATGTAGTAATTGACTATCTATATATATTGAACAATGATAAAGATACGTGTGGTCTGGAAAATGTGCATTTTGGGGATCATATATTTTTGTCACATGTCTTTGGTTATGTGTTTATGATTATACCTTTCTACAAGGTGTTGAAAGGGGATAAGAAACTATTCCCCATTTTGTGTGAGAGTGGTGTAGTGAAAATTACATTACAGATTTATTATACATTCTGAGTATATTCTTATATGAAAAATGTTTGAAATTTACATCTTGTATATATTTCAGTGATTAAAGAATTGGATCATTAAAGTATAGATCCAGGATATTGTCATATTTTAAAGAAAATTTATAAAAATGCAACAGCAACAATTAGATTACATAGTGATGCTAGGAAAGACAACATTGAGAAGGGTGTAAGACAGGGTGACTCCATATCTCCAAAAATTTTTATAGCAGTGCTATAAGAAATATTTTGTGGATTAAAATGGGAAGCTAAAGGAGTGAAAGTAAATGACGATTATTTAAGTCATTTAGATTTTGCAGATGATGTCTTGTTTTTGCAAGTAATGTTTTAGAGCTGCAGGAAATGTTAAAGGAGTTATCAGATGAAAGTAGGACTAAAGATAAATGTTAAAAAGTCTGAAGTAGTGTTTAATGGATTTTCTCAAAATATGAAAATAAGATTGATTATGATGAGTTAGAAGAAGTTAACAGCTACAAATACCTTGGTCAGATTATTAATACAGATGGAAACATAATGGATGAAATTAATCATAGAATTAAATTTGGTTGGAATGCTTTTGGTAGAAATAACTTGATACTAAAAGGAAATATGCCTATGTGTTGAAAAGGAAGGTTTTTAATAAATGTGTTTTACCAGTTCTTACTTATGGATCTGAGATTTGGACACTTAATAGAAGAGTATTACAGAGACTTCAGACCACTCAAAAAAGTATGGAGAGATGCATGTTGGGATCAGCAAGAAGAGATCGAAAACGCAATATATGGATAAGAGAACGGATTTTCTCAAAATATGAAAATAAGATTGATTATGATGAGTTAGAAGAAGTTAACAGCTACAAATACCTTGGTCAGATTATTAATACAGATGGAAACATAATGGATGAAATTAATCATAGAATTAAATTTGGTTGGAATGCTTTTGGTAGAAATAACTTGATACTAAAAGGAAATATGCCTATGTGTTGAAAAGGAAGGTTTTTAATAAATGTGTTTTACCAGTTCTTACTTATGGATCTGAGACTTGGACACTTAATAGAAGAGTATTACAGAGACTTCAGACCACTCAAAAAAGTATGGAGAGATGCATGTTGGGAGCAGCAAGAAGAGATCGAAAACGCAATATATGGATAAGAGAACAAACAGGTATTACTGATCTCATTGAAAAAATTAAAAGACCGAAGTGGAGTTGGGCTGGACATATTGCTAGAAGAGATGATAATAGATGGACAATTGAAATTTTAAACTGAATTCCAAGAGATTGTAAAATATCCAGAAAGAGACCACATGTGAGATGGATGAAATAAGAAAGTGTGCAGGGGTGATGTGGAGAAGAGAAGCTAAAGATCGTAGAAGATGGATTGAACTTGGAGAGACCTTCATCTTGCAGTGGATTGATAATGGCTGATGATGATGATGTATTTCACATTAAAAAATTTGCAATAAAGATACTTTAAAGGCTTCAAACTTCTACTTTACTTGGTCATTCTCTAAACAGAATAATAGCAAAATTTAAAAAAAAAAAGAAGGTATAATACATTAGCTTTACTCAAACGTTTTGTAAAACATTCTTTTTAAAGTATGATTTAAAAAGAAGAGTACTATATTCAATAATGATAAAATGTTCTACTCAGAGATTTAAAATATTATTTTAATTGTTTTATGTTGGTTTATTGTTTTAATAATGAGTAGTAATAATGCAGTTGCAGAAAGGAGTTTGCTGTTAAATGAAAAGAGACTTTTTTAGTTCACTTTTGAGGCCTTAAAGGAATTAGATGGCAAATTACTAATATCCACTCTATACATTCTTATCATTTCAGCTGTTATTACTATATGATTATTCTTGTAGATATGACGTAGATGGGCTAGTTACAAATATACATATGCCAGGGTGGTGAGTTTATTAACTTAGTATCATAGTTTAAGACAAGAAACACCACGGTTGTTTTTCTCAGTTGCCTGATAGTTCTTAATCAGTTGAGTTTTCTTGAAAGCAGAAAGAATAAGAATGTGAATGATTTTTTTTTTAAAAATAGATATTTACGATCATACTCCTAGGGAGACTATAGTTGCCAGCTGAGGTAGCGATTGGTGCCAAAGGCTGAGGATGCTATGATTTTCCTAATTGCAGATTCAATCATCCATTTGATGTCGACATTTTATTTAAGTATTTACAACTGCAGATTTCAAGTGAAGATACATTGAATGAATTGGAACAAGAACTGTCTAACATTAAATGGAACATCATTCAATTATATGAAGTTAGAAGAAAAGATGAAGTCAACATGTAATTTATTACAAAAGCTCAAATATTAGAAGCATAAATAGAATGGAATTCATTATAAATAAAAAATGGAAAATTAGCATTGTAGAGATATCAGAGATGCAAAAAATAGTTATTCCAAATTAATGGAAAATACCAAATACAGATAATTCATATTTGCCCCAACTAATTCTTATTGTGATGAAGAAGTGAAAGATTTTTGAAGATATACAAAATGCTTTTGATTAGACTAAACAACATTTGAAAATTGTCATGGGATATTTTAATGTTCGACTTAGTTAATGATTGAAAGTTGAAAGTGTTGTGGATAAATATAGTTATGATAATAGAAATGAGAGAACACAGATTTATAGAGTTTGCAGAAAAAGTAAAATTCTATTTTATGAATTCTCTGAGAAAAATGTTAAAAAGAAATGGATATGAGGGCATTGAAATGAAGATACAGCTGAATTGGATTATATTTTGATTAGCAAAAAATTCAAGATTGTAATATTCTTAATGGATTCAAAACAAGAAATGATTATTAATTAGTGAGATGTAAATTATATGTTAATGCAAAATTAGAAAAACAAAAATTATTATTTACCATTGATATTCGTAATTGTCAGAGACGTAATAATGTATTTAAATTAGAACTGGCAAATAGTTTGAACTTGGCTCTTATTTGAATGAAATCAATAGAAAAATAACTAACACACTATTAAGAACTGCAGCACAAATAGTGATATAAAAAAGCAGCAATTTATATATAATTTTTTTTCTGAAATAAGACAATATATAAATAAAAGTAAGAGTATAAAAATATATAAAAATGATCCATTAAAATGATTTGAATATCTGAAGTTTTGCAAAGTGATCTAAAAAAGATTTAATAATGTTATATGGAGATATAATTGTGAATTAATAAGGATAATGAAAAATGTGGAAAAGTTAATAAAGAACATTACCCTACAATTACTACTATGTCTGAATTGCCCATCTTTTTACAAGAGGAAAAAGTGGGAAGTTTCATGATGGAATTATAATCAATTACTTAAAAGAAGCAGATGAAGAAATAGAAAAATTGTTGGCAAAGTTATATACCAAATCTGTGAATGAAAAACATATATCAGACATTTGGAAATATGTAGTAGTAATGTTGATATTTAAGAAAGGTGATAAAAAAATATATTAGAAATTACAGATCTATCAGTCTTTTATTAATTCTATATAAAATTTTTACCAAAATAATTGCAACTCATCTACAACAAATTTTGGATTTTAACCTACCAAAAGGGCAAATTGGATTTAAAAATGGTTTAGCACAGTTAATCAAATCCAAGTATTAAGAAAAGTTTTAGAAAGGACCAAAGAATATGAATTACCATTATGCTTTGGTTTTGTAGATTATGAAAAGGCATTTGATTCTATAAGCATTTCTACAGTGATTAATGGACTGGATCATCAATATTTAGATCTGGAATATTGCCATATTTTGAAGAATATTTATCAAAATGCAACAGCAGTGATTAAATTACATCGTGATATTAAGATTAACGTTGAGAATAGTATATGACAAGGTTACTCCATATCTCCAAAACTTTTTATAGCAGTCTTATTAGAAGTCTTTTGGGATTAAAATAAGTAGTTCAGGGAATAAAAGTAAATGGAGATTATTTAAGTTATTAGATTTTACAGATGGTGTGATTGTTGCTTCAGAACTTTAGAAAATGTAAGAGTTATCATCTGAAAGTAAAAGTCATAGTAAAGATAAAAGCTACAAAGACTAAAATAATATTCAGTGGATTTTCTCAGAAAAAAATAAAGATTGGTAATGATGAATTAGAAGTTAACAATATATCTTGCTCAGATTATTAATATAGATGAAACATAATGGATGAAATTAATCATAGAATTAAATTTGAATAGAGTGATTTTTAAATAAATATGTTTTACCAGTTTTACTTATTGTTCTGAGACTTGGATATTTAATATAAGAGTAATACAAAGATTTAAGATCACTTGAAGTATAGAGAGATGTATAGTAACAGAAAGGGATTAAAAATGAAATTCTTGGGTGAGAGAACAAACAAGTATTATTGATAATATTGAAAGAATTAAGAGACAGTGGAGTTGTGCTGGACCTATTACTAGAAGAGATGATAATAAATGAACAATAAAAAGTCTTAAACTTTATTCTAAGAAATTTAAGAGACCTAAAAAAATACCACATATGATGTAGATGGATGAAATGAGAATGTTTGCTGATATGATATAGTGAAGAGAGATTAGAGATTAGAGCAACTGAACTAAATTTGGAGAGACCATGCCAAAGTGGATCAATAATAGTTGAAAATGATGATGATAATAAATATTAAAGCAGGCAAAACTCTCCATACAGTAATTTTACTCAGTGCAAGCCAGAGTAATCAATAGATGCCAGAAGATTTGTGGATAAAATCCCCATCTAGTGTCTACTCATTCAATATACCCAGAATAGTTTCTAGCTTGTGTCTTTTGTCAGTGATGAGCCTTGGATCTGAGAGCACTATACCTAGATAATGAGCCTTGGATCTGAGAGCACTATACCTAGATCTTAGGATCTAATACAACCCTGCAGCAGCTACCTTTTATCTCTACTTAACTACAAAACTATGAGAATAAAATTGAAAACATAATAATATTTTCAATCCAAGCTCATTATGAGTTCAGATTTGTATGATTATATAAGGTAATGAGCTTGGATTGAAAATGTTGTTTTCAATTTTATTCTCATAGTTTTGTAGTTAAGTAGTATTAGATCCTAAGATCTAGGTGCCATGCTTCCAGATCCAAGACTCCTCACTGATGAAAGTGCAAGCTAGAAATTAGTCTGGGTATATTGGATTAGGCACTAGATAAGGATTTTATGCACAATTCTTCTGGTATCCATTGATTACTCTACCTTGCATTGAGTGGCACTACTGTATGGAGAGTTTTGCCTGTTTTAATAACAGTTATGAGCAAGCATAAGAACTGGTGATCATGTGATGATAATAAATAATTGTCAGTTTTTTTATTTTATTTACAGTATATGGAGCATAGAATCATAACATTTTTTTATGCATCACCTTTATCAAAACAATGACGCTTTATCAAAACAATGACGTTTTAAGTCCATTTTTAGACAAATATGATGATTACTTAGTTATACTTCTAAATCCTTATGAACTATGTAATTACTTTCCAAAATAGACCTTTTTTTATAGAACTGTGAAAAGTCATAACAATAAAGCAATACTTAGTTCATTTTCTTTCAGTACATTAATCTACCATATTTCTAAATGAGATCATAAAAGTTATTTCCTTTCTTTACAGTGTCATCATAAATATAATAATGTCAAGAAATATTATATTAAATATGACAATAGAAGGAAAAATAAACATACTAAACTACCATGCAAAAATCTAAGAAATTAAGACTTCTCTACACAGTCTAGTCACTGTTATAGCATTTTAATAAAATATTCTTCAGAATTTGTTATATTAAAATTATATATGTACCCCCACAAACATTTTGAAAATAATACATGTAGAATATTTTGAATTACAAAATTTAAATTATACTCAAACCCAAAGGTGGGGTTGTAATGAATAATAATCATTAAATTGTTTTTATCTATAATTTTTTGTTTTTCCTGGTGCTATGATTTTTCCATATTAGTATTTATTCTCCAGTCCCTGAAAAAAAGTAGATTGATGTTTATGTATATTTAAACAAATGAATAATATTGAAGTACTTTTGATTACCAAGCTATCTTAAGTAGTATTTTGTATAATATTTCTTAATACATAATTTTATTCTCAAAGCTTTAGTTCACTGAATCCATTTGAAATTTTATGTAATTTGCTGTTTTAATCACCTATAATATAATATAAAAATGAAAACATAAAATCAGTGGAAATATTTACACTTTTATATATTAAAAATAATCTATTCTTTTAATTTACATCTTAAAATTTAAATTGTCCACTTTTCATTTCTTATTTATACTTTTATTATAATGACCATTCATTAAATTAATTTATCTTCATATGTTATGAATAGTTGTAATTATAAAAATATACATATTATATATCAATTATATAAGCTCGCCTATACTGTATAACTTTATTCAACACTATGATTCTGGCAGTATTTTTGCCGAAAGCTGGCTCTGTGCAAATAATTAGTTTATGTTTATTAGTTATACTTTTTCAACTGAACTTAAAGTCAGTGAGTGCTTTAGAATTAAATATATTTTTCATGTAACTTGTTATTAAAATATATACACATAAATATTGAAAAAAAAAAAGGTTATTGATTTGGTTATAAGAATATATATGTATTAAAGGCAAAAAACAAAAAAAAAAAAGAATTTTGAAGTAGAAATTATTTATAAGTTTTTGATCCTGAGAAATTACGCTTTTTATGTAGTTGCTAATATTTTCTCCAATAAAGTTAATTTTATTAAAATCTAATATTTTCTCCAATAAAGTTAATTTTATTAAAATATTTTAAGCATTTTTTTTTGTTGATATTTTGATGGATCTATCTAACAGATTTAATATCGAAATCATAAAATTATACTTAAAGTATACTTAAAATTTTCATTCCACCATATAGTTTTGAATCATTTGAACATAGTCATTTTAAAAAGACTAAGATACACATTTCATGCTGAACCTGCACTCATCAGTTGGTCCATATCTCAATCTCTGTGTCAAAATTATGATTGCAGAAAGCTTGGTACTTGTAAACTGTTTAACTACATACATTTATCTTTATAATTTCTTAATTATAAAAACTTTGATCAATTAACAGAAATTTAATTCACTGATTAGGAGACTATTTTGTGATACAGTTAAGGTGATTTCACAAATTTATTTCTGGAAAGGACTTTGTGATAACAAAGATTGAATAATTGAT
The DNA here is from genome assembly GCA_028023455.1 of Epiperipatus broadwayi. Classification (NCBI taxonomy): domain Eukaryota; kingdom Metazoa; phylum Onychophora; class Udeonychophora; order Euonychophora; family Peripatidae; genus Epiperipatus; species Epiperipatus broadwayi. Next base: position 1,383,088 of record JAQFVV010006243.1, read on the forward strand.
ATTATTAATGAGTAGACTAAATTTTTTATTTTACTCATGTGAAATATCTTTATATATAAATTTTATATTATATTTGTATCTTAATGACATAATGGCTTATTAGAATAATTTGCTACAATGAGTTTAACTAGAGAATGGCAAAGCTTTGCAAACTATTGTATTTATGCTATTATCTAGTCATAGTACTTTATTGTCTAGGTACGCAACCTGTCTTCAGACATTCGCCATTATCTAAAATATGATTTGCTTCTAAAGTAATAAATGAAAATTTAATCTGTATTTTTAGACCATAGGTTACTTTGCTCACAACAAAACTAAAAGTTTCAATATTCTAAATTGTAATCCAAAAGACAGTGAATGCATAAATTACATCCTTTATATGAAAGAGTAAACACAGGAACCAATTTAAAAGAGTTTATCTAACATATGCTAAAAAAAAAAAATGTATATACATTTTAAGTTTTTTGTTACATTTTGATTTACAAGTCTCAAACTCATTTCATCCACAACTTTGACATTATCCACTTTAGATAAATACAATAATGATTATCATTAATCATTTATTAAACTTGAGATTATCTCTTGCATAAATATAAACTTTCAATCTCAGTTAAAAGTTAATATATCTGATTTTTTTAAACACACACAGTTATTCACATTTCTGTTTCCCATGTGTAATATTTATAAATATATCAAATAATCTTCGCATGTCCATACATTCTTTTAAAATCATATAAATAAAGATACAATAAAAGACAAATGACCCCAAGATGCCTTTTGTGCTGAATCACATCAGTTCTTTGCCTGAAAGCAGCTTGAATAACTATCTAATAGTATACTATGATCATGTGATAAAACATGATCATCACTAGTAGGTTGCTGTTATTTGTCACCTTTTAATATACTAAAATTATAATCCTTTAGGAATTAATGAGCACATTACTTTATTAAGGAAAAAATAAATGGTATGATTTTTCCCCTCCTCTTATCAATATCTATATTACTATATAAATGTGAAAGTTTATTTTTTGGGATTTTGTAACTTAACAAATATTACATCAATCTTGAAGAATCTTGCATGATTTTCTTTTTTTTATATATATAGAATTTTATTAGCATATAATTTTTTGCTTTATTTGTTTTAAAAAAAATTGTAATTTGCAATATAAATATACGTGGGAAATCTGTATTGTAACTATTTTTGAATGATATAAAAAAAACCCAAAAAGAGACCAGCCCTGATTAAAAAATTACAGAATTGGAAAATTTTTTAATTGAAAAGTATATCACGTTTTCCTGAAAATAAGACCTAACCAGAAAATAACCCCTAGCATGATTTTTCAGGATGCTTATAATATAAGCCCTAATTAAGATTAGCAGCCAAATAGATGACTTTTGTTTGCCCATTGAAACACATGATAGACATATTGAATTATAAAGTAATGAATGTGTAACATTGATGCTTTAAACAATGGTAATATAAATTACATGATTTTTTTATACTTTCTTGTTAACTATTTTCAAAAAACATAATTCTCCTTATATAGAGAAACAATTTATCTCCACAAGTCATTATATCGGACAATTTATAATTTTATTTATATATTTTTAGGTATTTATAGATTTAGAATGCGTGATTTAGTTTTAGAATCTTATCATGTTAGCATTTAAATATTCAAGTTAAAAGAAAAATTAGTAAACATTTTTTTTTTCTCCTAAAAGATTTTATTAAAATAGTGGAAGTGATTTTAATAATCAAAGTTTAGTTATAAGTTAAATCATCAATCTTTCTCCCCCAAAAAAGTTTTTAACCAGAATATCAAAGCAGGGATATTACAAGTAATTTGGAAAGTGTTTACAATGTGTGCACTTGATAATAGATGGACGTGATTGTGTCATATATGAATTGCAATTCAACATGCTTGTGTTATAGTGGACGTACTTAATGTGCATGCATGAAATACAAAAACATTTTCTGAATTTTTTGTGTTTGCATTTTTTGTTTCTTTTGTGTGGACAAACCATTCTTACCATAATATTATTTTTGTTACCAGTCCTGTCTCGCAAGTCTTCAATTAACACATGATTTAATGGTAAATTTAAATGGAATAATATTCTGCTTGCCTGATGAGATGAGTGCAAAAAAAGGGCTAGTCTAGTGAGTACAAAAAAGGAATTGTGGTAAGAATCTTACAGCTTTCTGTAAAGAGAAGTACTTTAATAAATGTACATTTTTGTACTTGAATAAATGTAGATTTTTTGTATATGAAAAAATGACATTCCCTGAAAATAAATCCTACAGTAACTTCTGGAGCAAAAATTAATATGAGACATGGTCTTATTTTCGGGGAAATATGGCAGTTTTTGGTAAAGCAAGGTAAAATTTAATTTTGTAAATATATTTTAAATTAATTAAATTGTATTTGTATCATATATTTAATGATAATTTAAATCAGTTTGATAATGAATTTGATAAACTTAGGATTTTAGTTTAATATGTATTTAACACATACTAAAGTAAAATTAAAAATGGCACAATTATAGCAAGAGAAATACTATTGAATTTGATAAACGTTTATTTTGAAATTGATAAACTTTTAGGGATATCAGTTTAAATATATTTAACATGTGAAAAAGTAAATTTTAAAATGCCATGGGTATAGCAAGAGAATTACTACTGAATCTGATACAATTTGGTTTGGAAAAAAAGCCGATATGAATGTCATTTCATTTTAAGTATATTCTCATGTGATAAAGTAAACTTTAAATGTATTTAATTAACACATAAGAAAAAAAATGTAAAAATGGTATGGGTATTTGTTTGATTTTAAAGATATTAATCTTCATTAATTAATTAAAATACTAATATAGATATGATAATAAAAAAGATAGGCTAAATATAAATAAATAAATAAGTGCAAAAGATAGCCTTCCATTATTTACCTTTTAAAAAATGTCAACTTATATTTTTATTTATCCATTATCTAACTATCTATATATATATATATAGATGTAAGCAATGAATTTTTGCTTTGTGGTATTTAGATCAATTTATGCAATAAATCAGTAAAAATAAATATGAGTGAGGATAGTTTCACATTATTTATATTGAAAAAAATGTCGACTGACTTTTCTACAGTGTTTTATAAATTACTTGAAACTATTACAAATATTTTCTTTTAAAAGTAATAGCAGTGTGCATAATAAATTAACAATATTTTATTAAATGCTTTATAAATTATATACTTCAAGCAATATTCAAAATTATCCAATGAAGTATTTTGAAGAATTCTTAAAATATATTTCTGTTATTCTTTATATGTATAATACATGCTAATACGGGCGGTTGTCTACTTTCATACAATTAGTTATTTCGTACACATTTTGTACTTTCCATTTTTATCTGTGTATATATATATATATGATAAAACACGCATACTTTTGTGTAATGATTCTCTCTCATATCACTAGTTTCCATTTCTCCAACATTAATGACGTCCATTGTTGGCATCACAAGTACTTATATATATGTAGTGTAAAAAAACTGCAGATGTAAACCTTTTAAATTTATTTTTTAAATGCGATGGAAAATTGTTGTTGTAATTTAATATTATTGAGTATTAAAGTGGTGGAATTTTCCAGTTAAATTATTGCTTTGCTTCTTTTTGCTTGCAGATTAAGCTCTCATTTAAATGGCAACCAATGAAATCACTTCTGTAAAGATAGCTGCCATTTCAAAGCAAATCTAAGGAATTTATTCTATAGGCCACCCCAGTCTGAATTATTATTTAAATAAGCTTTCAGGCAAATAAAAGAATTAACTAGGGTTTGTAAAGAATTACTACTGAAATATTTTTGCCTATACCATTAGTAAGAGAAAAAGGTAATCAAAGATTCATACATCTGCTAGTTTTTTTTATAGTTTTATTTAAATAAGTGTGTATTATGGTTATATAATTATTTCTGTCTACTTTTTAAAGAATTTATATTCTTTTTATAAATATAATGAATAAAACTTGTATCAAACCTCCAAATTTAATCTAGTTTTGTCAGAAGTTCTGAAGACGGTGAATCTTTTATCATTTGTATAATTTAAGCTGATCAACAATATGTTCATTTGTGAAAAACAGGAAAAGAAAAAGAAAAGGACAATTCAATTATCTCTTGACAAATTTATAAAGAAAACATCAGACACTAATCAATAAAAAATAAATACATCTACTATGCTGTATTTTGAAAACCCTTTTTGATGTTTTTTTTTTTTTACATTGTTCTACTTATGTACATTTCAACTTTCATACGTATTTCAGAAACTAATTAGGTACAAAAGTAGAGGATCCCCTGTGGTGAATAGCTAAAGTATGTTATTATACAATATGTGCATCAGTGGCAAAGCATGACTTTTTTAGGAATGGAAGCACACTTCTTTCTTTTATAATGTTTTTATTTCACTTGCCACAACAATTTTTACATAATAGCGCCTAATATATATATATATTACACACATTTAGAAAAATATGAAACTCTCTTATCTGTAAAACAGAGAATATATTATCAATATATTTTTATCTTCCAAATCCTTTTAACAGTCTTACAAGTTTTAACTGTAAATTAGATCTTAGCATTGTTTGAATTTCTTATAATCAACGAGAATGTGAGAATGAGTTAATCAAATTCATACCCAATTCCATGTATATAAAAACAATTTGACTGTTGGTAAAAAAATTGAAAGTCAACAGTAATTCCATTCAAAAAATAATGAATTTGAATTGCTGGTAATAATCAGATTGTGATTAGTTTAAATATAGATAATACATTATCAATATACGTTTATCTTCCAAATCCTTTTAACATTCTTAGAAGTTTTAATTGTAAATTAGATCTTAGCATTGTTTGAACTTCTTATAATCAATGAGAATACGAGAATGAGTTAGTCGAGCTCATTCCCAATCCCTCTGTATATAAAAACAATTCGACTGTTGATAAAAAAAAATTGAAATTGAATTTTAATTAAAGCTTTTGAAAGTTTTAGTGAATTTTTTTACAGAAGCATTCATTCCATTCAATGCATAGATGCTTCATCCCTGACTTATTGATTCAGAGATGGCACTTCAGGCAGCTTGGTAAGAGGACCGGTCACTTTTTTTACTTGGATATACATAATTCAATTACTGCTATTGTCAATAATATTTGTTAATGAAGCTTATTAATCAAATCATACACAAACATGAAAATGAATAAATAGATAGGCACTTATGCCAGTGCATAAAGAAAAACAACTAACTCAAAAATTTACTGTATTTTATCTGAGAACAGAGACATCATCAGGTGATTTGGAGATTAAATCAGTGTTATCTCCCCTTCCCATATGTCAACATGATGATATATATTAATTAAATTAGAAATGTATGATTCTATTTAACATATGTATATATTGAAAAACACACAAATATATATGTATTCCATGTGTAAATGAATAGTCTATGCACCTATTCAAATTAAAAATGTATGATTCTGATCAATAGAATAATAATAATAATAATAAAACTCTTGAAAAAAAAATGCACATTTAAATATAACTTTTAAATACCATGCCAGGAACAAATTCCATGAAACTAATTATTATTTATAAATGATTATTGTTTGTAATTAACTGACTTGGTTACATGTTTTTGTGTTTTGACATGTTTTGGATATATTATATATTTCAGAGTATATGTTTAATAATTAATAATACATGTGAGAAATATATTTAAAATAAAATATTAAAAGTTGATTGTTCAGTAGTATAATTGATTGTAAAAAGTTAAAGTTTTTGCAGTATTGCTGTTGACAACCCATGTATTATTATTTCATTTAAATAGTATATGTAGAATGCTAGAATGACAGTGTTTAATTGGGATGTGTGAGAATGTTTAATAAATGAATACCTTGAACAACATGATATAGTATTTATATAAGAGTAAAAAGGAATCTCTTCTCTTACGACCAAATGTTTTATATGAGCAAATCTAAAGTAGTTGAATGAAGCGGCTACATAATAGTCCTTTAATTACTATATATAATGTCTGTATGAATGACGAATGAAATTTTCTAGAATTTATTAAACGCCCTCTAAACAAACTAAATCATATATATGAATAAGATTTATTTTATACGTTTGCGTGGATTATAATACGATAGAATGACAGCTGTTAAGTAATTGTGAGCGCTGTGAGAATGTTATTAATAAATGAATACCTTCGAACAACCACATGATATAGTATTTATATAAGAGTAAAAAGGAATCCTCTTACTCTTACGACTCAAATGTTTATATATGAGCAAATCTAAAGTAGTTGTAACGAAGGCGTGACTACATAATAGTCACTTTAAATTACTATATATAATGTCTGCATGAATGACGCCAATGAAATTTTCTAGAATTTACTAAACGCCACTCTAAACGAAACTAAATCATATACATGAATAAGCATTTATTTTATAACGTCTTGCGTGCGATTATAATTACGATAGAATGACAGCCTATTAAGCTAATTGCGCAGACGCTGTGAGAATGTTATTAGATTTGCTCATATATAAACATTTGAGTCGTAAGAGTAAGAGGATGTTCGAAGGTATTCATTTATTAATAACATTCTCACAGCATCTGCGCAATTAGCTTAACAGGCTGTCATTCTATTGTAATTATAATCGCACGCAAGACCTTATAAAATAAATGCTTATTCATGTATATGATTTAGTTTCGTTTAGAGTGGCGTTTAGTAAATTCTAGAAAATTTCATCGGCGTCATTCATACAGACATTATATATAGTAATTTAAAGTGACTATTATGTAGTCACGCTTCGTTACAACTACTTTAGATTTGCTCATATATAAACATTTGAGTTGTAAGGGTAAGAGGATTCCTTTTTACTCTTATATAAATACTATATCATGTGGTTGTTCGAAGGTATTCATTTATTAATAACATTCTCACAGCGTCTGTGCAATTAGCTTAACAGGCTGTCATTCTATCGTAATTATAATCGCACGCAAGACGTTATAAAATAAATGCTTATTTAAATAGTATGTAAATATAGAAGCCATTGAAACAGTTACATATTGTATTATATTATTTTCTTTTCCTAATGCAAGTGAAACTGTGGGTATAGCTACTTTATATATAAAATTAAAATAATTATCTTAACTTGAACAATACAATTTCAAGAAATCCATCAAAGATTGTGATTTTTCTCATACTGGGAGTTTGTTTAGATTATTTTCAATTGTTTTCTTTTTCATTTCTTTTTTCAACTTAGCATAAATTTGCATTTTCATTTTATTTTTTAAAAGTTTTTGTCTAGTAAAGTGTTTAGATTACCATCTAACAAAATATTTTATAATTGTAAAGCGTGCAATCAAATTTTTCCATCATCTTTCCCCCCAATGTTTAGCATTTAAAGTGACCATGTATGACATTTTATGTTTGTTTAAAAAATGGTTACAAATTTGTATTTTTAAAGTCGAAAAAAAAAAAAAATTGCTGTAATATATATATATTTAAAAAAAATTAGTAATTTATATTTTATAGTACGATGTTAAGAACCACTCATTGATGAAAGCCACAAGCTAGAAACTAATCTGGGGATATTGGATGAGTAGGCTAGGAATTTTCCTGCATCCATTGATTACTCTAGCTTGCACTGAGTGGCATTACTGTATGGAGATGTTAAGAAACCAACTAAAAAATTTGTCTTGGGATAATAATTCTGTTTTTAAGTGAACAATCTTAAAGATAATCTTTGGCATGCTTGTGCATAATATATAGCCTTAAATATTAGAAAAAATTGCAATACATATATATCTTTAAAAAAGTTATAAATTATAAATATTAATGGGTTATTTAATTTAATGATTTATTCTAAATTTATAAACAGCCCCTGAAATATCTTGGTTAAGTGTAGCAGCTTATTCTTTTTAAATTAAAATTTACATCAAAATTCCTACACTTTTAATGATGAAATTGTTTAAATGAAAAGTAAATATAGCATATATAGAATAACACAAATATATTTGGGGTAGTTGATGCAAAGAATTGAATAGATGAATATTATTTGCTTTCATAGTCTAGATGTGATAGTCATTTTAATCTTTGATAATTTTACAGATGCAAGTGTAAATAATGTATTTGGTATTTTCATTTCATAGCTGTGTTCTGAATTATTCTGATACCTGCGACTTTTTGTATATATAAGTATCAAATAAGTTGTTTGAAAGCAGATTTGTAAACTAAGCATCTTATCACAAATGGCAACTAGATCAAGAAATCAGAAAGTTTTTGATCATTGTCAGTGATTTAATTATTGGTTTCTTCTATCTTTTTGCTACAATTATTATAGTGTTAAGTATTCAATTTATTTTAAAGCAGTGTTTTCATTGTTACATGACAGGCAAATTAAATTTTTTCATTCTACGTGATATATATTTTTATAATTTCTATATTAGATTAAACCTCATATAACTTCTTTGGTAGGACTGCTAATGTAGAATCAATTATCTTAAAATTAACTATGACTTTATGAATAAACACTCAATATTTCATTGAACTGTCCTGTATAGTGAATAATAGTAAAGCAAGGCATATCTCCATAAATGAATTTTTGACAAATGACTGTTATATGTATGTAGATATGTTTGTTAAGCTTTTTATGCCTGAAATCATTGAGTAAATAAGTAATAATATTTGGTCCTTATAGGTGGTAGTTTGCCATTGCTGCGAGCCTTTTAACACAATTTATTTCTAGTATCTCAATTTTAGAGGTTCCTCATAAAATTAAACAAGGTTTAATATTGTCAAAATGTATAGAGTCATTGGAATGGCTATGTGGATATATTGTAATCTTTTTTTTTAATCTTCTAAAGACAATTGGATGATGCTGATTAAATTTGTTTATTAAATTTAATAAAGTTATTGCTAGGAATTTTTATCAACTCCTAAAACTATTACATATTTATGATGAACTACTTCAAAATTCTTCATTGTGAAGTTTGCTTTTAGATCAAAACAATTCATGTCTTAATAACATCTCCATGAATGATTGTTAAAACTCACAAACATCATTGTCTATACTTGCCATTGTAATAAGAAGTCAAAATGGTGATATTTCTTCATATCATTTCCATTTCTTAAAGATAATTTAATGATGATATAAAGGAAGTTAGTAAATAAGTAATCAAAGGTTTTATTTTCTTGGGAGTGAATAAAAAGTTTGAGTACTGGAAGTGACAAATCTGAAGTCTTAATCCATGGATATTGATCTCTAAAGTCGGCACTCCATCACTGCATTTACCTATATAGGTCATGCAAAGCAGTTAATTGAATTTAAAGGTAGCTCTAGATCTCTTAACTATTTTGAAATGTTTAATGCCATATTGAATTAAAAAAAAAATTGATTTGAGACCAATTTTCACAATAACTTCAGTGTTAATAATGTTAGAGCAAAATGTTATATATTGATAGAAAATAGAAAAATTAAGAACAAAAATAAGACTAAGAAAAGTAGTGATTACCATTAAAAAAGTAAGGGGAAAAAAAAGAAATTTCAATATCTGAAAATATTATTACTTTATTGATTATTCATAATTTCTAATTAATTTATCATTAATGAAATTTAAATTTACATCTTCATTAATAATTTCTTTGTATTCCTCACAAAATTCTCATTCAAAACAATGTATAATATTTTTTACCTGAGATAATCTGTAGCTTCAGAACTTACAAAAAAAGAACCATAAGAATTCATCATATTTTCTTGTACCCCAGAAGTTAAAAAATCTCAAGGCATCCATAAGATAGAAGGTTCTTCTTAATAAAAGATACAAAACAAATCGTTTCCAGAAAGTGGATATGCATTTATATTATAGTAATTGGCTTCTTGTCTATCAAAAACTAGAAATTGAAGGCCACTATCTGTATCTATAATAAAATGAGTCTCCTCTCTTCATTTTATATTTTTTGTGCATGCCAGTGATGCTATCTTGTTATAATTATTGTCTCACAGAGATATAATTTATTTGCATATAGCTCATTTGCTAGTTATAGTCTTGAAAATAGTGTGATGCAACTGATTTCACAGCATGAGTACCAAGGCATAGGAAAGAATCGGAATTTGATTCTTTGCCTGATAGAATTCCATGTGATATACATAACCATTATGGCTATCATTATATCCCCACCACCTGAAATCAGCTGCAACCTTTCTCTGTCTCTGATAATCAGTCTTAAAATTTACATTGCACTGCTCTGTAATAGCCTAATTTTATAGATGCAGTTAAATTTATTACTTTTTTATACAACTAGACATGCTAGTATAATGCAAATACGCTGATAAATTATTAAACCTCTTGAGATTATATCTATAAAATAAGGTTGCCTCAAATATGGATCAGAACCCCAAAATTACATTGTACATTATTTCCTAATTTACAAATATAATACTACATAGACACATTAGTACAAAGACAAACACATTAATAAAAAAATTAAAATAATAATAAATAATAAACAAATCTAAAATTGATTACTTACATATAATATTTAGCATTATGTTTATTTTTAGGATGAAGGCCTTGAAATTGCAAAATCTTCAAAGCATGTTGGATCCATTTTCTAATTATATTTTGCCATTAAAACATTTTCTTCTGTGTTTTCTTCATTCAATTTAATGAATTGAGCAGAAAAATATTAAATGGACTTATGGACTAGAAAAATTAATAAAAAATCAAATTTTGTCCAATTTTAACATGCTGTATATCATATTAAGGAAGTCAAACCACAGAGAATGATGGTATTAGCACATACATAATCCATTTCGTTTTCCTGTAATTTTAACATGATAATAAAAAATGTAATTTTAAACGAGTGAGCGGCAGCCGTGTTAACTTTTGAGAAATAGTTAAAATTATTATATTCATATAAATCACACTATATCAACCACACATGCTTGCAGGTCACCAAGTGTAGTCATAGTTTACATAACAAAAACATAAAAGATGGATCAATCCAACTTGGAACCCAACACTTCTGATTTTATAAAGACCTTATATGCAAATCATGACAAATAACTGATTGGAATTAAATGTGTGAAAGTAGATTAATAATTCAATTTTTGTGATTTATATATGTATGACCAGTTAGTTATTGGTATTTGTAATTTATTTATATATATTATTCATTGTAATTAAATAGAAATAATGTCATTAATGTTTTAAATTTAAAAAAAAAAAGTGCTCATTTAGTGTTTTCTACCTACTTGTTAGAGTTGCATGGTTTTTAACATTTGCTGAAAGAAAATATCTGCATTTATTTAGCAAAGAAATATTAATTATTTAACAAATGAATACATTGATAATAAATAAAATGGAAGATGAAATGGAAATGATTGGAAATGTTTGTGTTTATTAATGGATTTATGGCTACAAGTATATTAAATAAAATGAAGAAAATATATTTTGCAATAAAAAATGTATATTACATAAAAGCAAAAAGTAGTCCATGCACGAAATAATTATTTAATAAAAGAAAGCAAAAGATAATCAACATAGAAAATGTGTATTAAATAAAATAAAGCAAAAAGCAATCAGTGGTACCAAATATGTTTAGTAAAAACAACTCGTTACCAAATTAAATGCAGATGTGATGCTAAAAGTAAATCCCTGTGAAATGAAATTGCATAAATAAAGTCAATCACAGCATCAAGATTACCAAAGAAAAACATGAAATTGAATTATATATAAATGGAAAAAAAAATTAATTGGAAATTGACAATGAATTCATATGCGGAAAGTATTTTTACGATGAGTTAGCTATTGCAACAAATAGTTTTGTTGAATTTTCCTTAGTTAACATTTTAATACAAATAATAAAAGTGAACAGAGCTTATAGTGGTTGTGACAAAGTGAACATGATAGATTGGTAAAATTGTTCTATCTTATAATATCGTTAATTGGCACAATTTACAAGTGATCGCAATTGAACATATATATATATACACTGTAATGATTAGTACATTTTCATCATTCTCTAAATGAATTGTTTTTGGTTGACATCTATCTTCAATTATCACTGGGACTTACCTTTTGCTTTCTTTCATTCCTTGTATTTTGTATGCCTTTTGTTTAATTTTATTTAATATACACTTTTATCAGTTAATTCAATAATAAACATCACATGACCACCATATCATAAATTCATTATTAAATTTTAGGATAACTTCATTCATCATTGTATTTATTTGTTAAATGATTGATAGTTTTTTGTTAAATTGATATTTTTATTGCAAAATATATGATTTTCTTAATTTTATTTATCATCGATTTTTTTCATTTAACGAATTACCATACATTACCAGTATTAAAATTAATTATATCAGTTCTGTGGAAAAACATTATTATTTGATTTTTGATGTATAAGAGAACTTGCTTAAAAATGTATATGGCTTCCAATTTTTAAACAATATATATATTTCAAAATTACAATAATGTGTAAAATTTATTGCATAAGTAAATCAGTGAAATATAACATTTTTTCTGCAATATTTTTTTTTTGCTTTTTATTGCTTCCAATTTAAGTCTCAATTATAATGCAGGCACTTTGTGATCATATTTATAATGAAAATAGAAGTTGTAAATATTATTTTTAAGACAGAATTGATAACATTTTATGAAACTATATAAGAATGTCTAAAATTTTGTTATCAGTTTAAAAATAGTAAATACTAAAGAGTTCACAATTTTTAAACTGATAAATTTATTTGGTTTAAAGTTGCTTAAATATACTTTAATTTGAGGAAAAAGTAGTAATACTGCAAGGATAAGGCTGCTTCAGATTCCTTTACGGAAGATTGCAAAAGGCTTTTCAACTGTTTACTAGGGAGAATTTTGCATTTTACCTTTTTTTATTTTATTTTGCTATTAATAATAGCTAGATACCTATTTATTGACAAATTATTGAACAGCTGAAATAGTTATATACCAGTTTCCTGAAAGAAAATTCAGCTTGCTTGGAAATCCTCATTTCTTGATGTGGCAAGCAGATATCCTAGTTATTATTTCATGGAGGATTTTCTGTGATTTAGTGTATATCTGAAAATTAAAAGTCATTCATCATTATTATTTTCAACATTATTGATGTACCACTGAAGATCTTTCCAAGTTTAATCCAATTTGTACAATCTGTAGTCTTTATTCTCTGCATCACACCAGCACATTTCTTTATTCATCCATCCATTTCACATATTGTCCCTTTCTAGGTCTTTTACAATCTCTTGGTATCCAGCTTAAAACAAACTGTTCATTTATTATCAACTCAACTAGTAATACGTTGATTTCAGTTTCATTTCATTCTCTTAATTCTTTTAATGATATCAATGGCATGTTTGTTATCTCACCAAATATTTTGGTTTCTATTCTTTTTTATTATTTCCAACACACATATTTTCATACTTTGTTTAATGGCTGAAATCTCTGCATTGCTTATGTGCCCATGTCTCAAATCAATAAATACATCTATTAAAAATCTTCTTTTCAAACATGTAGATATATTTCTTTCCAATATTATTTCTACCAAAAGCATTCCATTCAAAATATATTCGGTATGTTTACATTTTTATTAATAATCTGACCAAGATATTTTTGTAATTGTTAACTTTTAATCAGTCTTTATTATTATTATTATTATTATTTTTTTTTTGAGGAAATTCATTAAACATTAATTACTTTAGTCTTTTTAAGATTCATCTTTAGTCCTACTTTCTTACTTTTATTTTTTACATTTATTGAAACTGAAGTATTTTTGCAAAAACAATCCTATCGTCTGCAAAATCTAGATACCTTAATCCATGCATTTGTAAATTTTCTTCTCACTTTAATACTTTTTATAAAATTGCTATAAAAAGTTTTGGAAATATGGGAAATATCTTGCTTTACAATCTTATTAATGATATCTTACTATTACCATATAATATAATTACAGTTATTGCATTTTGATATTCTTCAAAATATGATAGTATCATAAGTCTATATCTTGATAATCTAAAGCTTTGATTGCTGTGTATATGCTTATAGAATCAGATGCCTTTTTACATTCTATAAATTCAAAGCATAATAGCAACTCATATTTATTGATACTTTCTATAATTTCTCAATATTTGTATATGATCCACTTTTCTAAAATCAGTTTTAAATCAAGTTGTTTTGAATTTAAAGTTCTCTGTGGATGTGTTATAATTATCTTTCTGTATTGGTGAAGATTTTATGCAGAATTATTAGAGATCTGATATTGTAATTTTTAATTTCTTTATAATCACCTTTTAGTACTGCTTTATTTCATTTAGTTTCTTCAACTTTTGTATTTCTTTGCATGATTCTTTTAAAATATCAATAATCCATCATTTCCTGGAGCTTTTTTCTTTTTCATAGATTTAATGGCATATTTTAAACCCTTTATTTAAAATGTTTGGTAATTCAGAAAATGTAATTTTGATTATTTTATTTTCTTGTTCTTTATTGTGTAATTTTTTTTAGAAGTCTTCAACACATCTCATGATTTTATCTTTTTTTTTTCAGTAATAGTTCCATCTTTTCTTATTCAAGCACAAGTGCGTGTGCGGCGCAACTGCTCCCAAAAGCTGTTAATACAAATACAAATAGCTAACTAAAATATTAAAACAGCTGAGCGCTTTCAAAGGATCTTGCCTTCATAATCATAGCTTGCTTACGTTTAAATTTATGCAAATATGCTAATTCCATCTTTTTGATAGAGAAAAACACGTGTCCTTCCTGCCATACACACCCCCAATCTCACACACCCACAGCACATAAATTATCGGGTCTAGCATCTTTTTTGCATAGAAACAGATTGTTGTGTAAAATCGAGGCAGATGCAAAAACAAATGTAGCAGAATATAGAAATGATCTACTGAATTTAGGCTTCAGACAATCCATCATCGACAAAAAAATCTCACACATTCAGAATAAACCTCTCAACTCTCACGCCACACAGGATAAACCCAGATTATTACTTCCATACATACCCAATTTACACAAGAAACTACATTCCATCCTTAACAACAAATATCAGCTCTGTTTTCGAACCCCTCCAAATTCTAACAATCTAATTAACAATACCAAAGATCAAACTCCACTGTTACAGACCCCCCATACAGTATATAACATTGCTTGTCCAAATAACTATTGCAAAGGCACATATTATGGGGAAAGCAGAGCATCTTTGGCCACACGATTGGCACAACACAAGTATTCGTACAATAGAGCTCGCAACGATCCTTCTACTTATTCAGTTTTTTATCAGCACCAGTGCACAAGTCACCATGAGTGCATTCCGGACAATCCTACCATCGTATGTAGAGAGAGACATGACCTCAAAAGAAAGATCAAAGAGGCTTTATTTATCTCTCGCGACAGCGATGCCATAAACAGGAAGGACACGTGTTTTTCTCTATCAAAAAGATGGAATTAGCATATTTGCATAAATTTAAACGTAAGCAAGCTATGATTATGAAGGCAAGATCCTTTGAAAGCGCTCAGCTGTTTTAATATTTTTAGTTAGCTATTTGTATTTGTATTAACAGCTTTTGGGAGCAGTTGCGCCGCACACGCACTTGTGCTTGAATACATACATTTCCCAAAAGTAAAATTATTTAACTTAATCGGATTATTACGTGCATGGAGAAACAAGTTGCTGACAGGCAGATATTAAAAATCAGCTTGTCGATTTGCAAACTACAACAAAGAATTATTTTCTTAAAAAGATGCAAACAATTCCATGTATTTCCTAGATTTTGCAGCTTCAATCTCAATCGAGCAGTGTACAACTATAACAGCATTTACTGGCAAATGAGAAAACATCTTTTAGATCTCGTTATCAGAGGTTGCCAGAGGGCTTTGAAGAAACAGAGCAAAAGGAGCCGTAGAATTTTGACACATTTTCCCAAAGACCCACTCGTCATCCATCACTGCACTAAGTTGGATAGGAAGTTGGCATTTAAATACCACAAGAAATTTGCATTTCTAGCGCACAAGCAAGGCATAACCATCCCCGACGACAACAAGCAAACATTCGTGAACCTAACACAAACAATACTCCCTAAAGAAGTAAAAGATGTGCTAGCAAAAGGCTCCAGATTCGTCGGAGGGACATGGAAACAACTGGACATGGAATTAATAGCGGACATAGAGGCTGGACTCATTCAAGATCCGCAAAAGGACGAATATATAGCACAGATCAACACAGCAATGAGACACGCGGCTTTAAAACCAAATACCAAACAGTGGGACATAAAAATAAAAACAACCAAGCAATTCTTTGAGTTAGAAAGAATCACATGCATGCGTGAAGACAAGGGAAACAGATTTGTGTTGATGCACACCCAGGAATATATTGACAAGATTAACACACAGATTGATAAGTTACAATTTCAGAAAATTGATCAGTTCAGTATTGCTAACAATAGAGACAAATTCATTTCATCCATTCTTAAAAAACATTGCAACAAAGCTTTCACAAAAGCAGAATATTACAGTCTATACCCATCATCATCAGTGCCACCCAGGATTTTTGGAAGTGCCAAAACGCATAAAGACAACACACCGGTCCGATTAATGCTAGATTTCAGTGGAGTACACTATGCAAAGACAGCCAAGTGGGTGAACAAAAAACTCATCCAAATGTTAGGCTTTGGAATATACACCATCAAGTCATCTGCACAGTTCATTTCCTCCGTCAAAGATTTACAATTAAACCCAAACATCAAACTGGCCACTATGGACGTTTCCGAATTGTATGGCTCTGTCAATAGAAACACATCGATCCAAATAGTCAGAAATGAACTTTTGACACAAAAAATAGCTCAACCACTGGTTGACTTCATCCATGACTTTCTATGTTGGTTGGACAGCAACATTGTGGCATTCTTCAGAAACCAGTGCTTCTCCATGAAACAAGGCTGGCCTATGGGACTACCACTGAGTGGTGTAGTCACCAGCATCTTCCTAAACTATTATGAGAGAAAAATCATACCTAGTCTAAACCCACCATGCCTTCTAGCATACACTAGATATGTGGATGACCTGTTCATTGCTGCCACCCCCGAGATCATTACACAGATCAAAACCGAATTAGAAGCCAACACAGCACTAATTGTTAATGTCACAACTGAAGACACTCACCAACAAGTCAAATACCTTGATGTCAAAATAAAAAGAGAAAATAACCACTGCCATTATAGCATGGCCATCAAACCGTTGGAAATCAGATGCCATACACACCCCCAATCTCACACACCCACAGCACATAAATTATCGGGTCTAGCATCTTTTTTGCATAGAAACAGATTGTTGTGTAAAATCGAGGCAGATGCAAAAACAAATGTAGCAGAATATAGAAATGATCTACTGAATTTAGGCTTCAGACAATCCATCATCGACAAAAAAATCTCACACATTCAGAATAAACCTCTCAACTCTCACGCCACACAGGATAAACCCAGATTATTACTTCCATACATACCCAATTTACACAAGAAACTACATTCCATCCTTAACAACAAATATCAGCTCTGTTTTCGAACCCCTCCAAATTCTAACAATCTAATTAACAATACCAAAGATCAAACTCCACTGTTACAGACCCCCCCATACAGTATATAACATTGCTTGTCCAAATAACTATTGCAAAGGCACATATTATGGGGAAAGCAGAGCATCTTTGGCCACACGATTGGCACAGCACAAGTATTCGTACAATAGAGCTCGCAACGATCCTTCTACTTATTCAGTTTTTTATCAGCACCAGTGCACAAGTCACCATGAGTGCATTCCGGACAATCCTACCATCGTATGTAGAGAGAGACATGACCTCAAAAGAAAGATCAAAGAGGCTTTATTTATCTCTCGCGACAGCGATGCCATAAACAGGAAGGACACGTGTTTTTCTCTATCAAAAAGATGGAATTAGCATATTTGCATAAATTTAAACGTAAGCAAGCTATGATTATGAAGGCAAGATCCTTTGAAAGCGCTCAGCTGTTTTAATATTTTAGTTAGCTATTTGTATTTGTATTAACAGCTTTTGGGAGCAGTTGCGCCGCACACGCACTTGTGCTTGAATACATACATTTCCCAAAAGTAAAATTATTTAACTTAATCTTTTCTTATTATTATTGAAATAACTTTTCTTCCAATAACAAAATGGTATCTTTTTTAGCTTTCTTTGCCAATCCATAATTATATTTTCTTATATTATTATCCATTCTTTTATATCCAACTATAGATTTTGAAATCTTTTTGTTCTTCTATAAATTTCCTTGCCAATCCATAGTTATATTTTCTTAATTATTATCAATTCTTTTGTATCATTTTATAGAACTGCAGATATTCATTTTTTAAAATAATTTTATATTCCTTTTTTAAAAAAATATACATTATCTTGTCTCAATAGAAAATATACCAATAAATATTTGCTTTTCTATAACATTATCTTTCTTACCATCCTTAGTATCAATTACTTTATTGATCTCAGTTAATTTTAAACTTTTTTAAAAATATGTGAGTATTTTAAATATGATAAATAAATTCTAATTTAAATTTATTGGAGTGTTTTTAAAAGTTAAAAGTGTCAAGGTTAATACTAGCTTTTTTTAATAACTTTTATCTCTAGTTTGTATTAATTACATATATTACACATTACTAATTGATAATCACTACCTGTGTCAAATCTATTAACATTTTGAAAATACACATGTTAAAATACACATTTTCTATTAGTCAAAATATAGTTCAATTTTACTGTACTTTATGTTTTCATGTCCATTTCTGTTAACGTTCTTCTCAAAGAAAGAATCCATAATATTTAATTTTTGTTTTTCTGCAATTCGAATAGTCTTTATTCTCTCCCAGTTCTGTGATCATAGACAAATTTATATCACGTTCATCTTTTAATCAATTTTCACTTCTAGCATTATTTTCTTTTGACAATTTTAAAATGTTGTTTGCTGTAATCAAAAGCATTTTGTTCATCTACGCAAAAATCCTCTAATTTTTCATCATAACGAGAATTTGTTGAACATATATTTGAATTATCTGCATTTGTTATCTTCCATGTAATTGGATAATAAATATTCCACTTTCATATACCATCAATTTCCACAATATTGTTTCTTCATTTTTTATTTATAATAAATCCCATTCCCTTCCAAAAGTTGTGTTGTTACAATCAAGTACATGCCCCATTTTTAAATATTAAAGCTGACCAATGACCTATTTAATATCAGACCGTTCCCTTTCTAATTCATGTAATCTTCTTTCATTTGAATGTGATCTGAGTTATAGATTGCTCAATAACAGATCATCATTGAATGACAGTCTGGTATTGCCATCAGAAGACTTGAACATTTTCCATCTTCAAATATAACTACTGCATTGGTTGATGATTACAGCCTCTTGTAAACAAGAAGCACAATATAATTTTATCTGTTGTGATTATAAATATTTAAAGAGATTCACTCATACATTTCATCCTGACTTCAGGAAAACTCAAGTGATGTTTCAGTATCAGGAAACTAAAAAAATAAATCATGATGTTTCTTGATCTTAAACTGAGAGGTAAAAACTCAAGCTGGCTGATATATGATGATGAACAGCCCATCCATGTTCATTTACCATATGAATAATCACTAATAACAGCTGGAATGACAAGAACTTATGGTGTGGATATTAGGAAATTTTTTAGTCAAATTAAAATTAACTATAATTAGTTATTTATGTTTTTAAAATTTTTTTAAAATAATTATAATATTAAAAAGCTCACATTGTTAAAAATAATTTTACTTATTAATATTTTTATTTTATGTATTTTTAAATTTTATTCTTATCTCAGTGCATTTTTCACTGTAGCTCAATCATATCACAACCATCCATCATCTCAAGTCAGATCAACCTCTTTCACTCTGGATGCATTTTTGAAATACCTACTTCAATTTTTTTTTTTCAAGTAAATAAGATATATATAGCTCATATTGTAATTTGAAGTTCATATATACATTTTTAAAAAAAATTTAGATATACTTTTAACTTAATGAATTCATAGTATTACTTGATACTTTGGACAGACTAGATACACTTTTAACTTAATGAATTCGGGGTATTATTTCATACTTTGGACAGACCAATCATAGAATAAACATAAGAAAGGAAGAACACATTTTGGCAGTTAGAGAAAAATCTAATTCATAAGCCATTTATTCACATATTAAATTAACTAACCATGATATCAAATTTTAATAAAACACATTCTAGCAAAAAATTGAAAATATGACGATAGCTAAGGGAAGCTATAGAGATTTTTAAAAGGTCTAAGAGCATAAATGAAAAGTGTGAATTAAAGAAAATTAACAATATTTGGAAAAAACTATTGGAGGATAAAATATTTTTTAAAACTTCTCACCCAATCGAATTTGAGGAGAAAATAACAAAACTAAACAATAATTTTAAATTTTACCACACACATTCTTATGATTTATCAGGTAGATGCACATTTTTACTTTTTAGTTCTTAAGTCTCGGTCACTAATGCCGGGTAGATGCATAATGCATACTTGGGGCATTTGGTGATATTTAATTTCATGTTATTAAAACAGACATTAAAGATCATCTGCTGCATGTGACATTTAGTTACTGTATTTGTTTATAATCTAGTTGCTTAGTATAATTTTCCAAGCATTGCAGCCTGAAATGCTTTAGGTCAATTTCAGCCTCTTAATAGTATATTTTATAGAAGTGATGTTTGGCATATGCTAAAGCTTGTGGGTAAGATTGACAGTTGATAAATAATAGTATTTATAGTTATTCTATGCAGCGAATCTGAATCTACCCAGAGACTATTAAGATATATAGGACTGTATGCTGTCCATGCATAATGAGGCAATGAATAACTAATCATATGAATTTTGGATCAAATTAGCTAGGGCAGTTAAATAAAACTGATAAGATAGTAGATCATTAAGTATTGTTATACTGAATTTATTCTGAAGTAAAAGACCAGTAGACTTTCCCAAAGGTTTCTGTCAGTTGTTAATTGTTTTGTGATTATGTATATATATAAATAAATCATAATTTCTCATTATTTACATTTGTCTTTAGTCTTTTGCACCTAACTGAGTCTAGTGGGATACAAAAAGAACAAGTTTTTTATCATGTGATATCGGAATGTGGACCTGCATGCAGATTATTCCATGTTAGCTATGCATTTTGACTGTTACAATATATATTTCAAATTTATATTTATTCATAATTCTGTGAAACGTATGACCATTGACATGTGAAAAAGATAATTAATCCCTAAGATATGCATTTGGCCCTGAATCAGTAGTCATCAGTTGACCTAGTAATTTGAATATAAGTGTCAAACTTTCTGAAGTCACATCTTTGCCACAAACCGCTTTATAGAATTATATTAATTATTATTAATGATCATTCATTAATCTTACTTGATTAGTAATATGTATACAGTATTGTAGAGGTATCAACACCTGAGTTTCATTGCCCATGTTGACAGTTTTGATAACTTTCACCATATCATTCCATTTTAATACTTTAATATATTATCAAATTTTATTTTTATCTCAGTGCATCATTCACTGTTGCTCAATCATATCACAACTATCCATTAGGCCAGAAATCAGATCAACCTCTCTCAGTCTGAATGCATAATTCCCTTTTTTTCCCCAAGTGAGTAAGACATTTAATGTTTTTATTATATATGTATGTCTGTGTAGATTGTTGACATTAATATGCTCTGTTTATAAGTGGCATATAAAAGAGATTGAACTATTTTCTCTCTGCATCATTTGGATTCCTTTTCATTATATGAAATTTATTTCCAATCACATAAAAAAATCCATTCTTTCAGTAACTTTGTTTACTTTCTAGTCTCAGCCTACAATATTATAATCCCATTCATATATTTTTTAGTAAAGTAAAATTTTGGCAAAAAAAAACAAAACAAATTATGCTAAACAGTACTCATTTTTTTATAAAAAGTATTTTAAAGTTGTAATTATAAATTTACTTAATATAAAAAGTATTATAAATTTTCTATATACTGTATATATAAAATGACAAAAAAATCAAAATTGATAATTGGCAACAGTATATGTTTGTGTTTATATTTTTTGTTGCATTTTTATCCTCTACACTTTTATCAGTAATTCTTCATATTTTTGTCATTAGTAACAATTCAAAGTTTTTATTATTACATATTTTTTCTTAATTCCCTTAATGTGGCATTGAATAAGGTTAAAAATAAAGAACATATTTACTGTTAATATTTATTTATGTATCTATTTGTAAAAAGAAATGTAAATCTGAATAAAATATTTTGAGATTGATTGCATATTAATACTTAAAGATTTAAACTGTTGGAAATTTCAGCTGAAGATAACACTTGGGAATAAATAACTTTATCAATAAAATGTTTAGTACTCCAGTAGATAAAAGATAAAATCTTTAAATATCCTACTGCAAGACAAAAATCTTTCCAGCTTTTCTTGGTTTTGAAATAAAAGACAATTCTAGCTTGTTTAAGAACCTGAAAATAATTTACAAATTTGATTTAGATTGAAATCGGAGGTCTGTATTCACCAACCACTACATTATGAATATTTCTTTTATTCCAATAAGTTAGTCTTTATTATGTTTTTTGCTATTATTTAAAGAATAAATATTACAAATGGGCTTATTAAACATCACTTGATATTAGCCAAGGTTGATTCTGGCTATGGTCTTAAGGATACTCTTAAAGATCAAGCAGTATTTATGTTTTAAGCCAATAAACATCATGTGACCACCGCAACAGCAGTATTTATGTTTCTCAACATATTTATAGATATTGTCTGTATGGGATCACAAATAATGAACTGAAAATAAAATGTACCTTAATTCACAATTAAAATGATCTGAACAAGAAATACAGATGAACCTTAACTAATAAAAACTACATCATAAAAGACACAAAGGAAGATCACTATTAGAGTAGTATTGAAACAAGCATTAAAATAAATACATATGTGAACAAATATTTTGGATTCACCTATGTAAAGATTAGTTCATTGTTTTAATGTTAGCATAATTTGAATATTTCATTTGGATTCCATGAGCCATATTGTCTGTAATGATTATCTCTGTCCAGAAGTTAATTGGTGGGATTCTCATAATGTTTGTTTAATGCTAATATTAACAATAAATACACCCACAGATGAGTTTGAATCATGTGCTCATATTTTTATCTCTGAAAATATTTTTTTTATAGATATATTATTTAATAATTTAAAGCAAACGTAATTCAACATCATCTACAATCACCTAAGAGAAAAATGGAACCACTTTCATCTCATTTTTCAGTTATTATTAGGATGGCAAATATACGTAATATTTATGAGATTCAATGTCAAATTCATGAAAATGTTTAACAGACTGATTAAAATTTGGTTTTGTGTGATGTTCTCAAGGCATAATTTTAAGTCATTTCCAAATTCATCATAAATTTGTAATATAATTAAATGATGTCAGTCAATATATAATAATTTTAGAAGTTTTAAGCCAATAAACATCACCTGATCATTTCTTATGCTTGCTTATAACTGTTATTAAGACAGGCAAAACTCTCCATACAGTATTGCCACTCAGTTCAAGCCCGAGTAATCAATGGATGCCAGAAGGCTTGTGCATAAAATCTCCATCTAATGCCTACTCATTAAATATCCCCAGACTAGTTTCTGACTTGTTGCCTTTGTCAGCGAGGAGTATTGGATCTGAGAGCACTGTACCTAAATCTTAGGATTTAATGAAATCCTCCAGCAACTACCTTTTATCTCTATTTAACTACAAAATTATACACAATAATATTTTCAATCCAAGCTCATTAGCTTATATAGTTATATAGGTCTGAACTCAATTCAGTACCTATACATTTTAGTGTCTTTGGTTTTTTAATAACCATGGCCACCACTATCCTATTAGGTAGGATCTTGGTGCAATGCTTGCAGATCCAAGGCTCTTCACTGACAAAGGCCACAAGCCAGAAACTAGTTTGGGGATATTGGATGAGTAGGTGGAGATTTTATGCCCAAGCCTTCTCATATCCATCGATTACTCTGGCTTGCACTGAGTGGCAATACTGTATGGAGATTTGTGCCTGTTTTCATAACAGTTATAAGCAAGCATAAGAAATGGTGATCACGTGATGTTTATTAGCTTAAAACCCATCCTGTGTAATAGGATAATGGTGGCTATGGTTATTAAAGAACCAAAACCCCAAAATGTATAGGTACTGAATTGAGTTTAGATCTATATGACTATATAAGCTAATGAGCCGTATTGAAAATATTGTGTTTTCAATTTAAGACTCATAGTTTTGTAGTTAAATAGAGATAAAAGGTGGCTGCTGGAGGGTTGCATTAGATCCTAAGTTCTAAGTACAGTGCTCTGAGATCCAAGGCTCCTCACTGATAAAGGCCACAAGCCAGAAACTAGTCTGGGGATATTGGATAAGTTGGCACTAGATGGGGATTTTATGCACAAGTCTTCTGGCATCCATTGATTACTCTGGTATGCACTGAGTGGCAATACTGTATGGAGAGTTTTGCGTTTTAATAATTTCAGAAGTTGATGAAACTTTCTAACACTACATGTATTAAATACATAGTTTACATTATTCACCATTCACAGGTTAAATCTTGTGAATATTAATTAAGGCCAATTTAAATCTGACCCTAAAAAGTCTCCAAAGTTGATGTTGAATCTTTAACTGGTTCCATTTTTAACTGTTTAAAACAGTTGAATGGCATTGAGCTATGAGTTTAGAAGATGCTACGATATTTCATTGATTTCTAAAATTATTACATACTGTTTAATTATACTTTTATATATTTAAGTATAAATATTAATTGTTTGATTTTTACAATCATAATTTTTAAAGTAATATTTTTAATTAAAAGGGAATTGTATAACATAGATTGAAGTAATTATCATATTCTTTGTCTTTATTAAAACTACAGGTCATGATATTGACAAACAAAATTATCAATGTTTTTTTTTTTTGTTCTTTATGTGGATCGGTTTATTTGGCCAGTTTTTAAAGCCTAGTCTTGTTTGTATGGTTTCTTTTTCTACTGAAAGATATCTAATGTGATTTAGAAGAGTAGATGGAAGAAACTTTAGACTTTTTCTTTTAAAGAAATTCTTTTTGTCTTTTTACTACATCTACTTTCTTTCCTAATAATTAACCATTTTTTAAAATTTTCTATTACTGTATCATTCCTCTGATTCTGTTTTCCCCATCCAAACTATTTTATTCTATTATAAATTGATTCACCCCTCTCCCCTATTAAAAATATAATTGTTTTTCATTTTTCTTCTAATTAATGTTTTTTGGTTTTATTTCACATTTTAATTTACCAATTTTTGCTTTTTTACTTTTTTAAAATTTTTTATAACATACTGCCATTATTTCAAATTTTTAAAATTATCTTTAAATAATTATTTTTTAAATTTAAATCCTAGCTTATTTTTTTTAACCAGTAACTCTTAACCCTCCCTCAAGATTCTCTTTTATTTTATCTATAGCCAAGATGTTTTTTTTTTTGGTCAAAGTTCTTAATTTTTTAACAGCTAATTTCAATTCTATTATTACCAAATTTTGATTCAAATTTCTGGTATTCTAGTATTGTAGTTTATAGGGTTGATTTTCCTAAAGGGTTTTAAATTTCAATAATGTTATGCTTTTTCCGAGGGAATGGTTGGCATATCTATTTCACTTACTGAAAATTTATTTAATTGACAAACAAAGTATAAAATTTACAGTGTATTTTTAAGATACTAAATAATATTGCCCAAATTAATTATATATATATTATTTTAAGTAGGATTGATGCAATACTTGTTTTACGTTTATGACAGAACATTGTTGTATTATTTTCAGCAAACATAGAAGCCCTATTTTATTTACTTATATAATTTTGATATAGTATATAAGAATAATTTATAATTATGCTCTCTTGTACTGTTTGAAATAGATATGATTATGAGCATCTCCATCCTCATTTTATATTGTTGCTTCTCACTATATATATATGATAAACAAAAATGCAAGTTAAAAAACTTGCTAACGCTTGTATTTATGTCCACAGATGGCGTTCTACCAAAAACGCCCATCAAGCGTATGTTTTGTTTACATAAACGTCAGAGTAGTTAGTATTCACTATCTCTAACTATAATTCCACTTTCAGATCATGATTTCAAGCTATTTGCTGTCTTTCACTGACGATAGCAAATAGCTTGAAATCATGATCTGAAAGTGGAATTATAGTTAGAGATAGTGAATACTAACTACTCTGACGTTTATGTAAACAAAACATACGCTTGATGGGCGTTTTTGGTAGAACGCCATCTGTGGACATATATATATAAAAGACATTAAGGAAAAGTAAACAAACAGAAGAAATCAATACAAAATAGAAAATTAATAGAGATAAGAAAAACGCAAACTCTTTATAAAGGATTTCTGGAGAGGAAGATGAAACTCAGTAGACATCTTAGTATGAAAGATGTGACCAATAGGTGAAAAAGATTAGATCTCATTTTGGCACCTTAGGTTTGCCAAAATTAGACCTAGTAGTTATTTCCTTATGAAGAGCATAGCATATGTTAAGGTTGAAGATTCTTTAGTTTAATTTATATTTTGACATAGATTTTTTTAAGTAAATAACTCCAAAAGGTTGTATGAAAATATTTTATTTTCAGAAGTTTGCCAACTGATTTTGATATACATCTCTGCCTTACAGATATTTTTTTATTATATAAACTTCAGCCAATGATTTTTTCTGGATTCTGTTTATTTGATGAATTGAAATTGTTTTTTTTCAGTTAATAAGATTAGCAGCAGATTTACTAATGTTTCAAGAACTTTAAATATAAAGTGTAATATTTCTTTAATTTAGTGATTTTACCATTTCTATTTATTTTTTAATTCTTAAAGTTTATTTACATTTATTTATATATATCTGTGACAAGCTTTTTATAATTGTTTTATGTGATAAATTGATATATAAGCACAAAACATATACATACAAATATATATATATATACAGTTTACTTTAAGCCTAGCAAACCACAATATTTTATTGCAGAATTTGCTCAATATTTTATACATTATTTTCAATATTACATGATTTATACACTCAACAAGTATAGTTAATATAAATGTCATGCATCATGGATAATATGATGTGACTGTTCAACCTGCATATTCACAAAATTTGGTAAATTGATATATTGTTTCTTAATTTTTTATGAGATGACTTTTATATGGATGTCATTTGCGATTTTTTAAGATTGTAACAGAGAACTATTTGTAAACGTTTGGGCTTTAGCAGATAGATAGTCTGCAGATGTTATTTTAATGAATAAGCTTAATAATTAGTCAGCTATCATTTATTTTCTTTAAAAGTCTATATAGCATGGTTAATCATATGTGGATTCTGTTTTCATAAATTTTGCAATAAATGTGCTAAGAATAACTGTATTGCATGCTCATTTATGGTCTGGATATTATCTTTTACATTGTGGCAACTTATTTTTTTGTGAGTAAAACTGTTTAAATCTATTTTATCTGTAAAAATCATAGCTTTACAAAATGGAAATAAATATAATCCATTATATATATATTTGTACATAAATAAAATTGAAAAAGCTTGTAGAACATCAAGCTTTTGGCAACGTTTCATTGCCTTTCTCAATATTACATCGTAAAGAAGAATGTTTAGTGACATCTAGATTTTTTTTATCCTTTTATTTTTTCTAATACTTTTTTTCTCTCCCTCTTTTCTCGTAAAACTGTTATATACTTCTTTATATATAATGTTTGATTATAATTAGCATATTTCGTTTATAAATCAAATTATATATATAACATCGCACAAACATGACTATGATATATTTTTACACAAACTTTCATTAAAAAAAAAAAAAAGTTAAATATAAACGGAAAAAAAAAAGATTATTCTTAGCTTGTTTTAATGGTTATAAATGGATTTCCCCTCATTACGCCCTATAATGTATATAATAGTTATATAAGAACCAAGGGGGAAGAAAGAGACAAAATGAGAGGGAATGCTAGAGATACTGAGAGAGGGAAGTAGGAAGGAATGAGTGACAGTATGTGTCTTGTAAATTAAAAAAATCGGGAAAATAATCTAGATGTCGCTATGTATAATAGTCTATAAGCTTAATAATATTTATGTTACTCTAAGAAGAGCAATAGCAGTAAAACATTGCGGACAACTTTTTAAATATATATACATGTATATTTTAATTACGCAATATTTGTTGTTTTAAAGTCTTTTTCGGTTTTATTTGGCCTTGACATGACTTGCTTTTTTCTTAACACAATTTATTTTATCATCTTATATTTAGAACTACTTCGTAAACTTTAGTGAACTATACGATGTTTGCGTAAATATGTATCATTACATTTTCTTTTGATTCAGTGAGATACATATATACACTTTATAAAATTGAAAACTATTCTTTTCAAATAAATTCTAAAATCAACGTCATGTGCAGGGTTAGAAGAATGCTTTCTGTAATAAATATTAAAGTAGATCTCATATAAAATTATTTTTATCTAAAAATAATAACAAAAGTTCAATTAGAACTTCTTTCAAAAAATGATTCACTACTGTTATCACTGAAACATCCTTCAATCATTGGAGAAAGACAAAATTATCCACAACAGCTTCACTATGGGATCTCAAATTAATTTCAAGACGATTAAAAATATAATTGAGGCTTATATCTTTCTGTGAGTTGTCTCAGGCTTCATGCTGTCATCCAACTTTTATAAGAGAAACTTACAACTGTTAGATTTAATTAAAATGAAAGCAACTTTCTAAAGATTTCTTTGTTGATAAATTTATATAATTGCACTAAAATATATGGGAATAAACACTCGCTATACTAATATATAGATATATCAACATAAAAAGAAAATAAATGCAATATAATTAATGCAAAATTGAAATTTTAATAATAAGAAACTTGATTTTTATATAAACCTATAACAAAAATAAAACCTATTAAAATATTACATTGAATAATTTAGAATGCCTTATCAGCGTAGTTAAAATAAACTTAATTTTTTTGAAGTATGTGTATATGATTTATTTAAAGGCTTCCCTGGCTAATGTTAATATATCTAAACTGTTATGTTTAGATACGGGTTCGAATCCTGGTTGATAAAACTTTTAAATTTTTTTCAAGTTCCTTTCAGGATTAGAAACTTTTTTAAAATTTAGTACTGGTTGGTGAATAGTTATCCATCTAATCTTAGCAATACCAGTGGAAAAAATGACATAAGGTTTATCGATCAGCAATTGGTATACCTGAGCGAGCAATGATTTTTGCATCATAGGTTTTTTTTTTTGGAAGGAAGGGGAGGGGTCTTGGATAGGCTTTTATTTTGAAATAGCTATTTAAAGAATATTTTTTTTACCATTTCATCATTTGTTTGCAGGTTCTGTTTCTCTATGATCAATCATAAGTTTTCTGTAGTAGATTATCTTAATTATTTACTTATATATATAAAAAATCTGCTCTTTTCATTTTTTCTCATTACATTTTAATTTACAATAATTTTCAAAATTTCTCTGGCTTTAAGATTTTTTTATATTTTAAATTTCTTAATTGATGACCCTCCATCTACACACCTTTTTTAAACATGCTTGATATTTAAATATTCATTTTCTATCTAGCTTATCGTTTTTGGATTCCTCCATATCAGTAAATCTTTCCATTTTTTTTAAACTTAATTAATATTTGAATATTCAGTTTCTGTCCAGCTCATTGTTTGTGGATTCCTTCATATCGCAAATATTTTATTTTTTAAAAAAATTGTCCATGTTTGATATCCATGTAATGCTAAAAAAGGCAAAAAAAAAAAAAGAATGAATAAATAATATATAACTGTTAAACAACTGAATTATATTTTTTTTCAGCACATATAATACTTATTATTTTATATATTTTAAGACTGAAGTCTATGATTAAAATTGGCACTTCATTTATAAGTTAGATGTAAGAATTAGTACGTAATATTTTGTTTCTAGATGTAAGTAATGCTATATTGACATTAAGTCCAGATCGATTTATAAAATTTTGAAATTTGATAGTATTTTTTTTTTTTTTTTTGTTTAAAGAAGGTATAGAAATCAATTGAACTTAATTCCTAAAATTAAATTTAACAATTCATTTACATTTTATGTTAATTTTTATATATGGTGCTGATGTTTGTAAATGTCTGTGGGGATAGTCGAAGAAATAGTCTGCATAAAATTTTTCATATTGACACAAATATGATGGTTAAAATGAATTGCAAAAATGGGGAAGTCAATCATTTTTGCAGGCTAGATCAAAAAAGATTATATAGAAGTAATCTGATCATCTGTTGAACTTAAGAATACCAAATTCCTTCTTGCCAGACAATACTAAAATTAAAACATTCTGTTGGGGAGAAAAGTTGTGAGTTTAGATATACATGATAAAAGAGTGATAGAAAAATGCATGAAACTTAAAGCTGTAGTCAGTAAAAATATGGACTGGAATTAATAAATGAAGATGGAGTATCTTTATTTCTGACCTATATGATTTTAAGTTTTATGAAAGACTAATAGTAATTGTAATGAAAATTTTGATGTCACATGATCTTTGTGTAAAATTTACATAATGAACAAGACCATTTGTACGAGCAAGAAAGAAATTAATATGTATTATTATTTTTTGAATGATAATTATAAAGTCCATCAAATATTTATTAAAAAATCTTAACAATTAGTGAATGGCCAGTTTGTTAAGATATCATGTGACATTCCAGCACCAGAAGTGATAGGTTGAGTTTTTTGGTTGAGAATCTTTATTCCTTGATTCTGCCACTCAATCAATTTGCTAAACTATATTTAGCGATTCCTTAGAAACTATATATATATATGTTCTATGTTATATAAAAAATTACCAAGACTATCAGATTGGCAGAAAAAGTCAATTTTAATTTTTTTTAAAAGAAAAAATATCTGAATATTTTATTAATTGCTTTAATTATAACAAAAATTACCTTTCAAGACAGGCAAAACTCTCCATACAGTAGTGCTACTCAATGCAAGCCAGAATAATCAATGGATGCCAGAAGGCTTGTGCATAAAATCTCTATCTAGTGCATACTCATCCAATATTTCCAGACTAGTTTCTAGCTTGTGGCTTTCATCAATGAGGAACCTTGGATCTGAGAGCACTACACCTAGATCTTAGGATCTAATGCAACCCACCAGCAGCTACTTGTATGGAGAGTTTTATCTGTTTTCAACAGCTTATGCAAACATAAGAAACAGTGATCATGTGATGTGTAGTGATTTAAATTAACTTTAAATGATGCCTGATATTAGCAACAGATCACCTTGTTATTAAACTCATTTATTGTTTTCTTGAGCAATAAGCAAATTGGACAATGCATGGCACTCTGTATTGGCCACATCTCTCAAAGGTTTTTATATAGAATTTAAAAAAAAATAGAGATTGACATATGTCAAATGATGAACTACAGATATCAGATGGAGGTTGTTTAAAGGAAAATAGAATAGATTTTTTTTAATGAGTAAAATTAACAAAAAATATTTAATTGAATTACATGGAGAGATTGGCTAGAAAGATGTTACAATATGCAACGATGGTACAGAGATTTTAATTCTATATTTTGCATAAGAAATAGAATCAGTTACTAGAATTTATACACATATGTATTGATGAGAAATGGGAAAAGTGAATAGATAAATTGATTAGAAGAAAAAGTTATAGAAAATATTGAAAGAATTAAAAAAGCCATTTAAGGTATTAAAGGATGTATGACAACACTAAAGGAAACTTGTTGCTTTTTGATACAATGACAATTCCTTAGGCAGTAAAAATATACTAACAAAAATTGAATAAGATTTTTGAGTGTTGGTTGCAGTTTATGGTGATGAAGAGAAAATCTTAAACATTTCCTTTTAGAGCATGGTTATTAAAAGAGGACCAGAATAATTATATGCAAAGTAAGAGAAATGTTAAGTTAAAGAGTAATGATTTTTAAAATTATTTCTGCTTAGGTTTTTGACGAAAATAAAAAATATGAGCAAATTATCAAGATGGATTTTGTTAGAATAGGTTAGGAGCATTGAGGAGAGATTGATTTTCTAGTACACAGTTTACTGTGGTTTCACAGGGAATGTTTAACTTAAACAAGGTCTTTTAGTAGATGGTCTGTATACAGAAACTTTAGACTTCATCTAAAGAAAATTCACTGAACATTGTATTGTATTGTGACATACACAAAAAATTGAAATTATAACTACAGAATTTCTAAATTTATTTACATGACAGTGTCAGTTTTTATATTTTTGGAACATATTTTGTAAT
Source organism: Epiperipatus broadwayi (assembly GCA_028023455.1). NCBI lineage: Eukaryota > Metazoa > Onychophora > Udeonychophora > Euonychophora > Peripatidae > Epiperipatus > Epiperipatus broadwayi. The sequence goes on from JAQFVV010006243.1 coordinate 1,415,644, forward strand.
TACTTACAATTGTTTTATGTAATAAGGACTGATAATTTGATTGAAAAAGTTTGCATTTGTTCCAGAATTATTTGTTTAAAGCAAACAACATCCAAAGAAAATAAAATTTAGTTTTATCTCCATTATTATAATGACCAAGTAAAAATAAGTGTAAAACATTCAATTATCTGAGAAGTTTTCTTGTATGATATGCATTACTGTGTGGCAAGTTTATTGTGAATTTGATGGTGTTTAAGAGTTCGTCCACATAAGCTTGATGTGAATAACTATTAATTCTTATTTACTATTTCATGTAAGCATATCTTATGAGGTTTTCAATGAGATTTGAAAATATTAATAAACCTAATCCTATTAACAAGAAAAAAATATAGTGAAAGGTAAAAAAGTGAAGAAATATATTTCTAATAGACTACTTTGTAAAAAAAAAGGAAAAAAAAAGAGGAAAGTCCTGATTATAAAAACTTATTTAATCTTCAAGTATTTTCAAAATGGCATCTTAAATCTGTACATATTAATGTTTATTAATAATTGTGATAAGATTTTGTTTATTACTAACTTTGCATGTCAGGAATTATGATATTTATAAGGCTCATTTTAAAGAAGTTAATAATTTAAAAATGTATATTAAAAGTCATTATAATACTAAGGATTTCCCTTGCACTTTTGAAAACTGGAATTTTGTCTTTTATATAAAATTTTTTTCTTTCAAGAAGCAATATGCAAAGACATAATTTGAGTAACTATTTAAATGTCATCTTTGTTTATGAATTTTGCCATCTTAACAGGCATTTGGAATTTACAATACTTTGAACATTCAAGGTAGACAATGATTGCCCATTTGTCCAAAATTTTGGGATATATTTTCATCAGTTCCTTTATCCCTTGATTATGAGGTTGAGACTTTTTTGCTTGAGTTATTATCTTTGTAATTTTTTGTATTTCAACCAGAGAGTAATACTGATCAGATGTTAATAATGCTGGGGAAGATAATTTGGAAATGATGAATGTAATGAAGTTTCTTCAGAAGGGAAACAAATGTCGATAATAAATAATCAGCTATAAAATGAGAAGGATTATGCAAGAATTAAGAGCAATGGAATTTGCCACTTGCTAATTCAGTGATTAAAAGGTGTAGGACTATAATAGCAAGAGAAAACCAAAGAATGTAAGAAATTTTTTTTAATGTTATTATGATATCAGAGAGAACTAATAAAAATAATATCATAGTGATGGTGAGTGTTACCAAAAAAACAAAAAACAAAACAAAACAATAAAATGATTTGAAGATATATTTAAAGAAAATAAATGGGTAGATAAAGATACTGGGATTATTGATGAATTTTGATAGATAGTGGGACAAATTTAAACATGGTTTATGAGATAATTTGAGTTTAAAATGTATGCATGAAAATAATGATAAACAATATGTTTTTTAAATGTGTGGAGTCTAGTCAGAATGGGTTACATTTATTAAAGTGGAGGGGGGGGGTGAAAAAATAAAAGAGAAATTAATTTATTATAAATTTTATTATCCATTAAACTAAAGAAGGGAGATGAGACTAATATACATATAAAGGCAAATAATGAATATGATTATTCTAAGTAATAAGATAGAGAAGGTAGAGAAGAAGGCAGAGTGATGGATGATGAAAAAGTAGAAAATATTCTTTTTACAGATCATGTCTGGGAATAATTGAAGGAAAATGATATTTAAAAGAAAGATCAAAATTTTATTATTTTAAAAATTGGTTTCATAGTGTGCAGGCAATACAGATATGATTAAATGAAATCAAAAGAGGGATTTATAGAAAAGTTTGATGTGTTAGTAATTATAGTAGATTCACATTTGACAGATACATACCTTATTTTAAAAAACTATAAGTGGGAATAAATAAAATAGATTTGATGATGATGATAAGAAAGGTTAGAGATTATTATTAAGAAATATATTTTAGAAAGAAATAATAAGAAACATATGCATGATAGACTGAATAATTACAAAATATTAATTGTGGGTCATATGAATGGTGTATTAATGAAATTTCTGGAGTATAAAATATGAATGACACATTAGCATGTATAATATAAATAATAAAGAGTTTATCTGGTTGAAATAGAAATTTGAAGTATGCTATTGATTATATGGTAGTAGAAAAAGAGGAATTAGAGAAGGTGAAAAGAATTTGATAAAAAAGAAAAAGAAGTGTAATAGAGATTATAATTTTATGTTTTTAGATTTATTAAATATCTAAAATATTAAACACTGAATTTTATGGAAAGAATGATAAGGATGAATGAGACATAAGAATGAGACAAAATCAAACAAGTTTAGTAATATCTTGAAAAGGATTATGAATTAGGATGAATTTAAAATTCACAAAGAGTTCCTTAATAAGGGCAAATAGATTGCAAATGAATGTTTATTTAGAAGTAATACAACTAATAACAAAAGATGGAGAAACATAGAAAAATTGAAAGAAAAAAAGACATGTTAAAAATGGGGGATGGGTAAAGGCTAAATGATATAATTATTTGAGAAAAAAAAAAATGGAACAGAACATAAAAAGTTTACTGAGAAAGTTAATAATGCAGAAAGTGAGATTATGAAAAAGTTATTTTAAGAAGTGAAAGAAAGAAAAGACTTTTATTGTTAAATGCAGAGAGGAGAGAGAGGGAAGGAGGGAGGAGGAGATATGTGTGTGTGTGTTATGAAAGAGAAAAAATTGGAAAAAAACCATTCAATGTGTTTGTAATAAAACTTAGTGGTGATTAGGGAGTTGAAGCATTTTCATGAGAAGATGGACATTGTGATGAATAGAGCAATAAGCAGATTAAAAAAGAAATTGCAAGAGAATTAGATAAAGCGACACTTTAAATATTAATGAATATGGAGGGTGTGAAGGACTGGTTTGAGAGAAAACTTTGATAAAATTATAGTCATTAATGAGATTTCAGTTGAGAAAATTGGTGTGAAAAGTAGATTAATATACAAGAGAAGAGTAAAGCTTTTAGGTTATGAATTAGCTCTTATAGATTAGTAGGAATGACTTTCATAGTTTTTAAAATATTTTAGTATCTATTAATAGATAGAATTAGGACTTAGCTGAAGAACAACATTTTGAGGATGATTCAGGTGGATTCACTGAAGGACATGGGTAGATTATTTATTTGTAATTCAATTGAAATCTCATATAGAGGAAATCAACAATTTTTTGCAGCAGTTTTAGATATACAAAAGGCTTACAATATGACGAATAAGAATAGCTTATGGAGTAGTTTTAAAAATATGGGAATAGATTTGGTGTTGTCTGAATATTTTTACAAGAATAATTTTTATAAGTATCAATTGGAGTAAATAGAATTATTGGAAGTTAAATTTGAAATTGGGTGGAAGTAGGAATATCCATTGCCATCTTTATTGTTTACTTTCTTTCCTTGAGAATTGGAAATTGAGTGAAAGACTAAGGGATAGGGCTGGAAATTCCGATGGTATGAACTAATAGAATGCATTGTTTGGTGATATTTTTTTTGAAAATGATTTTTTTTTTTGCATATAATATTAAAGATATACAGCTGCTAGAGAAATTCATAGAGATAGTGAGAAATATGAACATTTTGGGAAGAATAACAATGTGAGAAATTATCATGAAGAAATGGAGGAGTATATATATATTAGTGATTGTTAAATGATAAAAAAAGATTTTGGATTGTTGGGAATTAATTCTAAGATAAAAAACAAAAAATTGAATGGGAAACTGCCATATTTTTCATATATTAAATATGAGGAATATAGAATAAATTGGAAATAAGTGGTGTTACTGATTAGCATTTGGAAAGGGGACTAAGAAATTTTTAGATGGGATTAAAAAAATGATAGGTTGATGTACTTTGTGCTGAACTGTGGAAGGCAGATAAGGCTCTTCAAAGGGAAATGAGGCAGATTTTGAGAAATTAAAAGCAAATTAAAAATGTATAGACGGTCTCAATATATTGCATTGGTAAGATTATTGATTAATTGGAGTATATGAAGAGGTCAACACATTGAGCTAGCAAGGCATTACTATATGCAAAGTTAATAATATATTTTTATGTACTTATATAAGAAGTGGAACTGTAGAGAATATATTACTACGAGGCATAAGAAAAGATTTTATAGATAGGCCAGTCAAAGAAAGAAAAGAAATTGAAAATAGATGTATTTAAAATTATAAAACTAAAAAAAAATTATACAATATGGAATGATGTATGATAATACTAGAGTATATTTATTATTTGGTGCAATGGCAGGAGATTTAGATACCAAGGAAAAGAAACTGAAATGAGAATTGGATTATAATTGTGATTTAAGAGAAATATTAAACATTTAATTTTAATGTAACATTTTGAAAAAAATTCAAAATAAAAATTGTATTGAGTAAAAGGGAAACATGTCGAGAAATTGTGATATTGAAATTAATGAACCCACTTTTATTCAGATGGAATAATGGATGTGGGGGGAAAAACCCAGTTCTGATGGAATGATTTGATGTTTGTAAAGTGTAAGAGGGTGATAAGAGATTGAAATTTATATATATTTTGTGATATATAAAGTCTTCAGAGAATGGGGATGGTTAATTTGACTAATAATGTTTCTAGGAATATGTTATATGCACAAAAACTTACATCTTTGTTCAAGGAGAATCCATTTTATGTTTTGCTTTTATGACTTGTTTCTGCATAGTCATGTAATGTTAACCTGAATACTATTTACTAATTAGGCCATGAAATTGACAATGACATAAAATGAATGTTATTTTATTATTAGGGGGGGGGTATCGGAGAAGACTTAGTAAGAATAAAATATTTCGTTATTATGCAGATAAAAAATAAATCTTGAAAATTATTTTACAAGATATATATATTTGGATTGAAATATATTGTTAAAAAAAAGAATTTTAAAATTTCAGGGGGGGGGGGGGATTATTTGAAGAAAATGCCTATTTTTGCCTCTAGAGATTGTACTTAAAATGTGCTGATTTTCAGTGCTTTGGATAACAAATTTCATTCTATTTTATTAAATCCTTTAGTTTTTGCCATTGTCTTTTTACACCAGAGAGTATTTTGTCTTGATCATACTTATAAAATCATGGAGCATTTTTTTTTTTCAAAAGTACTTTTTATAAGAAAATTTTTATATCTACATAAACATTATAAGTAAAAATATACATAATAAAGTCTATTTATCAATGAATCCAGAAAACACAAATAAAGATATAACTCCTACTTGCATTTACATTTGAATAATTGGAGTTTTCTTCAACAAGTCAATATGGAGAAAGCTTCTCTACGACAAGCACTTCAACGTCATAATGTTATAAGTGTTGCATAAGTTTTTTCTCATAAAGAAAAACAAAATTATTTATTTATCTTTTGTTGTAGATAAAAATTATACATGATGGTTCACATGGATTTATATTATACTCTTCAAGTGAAATCGAAAATTGACAAATTGTGTAACTCTGGATTTAATCAATGAGAAGTATTCAAAGAATTTTGCAACTGTCATCCTTAATAATCCATGAAACTGTTTATGATCTTAGTAGTATTTGCTTTAATATTATTAGATTAACAAAGCAAAAGTGACTTTTGATAATCATTAGAATGGCATTTATTATTGGGATAAAGGAGTGTCATCTCCTTTCAACATCAATCTTTCCATGATTATACGATTTATAACAAATTAGATAGTCTCAAATGTTCGAATATAATTTCAGCCTTATCTTGGATGGTTCAGCTATAAAGTTCAAGAATAATCTGATTGGATATTGACCTGTTTCCTTGTTAACCAGATATTCTTAGATGTCTTTAAAAAAATAATACTTTTTTAAATTAATTTTCGACATCAAACTTTAATATTGAAGATAAATAGAGTATCTTTGATCTTCATTATATGTTTTTATATTTAAACATTTTTTTTCCAGAGTTTTATTGAAGCATTTTTCAATATTATCTACATAAAATATTCAAATATAAGTATATTGTCTATACTAAACTTAATGTAATTAAAAGGGACTTGAACTCAGACTTTCAACTTGAATCCAGACTTTCAACTTGAATCCAGACTTTCAACTTGAACTCAGACTTTCAAGCTTTTTTCAGCTATGCATTCCATCTTATACAACCTTAAGATAAACTGAGCACTAATTGCAAATATGTGTGGGATATGGTGATCTGGACCAATTGATGAGTGCTGGTTAGCATGAAATACTTATCTTGGAGATCATTTATCTTTTTCACATTATGGGTCTCGGTTATATAAATGGAGTGCATAGCTATAGGAAACTGGAAAGTCTGAGTTCACGTCCCTTTTAATATTATCTATGATAAATTTTTTTACTATTGATGAGAATATATGTATGCAGTAATATATTTGAAATGCTCCATAGCTATATTGTTTCAATCATAATTCCCCTTTAAATAAAGAATAGCTTGAATTGCATTTCACATTTTTATATAGATTCAGCTAATGTGCATTATTTTTATGTATAATAATTATGTTTTTTTATATTTTTAGTTGTACTCATTTATCTTCTGATGCTTAGCTCACATACTTAGGATGCTGGTCTGTTTGCTGATAGTTTTTAGAAGTTAGTCTGTAGGTGTTAAGGCAAGGTGATATATAAGCTTAATTGGTCTCAGAGATTTTGCATTGATATACTATTCTATATATGTTGCAGCTACTTTAGTGCTGCTAGTAGAGTTTTGAATCTTATGTTTGGTAACTATCTATGGTTGGATCTGAAATATATTTTTTAAGTGTGAATGGATCATAAAAATATTTGGAGTTGATACTTCAAATGAATTAAACATGATTAGCAGGACTTGATTGCAGAAAAAAAATTGCTGTTAGTTGAAAGAAGACCCTTTGATTCCTTTTTTGAGGTCTCGGTTAAGGCAAATTCTTAATGTCCATTCCATATGTTCCTGTCATTGCAGCTGCTATTATTATAATACAAACATGGATTGGCTGCTCATTAACATACATCATCCAGCATGGTAAATTTATTGGTTTTCTACCTCGGAGTTTAAGACTAAGACTCATAGTAGCTCTCTTCTCAATTGACAGATAGTTCTTAATTGAAATATCATTTGCGTTGAACTTTTTTAAAATATATATTTATAATCATAACAGGAAAACTAAATATTTGTATTTTCCCCAGGAGTCTGTAAAGGATTCAAACTGCAATTTGATTAAGTATCTACAATTGCAGATCATTTTCAAGTGAAGGAAGATTGCCTGAATTGATTAAAAGAACTATTTAATATTGAATTGGACATTGTTGAAATTTGTGAAATTGGAAGAAAAGTAAGAAACAATTGATTTGAAAAGTGGACATATATTTTATTACAAAGGCACAAATATTGGAAACACAAATGGAATTGAAATCATTATGAATAAAAATGGGAAGAATTTCATTATAGAGATTCCTATTGACATCTCAGACAGAGTGACAAGAATAATTACTGAAATTAATAGATGATATCAAATGTAAATAATTCAGATTTTCCCCGAACTAGTTTTCATTGTAATGAAGTAGATAATTTTTTTTTATCTGGATATACAAAATGTTTTTGAACAGAGATAAACAGTATTTTAAAATTGTCATGGGAGACTTTAATGTTATAATTGGTAAATGATTAAAAGGTGGAAGTTCTATGGGTAAATTTGGTTATGATGACAGAAATTAGAGGACATAGACTTATTGAGTTTCTAAAAAGTGAATTTTTTTTTAACAAAAATGCTAAACTGAGATGGACCTGGAAATTGAAGTACAGCCAAATTGGATTATATTTCAACTAATAGAAAATACATATTGAAAATTGTTATGTTCTAAATAGATTCAACACAGGAAATGATCAATTTGTGTGATGTAAAGACGAAAACTTTTTTTAGGAAAATTAGTTTTAACAATTGTTATTCTTACCTTTCAGAAACACTTCCAGTGAATTTAAATTAGAATTTGCAAATCATTTTAAAATATTAACAAATTTTAACATATTTTGAAAATGGTTGAGGCTTGACAGAAAACAATCAGAAGAAAACTGATATTCTATTAAAAAATTGAAAAAAGATAGCTTGTACAAAAAAGCATCAATTCATTAAATTTCCAAGTTAGACAAAAGAATGTGTGAAGGAAAGATAGAGTATGAAAATATTTTAAAATGGTACATTAAGAGTAATTGAAAATATAGAATTCTTAAAATGGTACGGAAAAAAGTTAATGATATTAAAAAAATATAACTGTGAATTGATTAGAAAACCTATAAAAGAAAAATGCTTCAAAAATATAAAAGATCATATTGGTATTAGAAGGAAAGTTATTACTAAAAGATGAATATAATCTATAAAGAATTATTATTTCCACAATTACTCTATCTTCTGAATTACCCAGCATTTCAAATATGACACAATTAATTCCACGAAGAAGGGAAAAGCTCTAGAAGGTGATAGAATTATAATTGATGTCTTAAAAAAAGCAGATAAAGAAATAGAAAAACTATTGGTAAAGTTATATATTAAATGTTTGAACGATAAAAATATACCAGATGATTGGAAGAATACAGTAGTAATATTGATATAAGAATTTATTAGTAATTACAGACTTGTCTGTTGTATACAAAACCTTCACAAAGATAATTACAATTTGTCTACAGTGAATTTTGGATTTTGACCAACCAAAAGAACAAGTGATTTTAAAACATATTCTAGTATTGAGAGAATTTATAGAAAGGATCAGCCAATTTGAGTTGCCAGTTTACAGTGGTTAAAACATTGGATTATTAAGATATAGAATCAGGATATTGTCATATTGTGAAGAATATTGAACACAATGTAACTGCAATGATTAAATTACATAGTAATTCTAAGAAGATTAACACTAAAAAGGACATACCATGCTTTGTTGATAAAATGGGAGGCTAAAGTCATAAAAGTAAATGGAGATTATTTAAGTTATTAGATTTTGCAGGTGATATGATTGATTTTGCATAGTTCAAAACTGCAAGAAATATTGCATGAATTATCATATAAAAGTAAGAAAGCAGAATTAAAAATAAATACTAAAAAAACTGAAATAATGTTCAATGGATTTTTTCAGAAGGAAGTAAAGATTGATATTGATGAATTAGAAGTTAATAACTACAAATAATTTGGTCAGATTCTTAATACAGATAGAAACATAATGGATGAAATTAATCATAGAATTAAATTTGGATTAAGTGCTTTTGGTAGAAATAACTCAACATTAAAAGGAAATAGGATTGTATTCTTGGAGGAAAGGAACGTTTTTAAGAAATTTATTTTACCAGTTCTTTTTTATTAGTCTGAAATTTGAATATTTAACAGAATCACAATACAGAGAGGTCTAGACCTCTCAATGAAATATGGTGAAATGTATATTAGGAGTAACAAGATAGGATTGAAAATGAAATATATGGGTGAAAGAACAAACTGGTATTATTGATATCATAGAAAGAACTAAGAGCATGGAATGAAGCTTGACTGGACATATTGGTATAAGAGAGGATAATAGAAGTCTTCAACAATTTGCCAAGAGATTGTAAAATACCTAGAAAGAGCAAATGTGACATGGCTGGATGAATTAAGGAAATTTGCTGGTATGATAGGGAAGAGAGACTAGAGATCAGAGAAACTATATTAAACCTTAAGAAATCTTTATTCTGTAGTAGATTGTTGACGATTGAAAATAATGTTATGATAATGGTGGTAAGATGTCAGACAAATAAGCTAAATATCAGTAACATTTGAGATTATATTTATGAATTATTAATGATGAAAATGATTATACACGTTTGGACACACACGGGTTGAAACACTGTTTGAATTTATGTTTGGTTAAAATGTGTATTCAAAAAATTGTATTATGTATGTTTTTTTTTGTAATTATTACATAGTATGTAAAACAATAGTTAATTTTTATGCATATTTATTAATTTACATCCATATATATATATATATGAATTCTTTCTTCCTTTTTTTGTGCCTTCTAATTTTAATTTTTTTCGTAATGCTTATTTATTTAGAGAACTAAATGAGCTTCAGTTAGTGGAATCTTCTACAATAGTGCTTCACTTTTTTTATTATTATGTATATGCTTTGAACAACTTTAATGTTGATTCACAAACAATGTATTATGTGTAATCACATAAAACCCCAATGTTTATTATATCTGCCTATCATACCAATAATCCAAGTTTTGAATCTAGATAAGACTTCAAAATATTTAAAAGTAGCTGAGGATTTTTGAGCAAAGTTTCATTTAGCAAACTCATAGCTGATCTAGCTAATCTTTTATTTGGGTAATAAAAGAATCCATTAACTAGAAAGAAAACATAAAAAGGCGAAAACTTCCATTACCTAAGATTTGGATAAGATTTTAGGCTGTTAAAAATTGCTCTCTATCTGTATTCGTTAATTTACCATATACATTTGCATGTCAAATTCTCTTACTAAAGATTTGTTAAAGAGTTATGTTATAAACTGATAATTATGGATTATTTAAATTAGTTTAAAGATTATAATTTACTTTATTATAGATAATTAATACATTTCTGACATAACTTGGACATTTTTTCAATCAGCTGAGTTTTGTAAATGCATTGTATAAATTTGTTTCAGATATTTGTCCTATAGGCAAGCCAATCAATTGTTGGTTGCTAAGTAGATATGTAACTATTATTAAACCACAGGAAAACATCTTAATCTTTGTCAACAATATGCTTAAATATACTTCTAACCCATGTTATTTAGAAATAACCTTGGATTATAGTTTAACTTCTAATGTTTTCATTTTTCTAAAATGAGATATAAAATAATTTCTAGGAGTAATCTCGGAAAACTGGCTGGTATTGCTTGACTTTGTGAGTATTTTATGAAGAGATTTAGTAGCATTATAATATTCTACTGACAAGTAATGCCTGCTCTACTCAAATATTACCATGAGAAATATTATTGGCATTTTCAAGACTACTTTATTATAATGGCTTTCTTTTCATTCACATATATCTTTATCAGATATCAGAAAAGAAATTGTCTCACAAGAAATGTATAAAAAGTTTGTTAATTAGATTGGATTTATCCAGATAAGATTTATCTCAAATCAAGATCGTTTTCTGAATGTATAAAGAATCATATAAAATAGAATTGACAAAGAATGAGTTAGAGTGGTGAGTGGTGGGTGTATGAAAGTCTGTGCTCATATACCCTATATGTTACATATATTGATACAGGTATATAATAAGCCTGTATTTCAGTTAGTAATGTTTATTGTAAATTTTGAATCCGTGGCAATGAGTTGATTTTTTTTTTCCCATAGGAAACCATTATAATTACTTTATTTTTTTTATAAGATTCTTAATTTAAAAGGTCTTTTAGAAAACCAAATACCTCATTGTCCAGGGTAATCTGTATTTTTTTTTTTTTCGTTCAAACTATTGCCTTCTGATAGTTTTTGATACTATGAAGTGGATTTTAATAATAGTGATGTAAACAGGACTTAATTTTCAGATATAAAAGAATTGTTCACTAACACTTTCTTTAATTAAAAAAACCTCTATATTCTTTTTTTTTTTTTTTAAAAATAATAAAACCAATCCTTTATTATTATTATTATTATTATACAGAAAATAAGACATGCTTTAAAAGTAACTAAGCAAATCAAATTTAATAATAAAAAAAGTCAACCTAAAGAACTTTAACATATAGGGTATATGAGCACAGACTTTCACACAACCCACCACTCTCCAGTCTATCCAATAACACTGATACACTCAAGTACATATATGCTGAAAAGATAAATAATCACCAATGTCCGTATTTCATGCTAAAACAGCAATCATCAGTTGGTCCAGATTATCATCTCCCATACATTATACATATTTCATGCTAAACCAGCAATCATCAGTTGGTCCAGATTATCATCTCCCACACATATATACTATAAGTGCTCAGATATATATTAAGATAGACAATCTTCATACTTTAATGGACAGGCTCTAATCTACTACACACTCCAACTCTTCAACCATCCATCCAATTGAAAATCTGATGAGAACTTTAATAAATTTTTTTTTTTTTTTTTGATAAAAATGCTAATGTATTAATTCTAATTTAGTTTTCATAAGTAATTTATTTTTAATTTTATAAATTAATAACTTAGAAATTCAATTATATATGCTAGCATTTCTATGTCATGTTTTATTTATTTTTTGATATACATATTGAATAAAAATACATACCAATTTGCAGTTTAATAGGTAAGAGAATTCATTTTACCTGTATTTTGATTCAGATTTTGATGTTGAATTATTTTAGCACTAGTTTGTATTTATTTACTATATTATCAACTAGTATTATGCATTCATTGGTTTATATATATATTTAAGAATATATAAGTGTTTGTTGGTAGTTTATTTGCTACAAATCTACAAGTTTGGCAGAATAGTTATATCCATGTAGGATCATCTTTTGCATTAAAAACTGATTGTATTCTATATTGATTGGAATTAAGAAGCCATTTTTTAAAGAAAAAGTTTTGACAAGTAAATGGAGGATATCAATTTACTTTCTGCTTAAGAAAAACAGTCTGAAGCTGTGTAATATTTAAATCACGTAATTGGAGGCCATAGATATGCAATATCGTCCGCATGTTTCTCAGGCTTAGATTGTTTAAATGTGATGACAACATTATCTGGAATCCATATTTACACTATAAAATAAATCTGACCTTTCAAAAGGTTTAGGCATTTCTACAAATAGGGTTGCCTAAATCATAACAGTTATGTTACTGTGGTTCATATTTTAGAGAAGCCAATCAGTTTGATAGACTTTATTACATATAGTTGAGGGAAAGAGTAAATGATAATTTATTTGACAATATGATATATTTTATTCATTTATTCAGTTCTCATATGAATCACATAATCATTTTCATATCTTTTGATATCAGATAACAAGGGCTTCATAAATGAAAGCTCATAATTGACAGTTTTGATAAATATTGGAGTGGTTGCAGGATTTTGACCTCTATCGCAATTTATTATCCTGCAATTTAGTATTGTTTTGGTTCTAATTTTTTGTGATAATCATTGGTTTTTTTCATTAGTCACTGATTTTCAACTGCAATTTATTTCAGTAGGTTTTATTCGTTAATCCTTTATAAATGTAACTTTTGCTTTTGAGATTGGTAATCTTGAAATATCAAATAATTCAGAAGTTTATAACATTGATGATCTTCTTTCTTTCAGCTATAAATTTATCCAATTTGTTATTATAACGTATCTAAATTGTCATTATTCAAATCAGAAATCAAAAACATGGTTACAAAGGCAATTTAATTAATTAAACATTTATTTGCAAAATCAAATTTTATCTTGCTTTATTAAGAACTATACTTTTCATTTAAATTTTTTTACAACTTGGTCTGCACTGGCATTTTGTGGAAGAGGAAAAGTGTGTCCATAAGCTTAGTCAGGGTGCAGAGACCAAAAGATCTGAAGGACTTGGTTTGCATGTTCTTAATACATTTTATATACAAACATCACTAACAATGTTGAAAACGATGTATGCAAAGGTGCCTGTGCAATCGTCGCAAGAAGATATAGAGCCCACCGATACGCCACTGCTTATCCACAGTAAGTAGGCTATGGATCTATTAGCATATGTGAATAATTTCATTAAGGTTACAAGATCGATCATAGAAACTAAAAATACCTATTGGCAGATATATAAATATATGAACCTGGTCATTGCTGAACTGCCCACAGAGCTCAAAATAACTACTAAATTGCTAATTAAAAAATCAAAATATTGAAGTACAGAGGCTAAGTATATAGATTTTATAATAAAGTTTAATCTAATGTCGCTCCTGATGAACCATTTTTTGGTGAATAACAGAGGGCATTCCAGCATTGAAGCAACGTGCGATTTGTGCAAAGCCGAAGATGAGACCATCAGGCATATTTTTTCTCATTGCTCTTTTTTGAAACTAGTGAGGCAGAATATCACAGATAGGTGTTGCCTGCTGATAGGATTATCTTATCAATTAATAACGCTATAATGAGTGGCAAATTCGCCAAGATAAGAATGGCAATCTTATTCCACGTATGGTTAACAAAAAATCATTTCATATTTAAACAGGATGGTACTCACCCATGGACAATATGCAAGAACATTATTCGTAGAATAAAGAACTGGGACTGTCTCGGGTGCAACTTATGCCACTTGCCGAAGAGCCTCTTGCTCAGAATAATCAAATATAATTATCACTTATTAGTTTACAAATAACAACATTCAAACATATACAGCATGTATAAACATTACTTGCAACCTAAAGGTACGATGTACCTTCAGATCACAAATATTGCCACTCGAGGACACTCGGATTAGGACTAAACTAATTTAATTTATTTGTAAAAAATGATTTATCAAATGTAAGATAAAAAGAATCATACTATAGTTGTATATATATTTTCCTTAATAAAAAAACAACTGTAATCTCTTAATTAGTGCTGCCCTCTTTTTGTTTTTTTATGACTTCATTTAAAAACAATTTCATTACAGATTTTTTGTGCATTTTTATATTGGAAATTACAAATTTTTTTAAAACTATTAAAGCAGAAATTTATATACTAGTCAAATTCTATATAAAAAGAAAAAAAAAGAAAATCATGCAAGATTCTTTAAGATTGGTGCAATATTTGTTGAGTTATAAAGTCACAAACAAACAAACTTTCACATTTATATTTTAATATAGATAAGAAATCAAAGTTAGGTAAATGTGATAATCTTTTATCTGAGGTTTATTTAAAAATAATTATTTGAGAATCTGGCATATAAATTGTCTTAATAATGAGACTTGTGGTTAGCATAGCTGCCGTCCAAGCAGCTGGCCTGGGTTCGCTTCCCGGTCAATGCATTTGACATAAATTAATAAATAATGAGACTTGTTTGTTCCTTGAAATGTAAAGTCTTTATATTAAACATATATGAGAAATAAAAAATAATAATTATGTAGATTTTAAATATTACAAAATGTTTTTTTCTTCTTCTAAATAATGTCTACTTGTTCATGCAATTGAAATAAATTTTATTCAAAATGTTTTTTGGGAGGAAGTAAACCTATATATATATAAAGAAATAAGGGAAATGAATAACTGACTAATAAAAATTAAAGAGGAAAGATTTTAAAATCTTTATGACATTAGATTTGTACAATCATTGGTATAATCTATTGATACATTTTAAGTCATAGCAATTAGTTTATTTTTTATTTATGTTTCTTTAAATTGTCATAATTACTGAAATTTTTTTAGTGTCTAAGTTATAATGAAAGATTAAAAAAAACCCAACTAATTTGAATCAATTTATTCTAGCTTCATAGAACCTGGAATTCTGAAGTCACAATCAAATATGAATCCTTATTTTCAAAAAACTTATTAAATAGTAAATGCTGTAAAGAATGCTTCTACACAATTGTAAACAGTTTTTATGGAAGAAGTAAAGACATTTTAATTTATGGATAGTATTATGGAAAATATTATGGAAGAAATAAATTTCCTATAAAAATATGTATTTACAAGGCAGTATGTATATATATATTGTATACAATCAATATATCTAAATTATTTATTATATAAAAACATCCTATCTTTTCAAATATATACATATATTTCTATATAAGAATAACATGGGTTTGTTTAGTTTGTAAAAAATGTCTAATGAAGTTGATAAATAGTACTGAAATCGGTAATTTTTGGAAATTTTTTTAAAAAAAAAACAGAAATTAGGATTAATAACAACATTGCCATGTAATTTTGTGCACACGTCACACAAGCACAAGATGCATTATATACATAGTTATGTGTACATAATAATTTATTAAAGAAAAAATGTACCTAAATGTGTTTAAATTAATATAATAAAAATTCAAGAGACTTTAGATTTCTATTTAATTTTATTTATAAAAAGAGAAAAAAATACATATACATACGTTTTAAAATAAGAATGAACATAAATATGTGTACGGAATAGATGGATATGGTCTTGATATTTTACAATCCAAAAAAGTATGAGATGTTTAAATATAGGCAATTTATTTGCTTTATTTTTAAAATAGTTATATGAAATACATATTGTTTGACATATTTCTAGAAATGATAAATAGTGGACAATTAAAATCTTAAACCAGATCCCAAGTGATTGTAAAAGACGTAGACAGAGATCATGTGTGAGATGGATGAATGAAATAAAAAAGTTTCTGGTATGATGTGAAGAAAGGCAATGTATTGGAGAAACTGGATTGAACTTGGTGAGTTTTCCATCCTGCAATGACAGATAATTAAAAATAAAGATAAGCTCATGCATGTATTTGGATGAGTAATGTTTAAGAATTGATCATTATAATATTTTGGACATACAATTTATTTTAACATATATATGTATATTGAAATATAGTATATCATGTACAATATACATTATAGATTGTGTATGTCTATTTGGTTGGAGGTATTTGTATATGCTAAGAGGATATAGATCATTGATAGAAAGTTGGTACCTATTTAACTTTACTCCTTTGAGTAGAGAGTTTCTCAGAGGTATTTGATTTACTGCACTATGTAAACGTATATATGTGTCTATGAAAATTATTCTTATACATGAAGCTGTAAAAAATGCACAGATCTTAAAGCTTGGCTAACTCATAGATATGTGAGTTATATTAATTATTGTCCTAATCAATTATTGTCTTGTAAATAATGAGATTTAAGGTAAATCAAAATATAATAGATTAATAATGGTAAAATTTAATATTTATAGTATTATAAAGTTAAAAGAGCAATTCAATAAATAAATAATATATTCTTAACATGTAAAATACTATTTATCAATAGTCAGACAGTATTAAAGTCAATAGATATGGAAAATAGGACACTGTAACATAAATTTTTTATTGTGAACTAAAAAGCTTTATATTTTTTTCCAATTGTTAATTTATATAAAGATTCGGAACTAGGGAATTTAAATTATCAAGTTTATAAATTTTAATTAAGAGAAATTTCAGTTTCAAAACATTACTTTTGCATGCCCCTCCCCACCCCTTTTTTTTTAATAGGAGAAATGTAACCAAGAAAGAAAATAAGGGATTAACTGTAAAATAAGTCGCACACAGCACTGTCCAATTTGACATGTCCATTTGAAAAGTCTTTGTTGAATTTATTTTAATTCATCTCCAACATTTCATAAATAGTCTTGAATCTGTGTCAATGGAAGTGGTACATTCTCTGAATGTTTGATATATATGTTATCTACCATGCACTCTATTAAATTTTTTGCACAGAGCTTTATTAAATTGTTTGAAATAGTATATCCTTTACCAGGTTTTGTTAGTCTATAATCGACATGATGTGACAGAAGTAGAAAGTTTTTGATTTATGCAATGAATAAAATGTAGATTTCCTTTTATTCAGTTGCAAACACTTTTAAAATATTCTTCATTTGGATTTTTTAAAAATATTGGAATGTATTACATCTCAATGTCATTTCAGTTTATCTGGATTTAAGCTACTATTACTTAAAACTTTTCCATATTCAACAGATTACTTGCTTCATTCTTACTATTTATCTAGATAAAACTATAGATAATAGAAGTTTCATTATATTTTATTTTCTTATTTTTACTTTATTCATCTTGTTTTGATGATGCTTTAGAAAATGAACTTGCTGTAGATAAAAATTAAATATATCTTCCATTCAAATTGCTTAGATTTGTATTAGTATTTGACTTATTATTACTTTTCAAATTCCGTCATTTATCCATTGGAGATGTAGTTATTGTGATTTATTGCAAAATAAATAAAGGTACCCTTATATTTATTACAAGATTGTTTCCATTTAATACCACAATTTCCAGAATTTTTAACAACTACATCACAGTATTCACATTTGTTAACCCTAAACTGAAAATTCACATGTATAAAAATTAGTGCATAATATTAGCTTGAATTGTCAGATTTCACTCTTTCAGCACTACAGATATTTGCAGAGTTATTATTCTCATTCAAAAATGAAGTACTTACTGTTTATTAGCAAAAGATACTGTAAAAAAAAAAAAAAAACCCCAAAAGAAACAAATGTTTACATTCTAAATATAATAATAGATAAATTGATGTCAAACTTTGTGCGCTATCTACAGAATATTTTACATTCTTGCTAATATCTCTTTTACTATATTAAAAAAAATGTATTGCACATAATGATTACAGCTGGCATCTTTTCAAATTCATATGCAATGTGTAGTAGTTTTGTTGCTTCTGCATATGTGTTAATGTCGCACATCACCAGCTATTAAAATCCTTACCTAATCATACTTCTAACAGTGCTAATAATTTTATATATATTTAAACTAGAATGACATTATTTTGAAGATTAAGTTGAGAATCATCATCATTTTCAATCATTATCGATCCACTGCAGGATAAAAGTCCAAGTTCAATCCACCTCTAATTTCTAGCCTCTCTTCTCCACATCATTAACATACTTACTTACTTCATTCATCCATCTCACATGTGGTCTTTTTCTAGGTCTTTTATAATCTCTTGGAATCCAGTTTAAGATTTCAACTGTTCATCAATCTATTCTAGCAATATGTTTAGCCCAACTCCACTTCAGTCTTTTAACTCTTTCAATTTGCTCTCTCAACCATTTATTTTGTTTTTAATCTCTTCTTGTTATTATTAACATACATCTCTTTATACTTTGTTGAGTGGTCTATTGTCTCGGCATTATTCCTCTGTTAAATGTCCAAGTCTCAGATCCGTAAATAAAAACTGGTAACACATTTATTAAAAACCTTTTCAAACACATAGCCATATTTTCATTTAATATTAAGCTATTGCTGACAAAAGCATTCCAACCAAGTTTAATTCTATAATTAATTTCATCCATTATGTTTTCATCTGTAAGTAATAATTTGACAAATATATTTATAGTTGTTAACTTCTTCTAATTCATCATCAAGCTTTATTTTCTTATTTTGAAAAAATCCATTGAACATTACTTTAGATCTTTTTAATATTTACCTTTAATCCTACTTTCTTATTTTCATCTGATAACTCTTGTAACATTTTCTGAAG
Organism: Epiperipatus broadwayi; assembly: GCA_028023455.1. Classification (NCBI taxonomy): domain Eukaryota; kingdom Metazoa; phylum Onychophora; class Udeonychophora; order Euonychophora; family Peripatidae; genus Epiperipatus; species Epiperipatus broadwayi. The sequence continues at coordinate 1,434,832 of JAQFVV010006243.1, forward strand.
CACTACAGTATTATTTGCAAAAACAACTACATCTACAAAATCTAGATGACTTAAATGATTTCCATTTACTTTTATTCACTTAGCTTCCCATTTCAATCCACAAAATCCTATTTGTAAATGGTCACTCTGTCGTCCTCCCTTTTCAATGTTAATCTTTTTAGTGTCATTATACAATCTAATTGTTGCTGTTGCATTTTTATAAATATTTTTCAGAATATGACAATATTCTGGATCTATATCTTGATGATTCAATGCTTTAATCACTGAAGAAATGCTTATAGAATCAAATGCCTTTTCATAATCTACAAATCCAAAGCATAATGGCAACTCATATTCATCGGTCCTTTCTATAACTTCCATTGTACTAAAATGATTTTTAAATCCAGCTTGTTCTTTTGGTTGGTTAAAATCCAAAGTTTACTGTAAATGTATTGTAATTATTTTGGTAAAAATTTTGTATAAAACTGATAAAAGACTGATAGGTCTGTAATTTTTAATATTATTTTTATCACCTTTTAAATATTAATACTGCATTTTTCCAATTATCTGCTACATCTTTATCATTTCCACATTTGCTATATAACTTTGCCAACATTTTTTCTATTTTTTAACTTGCTTCTTTTACAATATTAATTATATTTACATCATTATCTGGAGCTTTTGCCTTAATTGCATCTTTCATTTCTTCATTCAAAATCCTGGGCAATTCAGAATATATAGTAATAGTAGGGTATACTTTTCCTTATTCTTTATTGCTATATAATTTTTGATAGAATTCTTCTATACATTTCATGAAGTCAGCTCTCTTTTTATTATTTCCATCTTTTTTTCTTATTGTAGAGATAAGTTTTCTACCAATAGTAAGATGTTTTATATGCTTGAGACTTTTATTCTCTTCTACAGTTTTCCTTACTAGTTCACAATTATACTTATATGATTATCAACTTTTTCCCCCACTATTTTAAAAAATTCGAGATATTCAGTCCAAGTTAATGCATCATTTTTATATATCTTCATATTCTTTCTTTTCTTCATAAATTCTCTAGGCTTGGTAGAAATTTTATTGGTCAATTGCTGCTTGTTTGTACCAGCTATCATTGCAATTTTTCAAAGTATATCAGTTGTCGATCATGTTCAAAATCTATTAATATTTGAAAATGATTTGCAAGTTTTAATTGAAATTTATTAGAATGTTTCTGAAGATTAGGAATATCAACTGTGAATATTTTTTATTCACATGATCACCATTTCTTATGCTTGCTCATAATTGTTGTTAAAACAGGCAAAACTCTCCATACTCTGACTTGCACTGAGTGGCACTACTGTATGGAGAGTTTTGCCTATTTTAATATTTTTTCTTAATAATTTTTGTTTCTTTAGTTTTGTGTTAACATGTACCTTAAATCTCTAATCAACGATCACTTCCTGTGTTGAATTTATTAAGAACATTATCATCTTACATATTTTCTATTAGTCAAAATATAATCTAATTCTGATGTATTTTCAATTGGATGCTTCCATGGCCATTTCTTTTTAACATTTTTTTTTTCAAAAGAAGAATTCATAATATAAAGTTTTTTTTTCTTCTGCAATCTTCATAATTTTGATCCTCTCATCTATTATCATAATCATATTTATCCACAGCATTTTCAACTTTCTATCATTAACTAATTCTATCATTAAAGTCTTGGATGACAATTTAAAAATGTTTTGTCTAATCCATATAAAAATCCTCTACTTCATCATCATAATGAGAACTTGTTGGGGTATAACTCTGAATCATCTGCCTTTAATATCTGTTATTAAGTTGAATGATGATTCTTGTCACTGACTGATACACATTCAATCTCCACAATGTTGTTCTTTCACTTTTTATTTATAATGAATCTTCACATTATATTCCCAATGTTTATGCATTTGTAGTACAGTACATGTCCACTTTTTAAATCAATTGTCGCTGTATCTTTTTTTCTAACATCACGAAGTCCAATACTGTTCCATTTGTTATGAGACATTCTCTTCCAATTCTTGCAATTTTCCTTGACTTGAAAATGAACTGCAGTTGTAAGTACCTAATATAAAATGTTGTCATCAAATGGCAAAACAATCAGGATAATCTTATCACCCTTGGCTTTGGACATCAATCGTTTCCTTAGTTGGAGATTACAATCTTCTGGAAATAAGGACCATGATTTAATTTTGTCTGTCATGATTGTAAATATTTATTAAAAAAAAACATTTCATTCAGACACACATTCATTTTGTCTTCAAGAAAACTCAATTGATTTCAGTTAAGGGCTATTAGGCAACTGAGAAGAAAGACCATGCTGTTTCTTGATCTTAAACTCATAGGTAAAAAGTATGTGTGTTTGTGAGTAGCCCCTCCATGTATATATACTATATGAATAATCACATAGTTATAACAGCTGCAACAACAAGGATGTGTGGAGTGGACCTTAGGAATTTTTCCTGCTCTGTTTTTTTAACAGCAAATTCTTTTCTGCAGCTAAATGGAGAATAAGAGAACTATTGTATGCTTACTTTTTCCTATGTACAATTTATCATAATTTTGATTTGTGTGATTTTCATAATTAAAATCAAGAACGATATCTACTATACGACAAAAAGCTTTGGAAGTAATAACGAATTAAACTTTATGAAATTTATTTTTTATAATTTTTTTTATTTTTTATGTCTTTATATTTATTATCAAATTTGATAGTAATGAGATGCAGTGGAAATAGAATTTAGATTTTTTATCATGGCTCTTGAAATGTCAAATTAAAATGATTATGGAACTAATGATGACGTGTGTGGAATCATTGGTTTCCATGAAGCCAACTTTGAGAATGCTACCTTAGATAAATCCCTATATTTTTATAGTTAATGATTTAATATTGAAATCAGTTTATAGTGAAAATGTTTCAGATATCACAGACTTCCAAGATATAGTTTCAAAGTAGGTTTTAAAGTACACTTTTTTTTAGCAAATCAAATAATTAAAAGCTAAATGTGATGAACCATTTATTCATTAGTAAAAACGAATGAGGGAAGAATAAAATTAAGGAAAATAAATACTATATTTGAACATATTTTTGATAAATGGTAGATTTGAGATTTTTTGTCGAGTCAAGATTTTAAAAATAATTAATCTATGAGTAATTTAGATTCTGAAACTAACAAATTATTATTCATTTGATAGTACTCATTTACAATACAGTACATGAATGAAACACTATACAATTGTTAGTACTCTGTTATATATGTTTTTGTATATATATAACTCAAATATACCAATAAGGCAAGGATCCCCAACCCTATGGCCGCGGGCACCATGGCGCCCGCAGACCATTTTACGTGTGCCCGCTGCTATCCAAACACGATAAAAAATTATTTATCTGATACAAATAAATTTAATTTTTAAATTTTCTTATAAATTATTGTAATCAAATTGTAGAGCATACTATACTTTTACAGCATAAAAATATAAACGCTAATTATATATTAAAATTTTATTTTTGAAATAAATATTTTTTTGTACATTATGTGTATTATTAACAATATCCAACTATAAATTTACATTAAAAAAATAAATGGTGCCCGCCACCTGGCTGGGGTTGGGGACCCCTGCAATAAGGCAATTAGTTAAGTGTCAGAGATAGTTGAAACAGAAAGATAAAAGAAATAAATAAAAGAAGAATTTTGTGTAAAAATGATATTCAAAGGAAAAATAATGAAACAATAGTATATTTCAGATCTTGAAAGTATTATAATAAAAGATGGAATAAGTAAAATAATTATTTAGTCTAGACAATTCATGTTATCATATTAACTGTTGCATTTATATTTATGTAAATGTTGTTATAGTTATTTTAGTCTATTTAAGTATTTCTTAAAAACAAAAAAATCAAGTAGTAGGTAAATGAGATTATTTTAAGTAGAGAGCATAAACTGGAGATTTAATGAAGAATATAATATTCAGTGTAATGATAAAGGTTGGCCATTTGCAGAATGGAGAGGATATCAAAGAGGATGATAATGACATTTAAGTGATGTCAAGCTTGTAATGAAAAATCTATCATAGGTTGACTAAGCATGTAAATTTTTCTAACTTCATCATCTAAATAAAATTTATGTTATTGTTATAGCGATTATTTCATATGTTGCTTGATGGCATAAGTGTGAAGAAAAATTGTTCATAAACATCTGGAAAACGAGTAAATTCTTTAACATATGCTTCATATATATAAGTTGAGTGAAGATTTTCATAGGCAAAAGATAGTCTGGAAAAAACCGTGTAGAATATAAAATATATAATTATTGATGTTTCAGGAAGTATTTGCTTTTGACTGTGTAAAGTGGTTATTATGTGATTTTTACAGAGATATTATTGGTGGTTATATATTTTAATATTCTCTATCATTGTTTCTGAAAACTTTCATGAATTGTAATATATTTATGTTGATTGTGTTTCATGTATGAATGAATATGACCATAACAAGATGTATCGACTGCACACATAGAATAAGAATGACAAGAAAACAAGCATAACTTCATCATGTTGTATATCCATCTTTGCAAACACTTGTTTGACTTACATTGATTGTATTTATAATTGTTGTACATTTGTTTAATATTAATATTTTTTCAAAAATAATTTGATTATAAATTTATTACTATTTACTGATTTAATAAGAAAGTTAATCCTATAAACAGAGTATTTATTTGATCTTTATGTCTAATGTTTCATATCTGTAGAATTATTAAATGTAGAATATAAAATGAAATTAATATATGATGTGATTATATATCATAAGATGTGATATGTTGGACTATTTCCATCATTTATGAGTGAATGTTGAATGTATAGAAAATTTTAAACTTTATTTAAACTTTCCAAATACAAATAACTTGTTAGTAATAACACACAAATAGACAATACAGGTTGGTAATTACACAACGTTTCGAGTAGTATTATTCTCTACTCTTCTTCAGGTGTTGCTGGCCTATATGCACAGTGACAATATTCGCTTAGAAGTTGAACTCGCATCTTTAGATTCTGGAATATTGAATTTAAAGCAAACGCTCTACCAACTGAGCTATTCTGTCAATCATATGTAATTACATTTTAAAGAACATTTCCCCCCTTCTTTATCAAAACTTTTTTTTTTTAACAAATAACAATATAAACTGAAGTTTCTAAAGATAAAAATATTGAGTGGATTCATCCCATTTTTGCTTACTTTGGACAGCTTTATACAAAGTTTAAATTTTATTTTTAGAATAAAACATAATTTTTCGCACTAAAATGTACAAAGTTGTATATCTCTATCGCTTTAGAATTAATCAGAGATACTTTTTTTTAAAAAATAACTTGTTATCTAAATGCATTATTGGTTTTAGATTTTTTTATGGGAACCAAATTAAAAAAAAAAAGTACGCAAATGAAGTAAGCAATTATATAATGTTGTATTAAAGAATTACAAGCTAATTATGCAACAGCATACTAAAATAATATTTTGAAAATAATTCAGATTACATTTTATTTTTCATTAACGAATAAAATGGTTTTTAACAAGAAAAGTTTTGAATGATTCATTTTTCTTCTAATATTTTTAAGTGATATATATATACGAACAGACATATAGAAAATATAATATAGCTCAACAGTTGAAAACACACTGTATCCCCAGAGATCGTAAAAGATCAAGAATGTGATCACATGCGAGATGGATGGATGAAATAAGGAAGTTTGTTAATACGATGTGAGCTATGGGTCAGAGAAATCAGACTCAACTTGGATAAATCATCCTGAAGTAGATTGATAATGGTTGAAAATCATGATATTGGATGACGTAGACTATTTATACCCGTATGAACATATTGTCTCATATATAGCCTTGTGCGTTTTGGCACAGTAGAGTGTTTGACTTGAGGTCGGGAGGTCCCCTGATCGATTCTGGCGCTCTCAAGTCTGGCGTTTGAACTTTCTACTAACTCCTGAGCAATAAAGTTTTATATGCCTTTCTTATCTCTTTCATATATACATGTATGTGTGATGCACGCGCGGTGTAGGGTAATCAAAACATGGATTGACAAATTTCAAATACTTTTCGTAAAAAAAAGTAAGTTTAAATTATGTCGTTTAATAATAAAATTATAATTATTCATCTATCTTTTTTTTTTTTCAATATATGTATTATTTATTTTTTGTTTTCATTCTATTTATTTAAGGGGGCTTTGCTCATTGACTTGCTTCAGAACAGAACCGCGGAACCCATATGCCAGAGGCAAACTTTAAATCATTAAAAAAAAAGAAGATATTTTTATTTTTAAACTGATAGTAATGTAAAAAAGTTGGCTTCATTATTGATTGAAAGATGAAAAAGTATCTGTAAATATTAAAAATTACTACTTTCCTAATTGTTGTAATTGAATTAAGTTGTGGACTAGAAATATGCCATGGGCTATCAATTTCTAACATAATAAAGACTAGTTTATAGAAACTTGAAAACTACTGGAATAGATTAGCAAATATGTTGAAGAATTAGAAAATTCTATTGTAAAAAATAAAAATTTAAAAATCAAATAGAAAAAAAATATATTTTTTATGAACATTTCATATGTTTGTAATCAAATTATTTTCAGCATGTTAAATTTGGTTCAAAGTATTAAATTATTCAGCCATCCATTAAAACATTGATCCATTGACCTACCTATTTATCCAACTCTCTTTTAACTAGTTCTCTCTGGATTTCTATTTTTTATTTTATTTTTTCCATATATAAAGTCTATGCTAAACTTAGTTCCTAAGTATTCTATATTTATCTTTAAAGAAAATGTCATAGCATAAGGATTGAAAGGCAAGTAAAGCTTATAAATATGTATTTATATATACATATTTTATTTTCAAGTGTTAACTAATCCAGTTTAATGAGTATCTAGAGGGAAATAAGAAAAAAAATCATAAATCCATTATCCAGTATTTGATTAGCTTTGTGAATAATATCTTCTCTAGTTTTCTATGGACGAGTGTCTAAGAAGTTTTGCTTTGTAAAAGACCATTTCCAGTTTATTTATTGATTATTTTTATATATATGTAATCATATATAATTGTTGATATTATATGTTAAAGTTATATATATGATTGCTAACTTTGGAATTGTAAACTCTGGCGTAATGCTTATGGTATCTCACAACAAACTCAAGAGAGGGTGTTTCAACATTCTAATTATGAAAAGTAAAAAATATTATAATGCATGACAGGACAATGTTTCATTTTTACCATTTAGTTATCTGTTATGGGTATGTAAACTACATTGAATCTTAAATTTATCGATTAGTTATTCCAGAATTATTTCCAGTCGTAGATACAGTATTTAAAAAAAAAAACAAAGAGGAAATCGAATGTAGGTAGCAGAGTAAATTGGCATTCTTATTTCTTCCAAAAAAAAAAACAAAAATTCCCTTCAATTATTTTTTTACCAAAATTTTAAAGTTTTATTTAAATAATTAATTTGTCAAATAATAATAATTAATTCATTAATTAAAAAGTAAAATAAATATACAAATGAAAATACAATATATATGTCTGTAATTATAAGGGACTTGAACTTGAACCTTCAAGCTTCCTACATCTATCCAATCTATCTTATACAACTGATACACACAACCATATACATGTGAAAAAGATAATGCTGAATCAGCACTCATATTAACTTTTTCAAGTCCCTTATAATTATATTAAGTTTAGTAGATAATGTACATATATATTATAAATATTATATATATGTCTGTGCAAAAACTATCTATATACAAAAAAAATGTATATAGAAAATCTATGAACTCTTAATTGATAAATTATAAGGAAACTGAAATAATAGACAACTCATTGATACACAACTTAATCGAATATCATCTAATCGACTTAATTTAATCTAATCTATATACACAAAAAATCATATGCAAAATTATTGTGTAGACATATTAAATCTCAAATATGTAAAAAATACATTAATGGTTAACTTAATAAAGATAGAGCTTAGGGAAACTAGGTAACTCAAGGATGTAATAGTGATTATGTTCTTTTATTTTTTATTTTTTTTTTAAAGTGTCATAGCATTGGCCGGGACGCGAACCCACAACCCGGGCGACTGCCTGCAAGTGCAAAGCAATCGCGCTGACCTCTCGACCACCAATGCAAGACGAACAGTGATTATGTTGGCCAAGAGAATATAATATATTTATAAATAAAAAAGTTACTATTTTTTCTCTTTTAAGGTGGAAAAGTGATTTGTAATATGACTATTCTTAAATCATTGAGGGTGTAATCTGATAAATTGAAGTGTTTAGATACTGATCTATCAACATTTTTATGCAAAATAACAAATCTATGGTTAATTCTAATAGGTAGACTGTTTGCTGATTCACTTCAGCAATAGTTCAAGCATCTGATACATTCTGCTAAATATATTAAATTTACACTTTTACAATCGATATAGTTGGGGATAAATATATTTTCATATAAGATATAATTTATCTCCGCATGAAAAATACATATTTTTCAAATATAAAATTAATATTAAAATTTGTTTTACAAATCTGTTTTTGAGTATATGTGTCTTTAATACACAGCTTTAGGTGGGTAGAGAATAATATATTTTAAATAATTTGTGAAATTTAATATTTTAACATGTTTCTGCAGTACATGGCTAATATTAGGTAAATCATTATTAAAAATAAAAGTTAGTAATGGAACTTCCAATTGGCTACTTGTTTCTGACAGAAAATGTTCACAGCTTTTAAAGCTCTACGGCTTTAACACTGCCTTATCCAACAATGTTTTAGGATATTTCATAATTTAATTCCAATCTTTTTAAACTTTTCTCATAAAAATATAATTCAAAAAATAAATGCATACAACATGTATACTAAGAAAAGCTTGTTTAATACTTTAATAATATAGTATGCTGAGCATGCTTTTGACATGAATATGTCATAATCATAGCATCTTAGTATACAACAAGCTTTTCTTAGTATACATGTTGTGCCATGACATTTTGCAGTCCATATTTTTTTTTATAAAAATTGCAAAATAAGGTGTCCGAATGAGGGTGCCATCAAACTTTTTCGCATGGAACCAGGTTGCGAAGATTTCTACACCATGGTTGTTTATTTATTTATGAACGGCAATCACTAAATGCAATTTTAAAGTAATTTATATCAGATTTAAATTCTATAAGAGGAATACAATACTTAAACCTAGTTAAATAATATTGAAATCAAACAGACACTTGATCTATGTTGAACTATTTATTATACTATCTTTCTCACTTCTTATTTCCTTCTCTTGCATTTATTTAATCAAACCATCCTGATCTATTTCTTACTAATACTGATTTAACAAATAATTCTCGAAGGAACATGCACCATCACTTTATCCAAATGTATAGAAAATTACCAGTTATGGTATATACAGACTAGGAGTGAACTCAAGGGTGACTTACTATAAGAGCATGCTTGATAGCAACACTCAACCCTCTCCTGCAAATGTTAAATCCTATTCCAGAACTCACTGGAACTCACTTTTTATTTTTATATCTATTCCCTTAGATCGAGTATACAATTTTTATGTAGATACACACTACTAGTATAACAAGGATAGCAAAGAAAGATAATGTTAATTAATAAAATAAACAAAAAAAAATGTTGGTTAATTTAAGTTAGTGCAATATAGTAATTAACAAACCCATAAAATCCCCTCTATTGTTGAAACATTTATTTGAAGTGAAGGCTTTTCAAAATTCTATTATGCCATTATACATAATATATTAACACACAAATGTTTCTTGTAATAAAGTCTAGTTACCCTGATCGATCAGTATATTGATTCCTTCCATGGTAATAAGGTTTCCTTCATCCAAAGATTCTCTGTTCTTTCCATTTTAATCATTTTCCTCGGCTAGCTTTACATGTTCCTATGCAAGATCGGCATTTCCAATGCCAGTTCCAGATGGTGTTGGAAAGAGAAGTTTCCTGAGGAGAAAGTTCTGATACTTCTTAGCCATTCAGCACATTCATTGCACTTTTAAAATATTATTTAATTTAGCTTTGCAGGTTTTAAATTGTCGATGAGTCTGACCAAATCAAAAACCAATCGATTAATCACTATCTTAGGCAAAATTCCATTTAATTTAAACAAAAAGGGAATTCCATAATTTGTAGGTTTTTTTAGTTCTCAAAGTCTGGGTTTACACCTTTAGTAATCTGTCCTTCTAATCCTGTGGAAACACTCCAAATTGATGAGTGTAATAGTTAGCACAAAAATACCTCCACTATTAAAGTTTCAATTTTAAAGCTAATTGCAGAAAAAATCTATACTTTCTTTTCTTTCTTTCCCTTTCTATTCCCATAATTAGAAACAAATTTTTCCAAGAAAAGCTTTTAAAATGCCACCCTAATCTCTATTTTAATATAATTCAACTAAAAAAAAAAAAAGTCGATTCATATATAAATTTTTTTATTTTAAAATAGTATTTAAAACAAATAATTTCGTTTTATTTTAACAGTAACATATAAAGCATTTCTTTCTTCTTTAAAAATAAGTTAATAAAATATACATGTATGTATCGATATGAGCTGGCCAAAAAATACCAGCTCAATGTAGATATTTCATAATTATAAATTTATTATATAAAATCTTATTTATTGAAGAAAATTTTCATCACTGCATATTCTTCTAGGTATTAAAAATTGATTATAAAGGGATATTAGTCTTAAGTACTTCCTCAATCTTGTTTGATTGATTATTTATTTATTTAAGTACTTCCTGTCAGTTTGTTATATATGCATATATTAGTTCTAATAATTTTATTAGTGTAAATAATTTCAACATTTAAAAAACGGTTTACTGTTTTGGAAACATAAATTATATTTTTTAAAATTATTTATGCAGTCTAGGAAAATATGAGGTTCTACTTCATTATATGGCCATATATCATAAAGAAGTCATCTGTATATCTAATCTAGCATATGAGGTTTAAGTCTAGTATTTCTAAGTTTAGCAGATTTCAGTTGGGCCCTAAAAATGTTGAAATAATTTGATACCATTTTTGTGCCCATTGCAGCACCTTGTTTTTGTAATAATATGTAGAATTAAAAACAAAATAGTTATTTCATAAGATTAAATATATTAATTCATTAATATGGTGCTAATCATACTTTCAGTTTTGTAAAGCAGATTTAATAGTCTCAATTCCATGATTATAAAGTCTACTAGTGTAATGTAATATCTAAAGTTAGTAGAAAATATTCACTTGGCATTGGAGGTTTGATGTTTTCTAAAATTGATGGTACCTTTAATATAAGAATCAATGATGGTGAAATATTGTATAAAAAATCCATCAACAAATGCTGAAATATTATTTATAGGACAACCAATGCTTGCTACAATAGGCTTCCACAGAAAGTCTAAGTTATAAATCTTGGATAGATTGTAAAACATATTTGGAATGATTTAAATCATTAGTAATAAAAAAAACTATATCTATCTATCAAGGAGGCTTCTTGTCTTCATATCTTTCAGTGTGAAAAGTATATTATTATATAATTTAATTTACAGTAACTTGTAAAAATTCTTCCCATTTAAAAGAAGTAGAGCTTTATGTAGTATCTTTATTCGTGATTAGTATCATTTCTTCTTTTTTCAGTTGGTTTTATAACAATGTCCTCTTTTTTTCTTTTTTCATAGAATATTTATTGCTTTTCAGGATGTTATTAAAGCAATTAGGCTTAAATAGCCTCTTGATAGACATTATCAATGTATATATCAAGTAAGGGTTTCAGGTGTCCAATCAGATCACATTTTATTAATGATGTTGGTGTTATGTTTCATCTAAAAAAATTTTTTTTAAAATTTAAGTTACTTAATAAAGTGTTGGTTAATTTTAAATTCTTTTCTTTGATAATATGATTGGAGTGGGTAAAGAGAGAAATCTTTATTTAGGAGTAAACATTTTGCATAATATTATATTAGATAAGTTAATAATATGGCCTTTTAAATGAAATCAAGATATATGTCATTATTATTGTTAGAGTAGTATTCAGATATATCAATCTGTTCAATGACTGGGATGTTGTGATTAATACAAATGGAAGAGTTAGTAGTCCTATGAATCCTAGGTAAGTCAGAACTATTAGATAGATTTAATACACTCTGTGGTAGCCCTATAACAACTTTGGTATATCTGAAGATGATATAAATATAATCAACATTATTATTCCACATCATAAACTGTTTAAATTGCTTTAAATATGCATTCACCATATTAAGAACTTTAAATGATTTACAAATATCTTATTTAGAAAGCCACTTTCATGTTTTAGAAAACCATTCTACATTTTTAAACCAATGAATCATTTTGCTTAAGAATTTTGTTCTGTTCCCAATTGCCCTCAGTTATTCAAATTAATTCAGATAACATTGTATTGTGCTGATGCATTGTTGATGGGTCTAATCAGTAGAATATTATATTCATAGCAGTTTTGAAATACTTTGTACTGTAATAAAATGATGATTCTAAAAGTAAAGATTGATGGATTAATTTTTAACCGAGGTAGCAAAAAATATCTCAGATTATCGAAGTAGTCATTTCATCCTTGAATGTCACTTAACTCTTTGAGCAATATACAATATGAGTGCACAATTAAGTATCAACATATGATTGTTATCATTTACCATTTTATTAAGTGATCTTTTCTATAGTCTAATATGATGTAATTGACTCAAATTTCAGTTTTTATTAATATTGTATTACGAAATAGATTAGAAATATTTAATATTTTAGTAAGGTCTTAAATCAAGTTATGCAAAATAGAGATACTTATTACTAGTGTCTGAACCTAGCCTGACACCTCTCTGAGGAGTGCCAAAGCACGAAACCATGGTCAGAGATTTGGGAAGGGGTTCCTGACAGATATATTTTAAGTGCTGGCTCTGGCTAAGCACTTATCATAAAGCTTGTAGAGGAATTGGCAATCCTCATTGTTTATAACTTACAAGCTTAAGAGATAGGGTCATGTGATCTATGACTTATTTTGACTACTTATTACTAAAGTTTGTGTATCAAATAGATAAAGTTGTTTTAAATAATTTTTTTTTAAAAAAGTAATAGCCAGATGTATGGAAACTTTTTTAAATTAACATTCAGGCAGAGAATGAAAAAGGATTAATTTATAATAAAATAATTAACAACCTTCATTTAAAAATATTGCACTGAGATTCAAAAGTCCACTTAGAAACATTTATAACATTGAAAATATCATGATCTTTAAAAAATAATAAATAAAAATTTAAGTAGCTAAAATATTAAAAAGTTAAAAAAAAAACATTTATAAATTCTAAAATATAAAACCTTTAAGAAAAAAGATATGCATAAATGGTGGAAAATAAGAAGGGGTATTTATGTATGTCTTATTTAGTAATCTCAAACTAAATGAAATAAATTATGATTCTTTTGGTGAAAGACATGGCTTTTTGAGTTATTTTAACTTTTATTACAAATTAGGCAATTTATGAGATATCTGTTATGAAATTTTATGTATCTTAATTTGTATATGTTTTGTATAATTTCTTTCTCAAGCATTGAATAAACCACTTTTTTGAACATGTATTTCATCTATTTTGAAATTCTATAAAAATATTAAAAGCCTTTAAGTAAAATTATAATTAACAATGGTAAAATTGTTTTCTTTTTTGAATCTGCATGTTAAAAATAAATTTTATTTAAATTATTAGAAATATTTTAAAGTTACACATTATTTATTTCAGAAAAATCTATATAAACTTTGAGAAAATTTTACCATTTTATCTGTTTATCATTTCATTTATCAATAATCAGAAATGCAATTTGGAGATAATTTAATAGAAATATTTTTATAAGTTGTACTTGATAATATTGTGTATGTTCTATAATTGCATTTTGGTTTCTATCACACAACCAAAGGAAAAGATTTTGTAATGCTTCAGGAAAAATGCAGTTGATTTCTAAGTTTTCTGCAATCAGAATTTGAAAAATATAAAACTACTGTTTGATTTGATTGTTTTCTAACTAAGTTTGATTAATAAACTCTTTTTTAAATCAATAACCAAAGAAATAGTTTCTGACTTAGAGTGATTCTAACAATAACTTTTTAATGGTAAATTTTATGAATATTAAGAGTTTTTAATAGTTATCTAATATGATATTGGCTTTGTATATAGAAATACATATATATTTGAGTTTTTATTTAACTCATTTTGATATTGATAAATTTTAATGACGTGAAATAAATTATGTATATTTCTGCCTATTTTTTTTTTAAAAATTAAAAATAAGAATTATATAAATATCGTTAGTTTTATTAATTAGGAATTTTTAAGACGGTCTCAAAATTGCTTTTTTATATTTATGTCGTAATTGCCATAGCTTAACTTAAATTTTGACACACATTTTAAAGACCAAAATATGTGTTCAATAGCAATAAAGAAACATTCATTATCTGATTATCATCTTAAAATGAATTTGTAATAATTAGAATATTGAATGAAACAATTCTAAATGGGATAAAAGTATTTAAAAAAGTTTCATTAATAATTTTGATTTGTCACTTATGAGACTAGATATTATTTAATAATGAATAATATTTCTGTAGTGTAATTTTCATTTCACCACTCACACAAAGTAGGGAATGTTTGCTATCCATTTTTAACACCTTGTGGAGGAATGTCGTCATAAATATATGATCAAAGACATCTTTTTCATGTCTTTGATCGTATGTTTATGATTACATCCCTCCACAAGGCATTAAAAGTGGACAGAAAACATTCCCCACCTTGCTACAAGAGTGATGTAATGAAAATAAAAAGTTTATTTTTTTATAAAAATTATAAATAATTTTATAAATATGTAATTTATAGTGAGAGAGACCAGATTATTATTTATTTATTTTTGAACAATGTGAAAAAGAGGAAAAGCAAACTAATAAAAAAATAAGGAATACAATGTACTCAAAAAAAAAAAAAGATATATACAATGTACTCAATTTCTAATTATTATTTTATTAATTAATTATAAAAAAATCTAGCAACTTATTATTTACAATCTATCCACAATTTTATCATTCAAATTTATTTTAATTCTTCCATGGGGAATTGTTGTTTTTGTTTCAAAACATGTATTTAGGCAAATGTTAATCATTCAAGCACTTTTTTTTTTAAGTGTCATAGCATCGACCGGGACGCGAACCCGCAACCCGGCAACTGCCTGCAAAGCAGTCGCGCTGACCTCTCGACCACCAATGCAAGACAAAGCACTTTTAATCTTTCACTTAAAAGAATTTATTATTACAAAATATAACATATGCGTTATTTTTGGTAAAGGAAGTTTTAGGCTAGATTTATTAACTTTTAAAAGTGATCACAAATAAATGTTTTTTAAACATTTTATAGATAAATGCTTTGATGATCTTTTTTTAAATCATTATTTTTCTCATAAACAAATCTATTACTTAAATCACTTTTTGTGCTTTCACGTTATGATCAAGTAGACCTTTTGATGATGAGTTTTAAAAGAATGCTGTTTAAAATGTAAGTAAATGTATTCAGTTACTTATTTCCTCAATTACTTTACACAACAAGAAATATAATTCTATTTTTTTTTATTTTTTAAAATAAATATAACCATTAAATGCAGTGTTTTAGCATTTTAAAACCAAATACTTCTGTCTTGCGTTGTTAGCCGAGAGGTATCGCAGCCGCCATGCAAGCAAGTAGTTGGTTGCAGACGGGCGTGGGTTCGCGTCCCGGCAGATGCTATGACATATGAAAAACCAAATACTTCATATATATATATGTAAGTTAAATTCTCTGCCTGATGACAGGTTGTTACTTACTTAGTCAGCAAAATGCCATAACCAAATGATAACACATACTTATTTGTTGATAAATTTGCCATTCCTTGCCAATTTCTTAACATAATTTATTATAACATTTAAACTTTAGAACTGTGAATCCCATATCAATAAAGTTGATATTATCAGCACACACGTAAATGTTAACCAAATGAAAAAGCTACAATCGATTATTAACGAATAAAATTTGTAAATAATAGTAATATTAATGATATAATATAAATTTAAATAATACTTTCAATTAATTACTTTAGCAACCATTATCAATAATTCAAAATTAAATTTAGTAGAAGTGTATATATAATATTTGAAGATTCAATTTACCTAGTAATTAAAGATTTTCTATTTACAAAAATTGCCTCCTTAATTGTTCTCTTAGTATAGAATTTTTCCTCATGAAGAATTCTGGTATTACCCATATTATACATACTCTTATGATGAAAGAAAACTTAAAGTCTTTCCTTTGTAATCTTTTTACTTATTATTGAAGGTGATTCTTTTTTAATTGTTCACATCTTGATTTCTCAATGTATCAAGCATTAAATTCTATATATAATTTGATACATAATCATATTTTTTGAATTATTTACCAATCTTCATTAACACTAGATAGAAAACTGAATGAAATATTATGCAAATCACCATGCAAATGCAAAACTCCTCAAAGATGGAAATCCTGTCGTGCTTATTATTGATTTTAGTGATTCATTTATTTACTGTACATATAAATGCATCAATAAACTACTGAAAGAAATTTTAAGATATAACAATACAATTGCTTCCGCTTTTGAATTTATTGTATTTATATATTGGACTATTTCCATCATCTAATATTAAGTATTGAATATCTTTAGAAAAAAATAACTTTATTTAAATTTCCTTCCAATTACATTCAACTGTTATAATAGTGCACAGGTTAGTTTACAGTTGAATGTAATTGGAAAATTTAAATAAAATTAAATTTTTCTAAGACATTCAGAAGCTATGCTAGCGCCTCTCTGAGGAGTGCCAAAGCACAAAATCATGGTCATAGATTAGGGGGGGGGGTTTCCTGACAGAGATATTTTAAATGCTTTCTCTGGCTAAGCATTTATCACAAAGCTTGTTGAGCAATTGGCAAATGCTCATTGTTTATATCTTACAATCTTAAGAGAATTGAGTCATGTGATCTATGACTCTTATTTTGACTATTCAGTACTTAATATTTAATGATGAAATTAGTCCAATATATATATAAAATTAAAATACCATTACCTCATTGGCTGGTACAGAAGATTAGATTTGATAAAAAAATATTGAATAATCTTTCATATATAAAGGCATTAACCAGTGTACTATAAAATTTATTAGTGATTCTACAATGTTTATTGATGTTAATATACTTGCTTTTTTTGAAAGTAAATACTGTAAAATGTCTTAAGATTGGCCTACGGATTTTCGTAATTGTAATTGGGCACATGTAAAGACAATATTTTCAATGCTATTAAGTTTACAAATATTAAAATTTACATGAGATATATTGGTGTATTTGTTTTGTAATTACAAATAAACTTGTAAAGAAATTAAACAATTTAGAATAGATAATTGAAAAGAACAAAGTTATGTTATAAGAAAGGGTGAATTATTAATTAAGTCATTAAAAAAAGAGTATATATAATAAATTAAATGTATCACTTGTAGATAAGATAACAAATCTAGATCTATTTTGTTCATAATGATATAAAGTGTGCACTTGTGAAAGAGATACCACAAAGCATTGCAAATTTCTGTAAAAAATGCTAATATAAATTGGTTATAATAATAAAGAAATTAATTATACTTTATATCAATTTAAAATGGATATCATAAACTTTATAAAACAATGTTTTAATGGTAAAAGAATGGATATCAATTTCTATATTTTAAGTGCATAAGTGAAGTTTATTTAAAATACATATAGTGTTTTGTATATTTTATTTTAGTGATTCACCTTGTATTTACAATATTGATTAATAATTCAATAAATATGATATTTAAAAACTAAAAAAAAAATTGTGTTTACAAATTATGTGCAAATGTAATATTTCATATATTGGGGAATCAAAACATAATATTGACAAATGATTAATTTCTGTATAAACAAAAAGTAAAAAAAGTATTGATATAGAAATGATTTCAGTTTTTATTTTGATCATGAGAGAATTTTTATTATTAGAATTCTTAATGAGAAAAAAAGCAGTTTTTATAGATAGCAATATAAAATCTTTAATTAATAGGGAAAAGTTCAAATATTTTATTTTAGGGACCCTGGGTTATTACATGATATTTGCTTCTTGTAAATTTAAATTTTGAATGTTTAATTGCTGGGAAAGCAACATGGTTTTGCACTATCACATTTGAATAGTTGTGATTAAAGTTGCAGCAGCATAATTTGATAGAATCTTGATATGTTCATTTTCATTATTATCATAATCTTCATTTGTATTAAAAGTATCACATCTTTCTTTATATAGTTATAATATATCATTAGTATCTTCCTGAACATAGAAGAGAATGCTATGTTTACAGATTGACTTTGGAATTAGAAGTCATTTATCAAAAGTTAATGAAATGTGGATATTGCTTACTGTTTAAAAATACAAGTAAGATTTACATTGAAAAATATAATGATTTAAGGAAAAACCATGCAAATAAAAATATGATAAAAGTTTATGAAGATGAAATAAATTTCAGACTGCCGAGGATAAGTATTCTCCAAAACAAATTCTTTATTTTAATGATATGAAAACAAAACTGTTCTTCCATTAATTTTTTCAAACAGCTTTAAAAAAGTATTTTTTTATTGTAATATCTATTTTTCACAGGATTTTACTGAGGGAAAGACTGAGCATTTTTTTATCTAGGCCAGTTTTTTTTCTTCTCGGTTTGTTTTCTTTTAAAGTTAATTTCTAATCACATTAAAGTTAATTGGTAGTGACATTTTTTTCATACAAACAAAAGTTTTTGATTTTTTTAATAGATGGAACCTAAAATCAGGCAGCACTTATATAATGAATTTTGGTGATAATCTTTTATATATGTTAGCTACAAAAGAAACTGTTAGTTGCTATCGTAAGGGAAATGAAGCAACAAAAGGTATTTTTGTTTTATTTCAATATAATAAAATAATCATGTTTTAATAAAAAATAATTTTAAATACTTTAATTTTTAAATTTTTTTCTGTAATTTGAGATAGGATGTTTGTACCTATAATATTAATTGTTATGTACATATAAAAAATGTATTCTTTTTTTATTTTTGAAAATATGTAGAATGAAAATATGGTAAAAAATACATGGTTGTTTGAACATATGCCTAATAAATATTTAAATGTTAAATAACCATGCATGTATATATAGCAATATCTAGCAGGGAGCCAAGTGATTAGTATTAAAAGATAGCTACTTTGCTTCGCTGAGCATATAGCAATAAGAAATATTGAAACCATTTTTAATTTTTAAAGTGAAAATTCTATGCCAAAATTTTATTGGACTTATACTTACAGGCAGAAGATTTGTGAAAGATATATTGGAAAGGACTTGAGAAAATAAGAGGGGAAAAAGTAGGAGATGAAAAAAGTTGATCAATGGTTTTAAATAGAAAAATAGCTATGCATATTTGAAAAATAGACTTAGAAACAGAAAAGACTTGCAAAATGTGGTCTGAATTGGCACATGTGACCTGTGTCTCTCAGAAGCTAACTACTGATGATATTTTATTACATATTTTCAAAGTCAAAAGTTTAATTGATAATGAAGTAGTCAGGTGAAAAAAAATAGATGCATTTGAAATATAATACTATTGGAAAATAAAATTCTCAGACATGCCACAATTAATGTGTCTTTAAAACCATGTTAGTGGAAGTGTGTGTGTTTTTGCTCTGATTTTTATGTTAACTGTTTTTGAAATAGCGATATCATTCTTATTCATTTAAAGCAATGTTGTCATTTTCATTTTGCAGCAGAAAAGGAAAATTGAAAATTTTACTCATTATATATTATTAAAAAAATTGATCACATAATACTTAAATGCAACAAAATTAAAATAGAAAATCTTCATTATCTCACATTAAATTCCTTATTTTTTTTATTTGCTTTATTTTACCATAGTTACTTGTGGTTTTATGAAATGTTTACTTTTGACATTTCATTATTTTTTCTGATGCCATCATCAATATCATTTCAAACATTATGCTATTTTTTTCAGTAAAATACTAATATTAATGTTAAAAAAAAGTACACACAGGTTAGTATTTTTAATTAATAAAACATTCATTAATTATCAAGTCTCAATTTTGAAATAATTTTTTAAAAGAAAATATTCACATCACAAGTTGTTTTGAATCTGTGGGAATCGGTTAAATTTTTAAACATAGGAAACCATTACAATTGCTTATTTTTTATGTGAGATTTTTGATTCATAGTGGGTTTTGTGAAACACCCTTTCATCTTTATTTGTGGTAAAAATGTAATTTTTTTTTTTGGAATGTGCATTTGTAAAACTTTAATTTTTGTGCTTATATAAGCGTGTTCTATGTTATAGCAAGTAAGTCACTGAATGTAGGCTTAAATGCTGTCACAGCTAAAGCAATAGATAGTATCATTCTATTTTTTTTTTTTTTTTGCTATATTGATAGATGATTATTAATTTATACATAGTTCATTGGGGGTGGGGGTCCATTTCAATTTTAAAATAATTGTATGTACAGCACACTGCAATATTGTTTATTCATTACCTAAATAAGTATTATTTGTAAGTATATAATAACGAACAACTTTTATTTAATATGTGTTTAATATTAGTCCTATGGATTATGAATTTATTCATCACTTAATTTTTTACGAACTAAACAATAAATTATTATTTTACTAATACATTATTTTAACAAAATGAAATATTTATAGCACAATTTAAAAAGTATTATATTTAAAAAATATTACACCTGAGTAAGTAATTTAATAAGAAATAAAGAAAAATGTCTTTTTTATGGTAGCAACTTTTGGCCAACCCATTTGTGGATATTCTACATTTTGTCAGAATGACAAGTTTAATAACAAATTTCAAATAATTGCTAAATAGCAATGAAAATATTGCATTATCTATATAATTAATTTGATATGTATTTTTTATTTAATTGTACACAAAAAAGTATGTAAATTTATATTTTATTTAACAAAATATAAAATTAGTAAATACTTTTTAATTATTTCATATTTTGTTGGAAAATTGTAAATTTCAGAGTAATCAACTTCAATAACACATGTCAAATCTATTGTCAAGAATTTGTGGGAAATTATTTGTCTTAAAAATCGTACTAAAATAAAATGTTAGTTGAAAAAAAAGCAAACGAATTGTCAAATATGAAGCAAGATAATTAAATTATAATGCCTGTCAAATAAAATTCATTTATTATAGAATTATAATAATAGTTTCTTTTTCTGTAAATTGTATTTTTAAGAATTTCTGTTTTTAGTAGATGAATGTTTACATTAAATGATCTGATTCAAAACTTGTTTTCCCATAAATATTATGAACTGAAATACAGGCTTATTATATACTTGTATCAATATATGTAATATACAGGGTACATGAGCACAGATTTTTACATGACCCACCACTCGCCACTTTATCTCTTAACACTGATACACCTGAACACATATACAGGTATATAATAAGCTATATTTCAGTTATTACATAGTAGAGATGATTGCCCATCCCTCATATATGTATTAAATGATGTCCTGTACATAAGGGGTCAGATTGACTTTAGGTCAACATGGGTGTGACAAGAATCTCAGCTTCAGAGTGGCCTTTGAGCATTCCATCATCAGATTTTCAATTGGATGAACAGTTGAAGAGTTGGAGTGTGGAGTGGATTGAAGCCTGTCCATTAAAGTATGAGGATTGGCTATGTTAATATATATATCTGAGCACTTATTGCATGTATGTGTGGAGATGATAATCTGGATGAACTGATGATTGCTGGTTTAGCATGAAATACATATATTGGTAATTATTTATCTTTTCGACATGTATATGTTCAGGTGTATGGTTCGTATGAAAGTCTGTGCTCATATACCCTATATATTACATAAATATTATTGTAATATTTGAAATTCATGATATGTATCTACAAAAGAATTTAGTCACTTTAACTAAATTTGCACATAATATTTAAAATAGAAAATATTCTGTATGCTGTAGGTATTTTTATTAAAAGAACAATTCTGGATTTTTTTTAGGTGTCAGTTTCAAAGTTATTCTTTGAAATAATAATGATAAATTGCCACGATTCCAAAAACCCTGGTTTCTGGACCTTTTCATGTTTATGAATTTTCCACACTTTAAAAATAAATCTTTTGCCCTTTCATTATAAACTCAATCTCTATAAAAAATGTGAATAAAAATAAAGTTATGATAATTATATCATTTAACTAATAAATTAAAGCCAACACCATCATATTTAGGGAAAAACTGAAAGCATTTTTGATGCTGTACATCTTCTTAGAGATAACGATTATATTGACATTTTCACCCCCATTTGTATTTATAATTCAAATTTGCATACGTTTGTCTGTCTGCATAGAGAAGTGACTTCTTTCTTCTTTGTAACTTAAAGCTGAGTGCATTTTCATTGAAGTTCTGCATAATTAAATAAATGAACAGATGTATGTAAATTAGATAATTATTACATAAAATGTTGGTCTTTGTCAAGGATGTTTAGTACCAAAAATGCATTAAGATTATATTTAATATTTTCACAGTTTTATCCTAGTGTTAAATGGTATTAGTATTTTTAATTTATCTTTAATTTTGATTTCATGCAAATTCTTTCTGTATTCTGAACAAATGTATTTTATTAATAACAGTTTAAAATTTTAAAATACAGACCAGTGTAATTTATTTATTATAAACGATTAAAGAGCACCCTTGAAATTTTGTTTTGATAATAAAAGTTTTTGGGATATGCTTTTTCAGATTGATATTCTACCTGTAATTTTTTACTTACATTGATAGGAAAAAGGGAGTTTTACCTTCTTGTGAGCTTAATATAATTTTAATAAAACTATTTTTTTTTTTTGCTTGAGTTGTTGAAGTATAGTATTATAATAGTGTTGATTGGACATCCAAAAATTGACATTTTTCAGTCTTTTATAGCAGTGGTGGGCAAATAGTGGTCCAAGGGCCACATGTGGCCCACTAAGAGTTTTTATGTGGCCTGCCAAGACAATCAGAAAAGTCTGCCTTGAACTGAGATTTTCTTCCTATGCACGACCGAAGATTCGTCTCTTATTTTTCACTAGGATGGCCACATCAATGCACATGCACAGTGTAGATACGATGTGCAGTGCTTTTCCAGTTGATCTGGTTAATTTCAATTTTGTCTTTGCATTAGCAAATATATACATTTCCAACTTTAGTGAAACCATGAACCCTCCAAAAAAATGTAAAATCAGTGATGAATGTCGTGTTTAATGAAGAATGGACAAAAAAATATTTTTTTGGTAATACAGGCAATAAAGCAGTGTTTATTGTGTCATGAAAAAAAGGTGCTGCCCTCTACTAACCTTTGCTTCCACAAAGTGGCCCCCGATGTGGCCCTCCACCCATCTCTGTGGCCCCCAAGACAAAACAATTGCCCACCCTTGTTTTATGGGATTATTATTAGTCATAATCTGCAAAATCTTTCCTAACAATGACAGTTGATCTTGTTTCTTTATTGCTAATGGACTGAATATTAAATTGCATGTTCTGAAGTAAATTCTCCAAAATGTCTACATTAATGTTATCCATTTTTACCATAATTACATGAGGATTCTTTTATATTCTATATATTTCAGTTTCCAATTAAAGTCATTTTATCTGTCACAATATCTTTAAATAGCTCTAATTGAGCTATGTTATATAAATCAATAGTATGAGAAATATTCTGTTTTTTTTTTTTTTTGGTATGTTTGCTCTTTGATCTGAAAAGCCTATTTTCAACACTAGTATTCTATTTTTTATATCTATTTATAATATTTTTAGAATAGAATTCCTAAGTATTCTAAGAATTTTCTCTTTTACACAACGTGAAATAATTTGCTATTGATATGATTGTTATTAGCAGTCATCAACAATTCTATATAATGAAAGTATTAATAATAAGATATTTAAAAAAGTGATCAAAAAGTATAACAACTCATGATCGTATCTGAAGATAAATTGGGGAATTACACACTGGAATACTATTATTAAACAATAACATTTTATTTACCACTTTCTTATTCTAGTATTTTAAATTTGCAATTATATCATAAAATAATGAAGTCCTTTTTTAAGATGCATAAGTTTCTATTTATGAAAATAAGACAGTAAATAAAAAACACAAACCTTGATGAAAATTGTTAAAAAACTATAAAATGAGAAATGTACTCCGGCATAGATGAATAAAATTAAATCTACTACATTGCTGGATCTCTGCTCACATATTATGAGCCCACGAGAACTTATCTTATACACATATCTTAATCTTTTTTTTTTCAAATACTGTATATTTCTTTTCTTAATGTTCCAATAAAATAAACCCAATTATATGTTAATTTATCCCAAAAAAATAATTTAAAAATTATTTTTTTTATGATTATCATTCAAAATTTCTCTTTTTTATTAGTGATTTTTATTTATTATAGTAATAGAAATGAACATTCAAAGGCAATTTATATTTCAGTGCGTATATTTAAATGCTGTATTTTAATTAAAATTGGCATTCTTTACTTTTAGTAATTTATAACTGCATCAATATTGCTTCTTTCTTATTTTAATTGCCATAAATATATATTTTTTAATTATTCATTTTGTTGTAAAAATTAGAATTGTTTATGTAAATAAAGAAGAAAGGCTGACTTGTTATCTGAACAGCAAATATGGAAATAGGATGTGTATGGAATTAAAAGAAGGTTTAAGCAATTAGATGACATAGAAAAGGGAGCTAGACTTTAAAATCAATAGTCAGTAATGAGTGAATGATTGAATAAAATGAACAATTCACTCTTTTTTGATATGTCTTTATAAACATTCTAATTGCATTTATTATTTCTTATATTTAATCTAGCATTAATATTTGCCAATTTGTGTAATATTGTGAGATGGCTTGCATGTGTGTGTTTTTAATGTTAAGTGCAGTATATATATATATTCTAAACCCCCCCCCCGCGCATTCTCACCCCAAAATATACTGTTTATTACTAATATTACGGGTTCTAGCTCAGTTAACAAATAAATAAATGAAATATTCAGCATTAATTAAAATGATTACTAGCTCTAATTTTTAAAATACAAATACGGTTCAATTTTAAAATGAATTAAACAAATATTTACTATTTTCATGAGACATGGAGTGACAATACGGGGGACGAGATAGACTACATTGAGCCATTATCCACACGATACTACCTCAATGGCATAAGAACACTATTCCCCCTTTTTACTATACCAAATAACTAACTCATAGTATTCTTACGACTTTCTAAGCTCTATTCACTACGATTAAAATAATAATTATATCTTAATCTTCTTTATAACAAGAATCTAGCTTAATTAAATAAAATGAAGTAAAATAAAATAAAATCTCAGGTTCAGAAATTGTATTCTAACTAATTTAAAATTACGGTAGTAAAATATGAAAAGGGAATTTTATGTCATAATCTACTACACAGCAACTAATAATAATAAAAATAATAATAACGATAATAATATAATATAATCTTCTTTCTTCCTAAATGAAATAAATAAATACGTACGTGGTAGTATTTTAATAATCTGACAACAGAATACGTGTGGCAACATTAGCATATAATTTAATGTAATATTGTGGCAACCGACTTATGACTAATAAATAATATAAATTTATGATCTTTTAATTTTAACATACCAATAAATTCTCAAAATTATTATAACACTTTTATGTTTACCTTTTGTGCAAAATTTATATGTTTGTTTCAATTATAAAGGTATCGTGATTTCATGCATCCATGTGGAGAAATAACAACTCGGACACAAAAACTTTAGAACAAATTTAAAACAAAGTTTATTAACAACATAAATAAATTAACAATATTTTTACACTATATACATTGGATATCCCTTACTTTCATATCTCAACTTAATTTATTAGTTTATAAAATGAAATCAAAATAATATTTACTTTTCCTAGTTAAATCTTTTTTTTTTTTTAAAACACTTAAGAAAATACAGTATTATTACTTGATTTATTATTATGGTTAGCCTATTACAAAATGCATTTCTTATATGATTATCACTAACACTTTGCATCCCTAATATTATTAAAATTATATTTTTTTTTACAAAATTTTACATTTGTAATAAAACTCTACAAAATAACAAATTTTAGTTTTATATTGGTTGTATGGAATCTTACAAAGTCAAAACATTGTTCTACATTCGGTATTAGGTTTTTATTGTTCATTATCCGTTGTTTATTAATCCTAATATTCTCATTCAAGCCTTACTTCGGATGATATAATTACAACTATTAATATACCATGCACAAGTATATGTTTATTATACATTATTGAACTATTTTCTCAATAAATATGCAATACTTATTTTCTAAATATTATTAAAAAAAAAATTCATTCAAATTTTATTATCACTTTTCAAAATCTTATATTCATTTCTGAATTAATTTTACAATGTATTATATGATTCTTTCTCTCTCTATGATATTTTGGACTTTCAATTTTAAAGTTACATAATTCTATACATTCCAGCAAATAAACTATTCTTACATAAACGATAACATATCTTCAGTTCTATTTTATTCATTATTTCTTTGAAAATATCTTTCTGACCGATGCAGATTCACAAAATAAGGATAGCGAAGATAGATGCATAGGATCAAAATACACCTAGAATATTACTCGTCATATATCTTGACAATCATGGCACAGTGAATTAAAAGACACTATAGAGGAGTGACCTTTACCTGTCCACCAACCTCTATTATAGGAACGATGCTAAAGCTATTTCTTCAGCTTTATTATAACATCCAAAGTTTAAAGATATGCAAAAACACTGTCCAAACTATATGTGTTCAGTCATAGGGCTTAGTTAACTATACTGAAATCACACAAAACTAAATATGATCCAAATCCTTTATTTTTCCTATTTCTTAAAAAAAAAACATCATCTTGGTTTCCTCTCCACTAGTACTTCCAAGTCACTATCCGATCTTATTTCTCAAGATTTTTTCTATACTGTACATCGACAAATACCTATCTGCATTACTAACAATAATAAAATTCATTTATTTTAAAACTATTCCACTGTTCTATAAGACAGCTTGCTTACTACTTTCCTCCATATATTTAGTCATACAAACTACTTAAATATCTGAATACTTTATCACATGAAAGTTCAAAAGAATCACACAATTGTTATGTTAAATTATATGATTAATATACTTTAAAAAATTGTCGTATGCATAATCCGAATTACTCCTATCTCATAATATGTTAAAAATGTTGTATAAAATGTGTACATATAATTTAAACTTTCACACTTCATTCTTAGGTCAATAGATGATCTAAAAAAAATACATTATGCATTATAAACAACTATTAAAATTACCAAACGACCTTTATCTCCTCGATCGCGTTCCGTAGGCTTCACCATCCATTTGATCCTTGTAGATATAAGATTCACATCCATACACTTTATTTTAAACAATATTTCTATAATTTTATCAAGTTATTATATTTAAATTTTAATATTACTAAATTTATGTTTATATGTTTTCCCTAATCTCACATAACATTTTATATTTTAAAATAAATTAGTAAAAAATATTTAAACTATATTTACTGTACTTCTTCATCAAATTTTCTTGAAAACCGTTCATATTAAAGCTAAAAAAAAATGTTTATTATTTCTTCTTCAGTCACTTAATGTTCTTCTCCCTGCTCAATTTTAAGGCAAAACAATTATTGCTCTGTTTAATAAATATTCATAGATGACAATCCTTGGTTTTTTATAATATTTAATACAATTATTAATTATGATATCAATTAATCCCGTAAAGAAAAAACGTCTACATATTCTCTTCTAATATTTTCTGCTAATATTTTCCCGCGCGACTTTTATGATGCATCTTCTATGTACTTTGATTTAAATATTCAGTAAATTTTTCTATCTCCATGGATCCATTTTCATTAAGTAATTTAAATTTCCATTTTCCTAATCTCTATCTTTATTAAGCATTTTTATAATGAACACTTTATAATATTTTAATTCTTCTTAGATAAAATTTTTTCTTTCCTTTTTTAAAAAATAATGACTCTTTCCTATCATTATTCGGTAATTTTTCCTTTCTTTTAAAGTTCTGGTAACTATATACTTTGTAATGTTTCCTTTAAAAAGGACAAACATTCTTTCTCTGTTATAACTTTTACATAATTTTTTCTTTATGATATACTATCTTAATTTTTCCATAGAGAAGAATAAAATAACTTCAGAGTAGCCTTATAAATTTGTGCGTCATAATTTTTCCTGACGGCAAATAACTTCTCTTTTAAGTTTTCCGTATAGCGTCCAAATTATATTCCTCTGAGTTACAATAATAAGTTTCTGGTTGAGCATAAATAAAGCTGTATCAAAGCACTTTACAAATATTTTTCCTTTATCATAACTTCTATATACTGTTTTCTGTAGTATTTCCATTTTACTGTAAGGTTTTGGCTAAACTTGAATAAAATATTCTGGTAAGAAAACTTTTAAAAATTAGCCCTCCATGTAAAGGCAGTTCAAAATATTATATTTAAAAAAAACTTTTTAAAACAAATACAAAATTTTAAAATTATATTACTTTTCTAGCTTACGATCTTATACAGCCAAAAAAAATATGTTACTCCCTCCTTCACTTACACATTACTTTCTCCCGCTCCGTCTAGTTCTTATATTTTGTCTGCTAAAATACCTCCGTTGATTGGTTAATGACTTTTTTAGCGCGAACAAATTTACACATTTTTAGTTTTATAACAGACTAAATTTTTCAAATAAGACATTTATGACGTAATGATTTAAAATATTACTTAAAATAGTATTTTTAAACTCAATTATAGTTTTATCAAAATTATTTAAACTTTAAAACAATTATTAAAATAACATTTAATATCTATTTTAATATTAGTATTTAATTTATCTTGTTTTTATTTAAATAAAATATTTAATTTTTTTATTAACTGTATTCAACTTTTAAACACTACTTAAATATTACATCATTTAAACATTTAAAATAACTATTTAATATTTCAACATTCATTTCAATGATAGACAGCAATTACATTTAGTTCCATAATTCACAAACTTTATTATTATATTCTAACAAGCGTGTGTGTGAAGGTATATAATATACAGTCACATGATTACTAACTTTATCAGATGATTTGATTTTTAATTTACGTCTCGGTTTAAATTACCAAAACTGATATATTTTATAAAAATTTGGAAAATAATTTAAAATGTAGAACTAAATATAATTCTCACCATCCCAAAGTTTATTTAAAAATATATTAGATTAAATTTGAATATTAATTATAATTATAATATTGCATATAGCGTTTATTTAATTTATTAGTTTTAAAACATTACAATTGGATTGTTAATATACTTTTAACTATTTATAGCTGTATTATTTTATATGGCCAGCTTTTACAACCATAAGCAAGGATATAATTAAGCTTTATTTAACTGTTTTCTTTAAAATAATTCATTACACTTTTATTTACCAGGTATTTTCAGCCTTAAATTGTACTATAAAATCTAATCAATCATACAATTATCAATATATTACACAAACGTATTTTAAAATTTAAAATTTTTTAGTAATTGACCATTCTACCTTATTATGACCTATAGATAAGGGCACAATATATATATAATCTGATAAATAGATTCACATTGACATAAGGCAGGGACATGATTTGTAAGTATATTTAAGTGATTCTCTGAGAATCTGGTTGGTGGATTATCTCAGAATAAATATGTATATATACATGCAGTTGGGTATAAATGCGTTCACACTTTGTTAACAAACATTGCTTGAATATATTTATATATGAAGTTTAAGCTGTTGTTCTGTTATGATTCATAGACGTTTAAATCTCAAAAATATATTATGAAGCTGTTTTGACTTGAAATACATACGTCTATGAGAAGTCTGGTCTTTTATTTTAGTTGGGTAGTAGTTAATGATCCTGAAGTTTACATTTGCAGTAAAATATATTAAAGGCTGCTTTCTGCTTATTTACACATATACAAAGTTGTCTTATTTACATATTTTTGTTTCTATCATCTCAACTTAACAGAATCTTGGGAGTTTTTGCAATAGTTCTCATTTCAATGTTGGAGGACTAATAGTTATATGGCATCCGAAATAGTACATTATTCTGTTGTGATGAATTTGTAATTATCTCTGAATTTTCATCTATTGATAGTGTTTATTCACATGATTCCCATTTATATGATATTAATTATAATGACCAGATTCTCACACTGTATGTAATATATAGCTACGCATGCACTGATTAATGAAATCTTTTCAAATTAAATTTTAAGCTTTTATCGTTTATTTTATAAATTATTAAAGAATCAGTTTTATTCTAAATTAAGATAAAAATATAAAATTAATAAACATTTCATAGATACAAATTAATAATGGAGTTGAATGAGATGTGCGAAGATATCACTTTTCATAAGCATGACTTTCAGAGCAAAATAAATAAAAAAAAAGGATTGCCATCTCAGTTCATGAGAAATGTATTGAGAGCAAATGGCTGACAAACTTCTGAATTGAAGTCTGAAAAACTTTACCATAAAACACAAAGTGTAACTCGTTTAATAGTTTATTATCATTGATATATTATTTTGGTTTTTATAGATATCTAAAATAAATTTTCAAATTCTTTCATATAACACAACATCCAATTAGAATTTTAACACTTGATGATAGCATTATTGAATTCACCCATTTTTAAATCTCCATTTACTCTCCGTGGATAGTATTTGCGAGAATTGCCACAAATCATTTGCATGGATACAACTAAAGAGTTCTCCGTAATCAGTATACTATTGGAGGTTTTTATTTTGTTAAATGCACTGAGGTAAGGAATGTTTGGCAAGGTTTAAATTGCATTAGAAAGATAAGAAGCACCAGTGCCAATTGATTGTAATCAGTTAATTATAGTTTTCTCTTGGCATTATTAAATCTGTCTTTGGACAAAGAATTTAATGTACATATATGCATACAATATATTGTCATCAAAATTGTATAAATAATACTTTTGAAAATAATATTTTAATATTTATTGAAAATAATATTTTATCTTAATTAAGAATCAGTTTTTGTACATAAGTTAAATCATAACAAATACATATCTGAAATGATAAACCATGTAATCTTTATGGTATCATTTAAATAAGTAAATTATAATTCAAAAATATTTATTGCTATTGTACAAATACATAATCATCATCAGTAGCAGCAGTAATTCATAAGCTAGTATCATTATTCCTACTCCAAGAGAAACAAAGAGAATAAGAAGTAATAATAATACTACATTAGAAATGAGTTTTGCCATGATAGAACAATTTACTACAAATATGCCTATATATAGAATGTGCTAGTTTATTATTCTGTTTGATATTCTGCAATGTCTTAGTAATTTGTGCAGTGTCTAATTGTAATATTCGTGTAGTTTCAATTTTCTGCCACTTTCCAGTAAAAACAATCAATATTGCACTTCTTTAGAATGTCTTTTAGGTAATCTTTGTTACATAATAGGTCCTACTTGTCACATAAAGACTTTTATCAAGTTCATCATAATATATCTTTTTAGAAAGTCTTGTATTGTTAGTTTATTTCATATATCTATTCCAATGAGATTTTACAAGAGTAGATTCTATAGCATCACATTCAACAAGTTGAAGAACATATTGATTGGCCCTGGCCATTGCATTTTTGGAGTTTTACAGAGACTCCTTAAATGAAACTCTTGCTGAATGATTCTATATATAATTACACTTTTAAGTAAAACAGCTTACTGCAGACAAAAAGCATCCTAACCATAATCTTCTCTTTCCAGAGCAATAATGAAACAGAAAGCTTCCCAATCAAGTAGTTTTCTATTCTTGTTCTACCCGTTTCTAAAAAATAGATAGATATCTATTTCTTGCCCAATACTAGATAACTGGCTGGGTTGATAACCTGAAAGAAAAATTCTGATCAGAATCTAAAAAAGAAATGTCTAGTCTTGATTTGATGTAAATAATTTAGGCATGGCAGGCAGATGTGCGAACCATAATGTTTATATATATATATATAAATTAATATATATAAAATTGTAATAAAAATTATAAAGTATCAGTAACATTGATAATATATCTTATAAATAACTATAGTAAACCATAGAAGTACTTTCAGTATTTTTTATAACCCTCTTCAATTGAAGACAATTTAAATTTAGCAGAAGTAAAACATTATCATTCATGAATTTTAATATTCACACATTGTCTTTTAATTAAAGATATCATATTTCTACTTATCAAAATTACCTCTTTAAATTTTTTTTTTACTATGATTTTTCTCATGAAGAATAGTATTTTCCAGATAAAAAATTAAAAGTAAACATGTTGTTTCATGATCAAAGAAAACATATGCCATTATTAAATCATTATGATTCTTATTTTTTATATGTTTATGTAACAGTTAATGATCTTTTAACCTTTTTTCAGTAGTACACCTTGATTCTTCTATGTAGGAAACTTTGTACTTACATGAACTTTGATTTTCAATATTACTTCTTTATTTCAAAGTTTTATTATTTTTGTAATTATTTGCCAGACTATTAACATTAGGTGGGACACAAAAATGAAACATTATATAAATCTTTTTCTCTATATATATTCTTAATGACTTTAGCTTGAGCATTTGCGTGGCATGAAATAGATATTCATTTTTTTATCATGAACTTTCTGCTTCTTTAAATTACTATATGTTTTTTTTAATTATTATACCCAACTTTAATCAACTCTTTTGAATGGTTTTGAACTTGGGTATAATAATAAATTTACATCAGTTTTTATTAAAAAATATAGTAATTTAAAGGATCAGAAAGTTACTGATGGAAAATTGATATCCATTACATATTTCAAATGCTACAGCCAATTTTATTAAAAATATATATGCGATTTATGTAATTTTTCATTTTGTATTCTATAAAATGTCAATAGATAGATTGGTAAATAATTAAAAAAAATATACTTTTGAAACTAAAAAGTATTGATAAAAAGTTCAAAAAGTATCAATTCTTGTATAAATGTGTAAAAACTAAGAACAGTAATAATTAAATAACAGCATCTGTTTTTTTTTTAATCATGATAAAACATTAAATTTACTTTTAATTTCCATCTGGAAAATACCAAAATTCGTTATGAAGAGAGAAACCATAATATAAGAAAAAATAGAAGCAATTTTGTTAATTAGAAAAAGAATCTCTTTAATTTATAGATAATGTGCAAATGTTAAAATTCACGAATCTTGGGATACAATATGATGACATTTTCGTTAAATTTAAATGGTTTTAGTTGAAGAAGATTATACTGAAAGTACTCTGCAGTTTATTATAGTTATTTGTAAAATATATTATTTCTGTTATATTTTATTATTTTTATTACAATTTTATTACAATAATTATTCTTTAACAGACATTTTACTTTATTTACATATATAAATTATGTGTGTTTAATGCCAGTTTACTTAACTCTAAATCTGCCACTGATTATCATTGCAAGATATATAAAAAAATCAAAACACATAAAGTGTTAATAGAAACTAGTACCTACTTTTTAGGAAAGTGGTGTGGTAAAAGATATTAAATATAGACATTGAAATCCAAATATTCTATACCTCTAACTTATCTGAAGAGTGAGGCTGGATCATAAAATGCATAGTGAGAAAGAACAATCTGAATTTTTGCACTAATCATGATATAATGGAGTCGCAATGATAGAATCATTAATAGAAACCATAAAATTTGAAAAGTATATATATATAGTGCAATGGTTATTCATCCTTTCACAAGATATTAAATGGATACAAACAGTCCTTATCTTGCATGTGATTGGTTGTGACAAAATATAATTGGATGACGACATGAATGTGGAGATTCATGTGTTTGATACCGCTAGCTGATATAAGGGTGAAAGTTGTTTGCAAGTGCATGTTTAGTGAGAGAGTGGCTGTGATATGGACTTTAGAGAGGTACTAAATTTTTTATAGTAACTGAAAATTTGATTTGGTTTTTTTTCAGTACTTTTGATTTATTAAAGGTATAAATTGGAAGGAATGACATTGATTGAAGTTTTTTTATATGAATCGGAAGATATTTGTATAGTTGAATAGTCTTTTTACAGAAAAAAATAACTATTTAATCAGGGATGTCATCAAAGTCCTGTTTTACTTAATATAGATATTTAGAGCAGTTGTTAATTGAATGTTGTTAAAATATTTAGGATGAAATTAGTATTGGAGGTAAGAAGATTAATCATATCAAATTAGTTGATGATATGACACTTCTTGTACATAAAGAGGATGAACTCAGTGAGATGTTCTATAGGATCGACAAAGTTTATATAAAAATTTTGGTATAAAAATAAACAATAAAACTAAAGTTATGAAAATGGGAAAAAGAAAATATTTAAGAGCATTGAGTGGAAATGTAGACAGTAGCATTAATGCAGTTAGAATAAAAATTGCAATTGCTAAACAAACTTTTTATAAAAGTGGGGGATTATTCTATTGATCACTGAAATTAGATTAAAGAAAAAGATAATTGTTTAATTGTTTTGTTTGTACTCTATCTTTATGTAATTTAGAAATTTGACAATAAAGAATAGAGAAGAGACAAATTAGAGGCTTTAATGATGTAGATGTAGAGAAATTGGAAAGGTAAAACATGGAGAAGGTTTAAAACGAACAATTGGAAAAAGGTAATTTTTTAGAAAAAAATTGTAAAGAGAAAGATGAATGGAATTGGATATGTACTTACAGGTAAAGGAAAAGAATTCAGAAGATAAGAGGAAAAATATAGGAGATGGAAAAAAAATTCTCATTGATGATTTTTAAAGAGAAATTGGTTATGAGTACTTGAAAAGTAGAATAAGAAACAAAAAAGTTTTGAAGAATATGGTCTGATATGGTATATAGGTTTTGCCTTTTGGTAGACATCTAGTGAAAATGTTTTATTCTATAGTTCCAAGGTGAAAAGGGGTTAATTGATAATGAAGCAGATGAAAAAAAGAATGGATGCATTTGGGATGGGAGTGATGTGTGTATAAAGTTAATGAAAGTATATATTTAAGAGACAGGGTATATTTCTAATACATAATGCGAAAATCCAATACTGTAAAAAAACTTGTCATTGAAAGCAAAGTTGGTTATCATTCACATAATAATTTTGTAATGGCATAGGTCAGATTAGATAAGTTATTGGTCATCAGTTTTTTGATATGTTACATATGCACCAAAAGCTTGGCTTATTTTGAGGACAATTGAGTCATTTACTTGACCCTAAATGACCCTTTTAAATTCTTTCAACAATGACAGATTGAGCTGATATATAAGAAATTGTATTCTTTAATAAACATTTGGTTAAGAAAAAAGATATTTAAAAAGTTTTTCTAATTCATTTTGAATAATTTATGTAATCATTCATTATAAAGAATTAGATTTATAGGAAAATTATATTTAGATAAATTAGATTAAACAGTTATTACAAAATGAAGAGAAATTTAATATATACATTTCACAAGTATTAAAAGTAATTTCATATTAAATTTATTAAAAATTAAAGCATTATTATTTAAAAGTAATCTCATAATGTCTTTAAAATTTTCTAACATACCTTCCTCCCTCTTAGAAGATTCGTTAGTAATATAATATGTATATGATAAAATTCTTGAAACATCTTTCATACTTATAAAATGATGGTAATTGTTAAAAAAAAAAAAAATTACTTTTTACATCAAAACAAAAAGGGGAGTGCACAATTAACTTAGGCAGGAGGGATGGGAGATTTGAATCATCTGTTTATTATATTTGTCTGAACAAAGTTTAGTATTTGAAGCCTATTATTAAATCTGCATTGTGATTATCAACTTAGCTAAAGAATTTCATTATTTTCCAAAATAGTCAACCAGTGAATGTTAGTGAAAAACCATCCATTAAAATAGTTTGAAATGATCAACTGTTTATATGATTAATCACGATATAAAAATTATAATATATAATTACTGTTCACATTAGGAATTTTTTTTTTTTTAAAAAGAATAAACACTAAAAACAGAGAAACAATATGATTTTTTTTTACTACTACTTATTCATAGTTTTATATATACTATATATCTCCTCTGAACTTCTTTCAATAAAAAAAGAAGGTAAAGATAAACCATGAATTTAATCGCCAGTGGATTATGATAACCTTTCACCAGAGAAGAGAAATGTTTCATCGTATTACAATCATAATTTTGTTTTGCTCCGCACTTGTCTCATCAGACCAAATTTACCTGTGATAGATGCTAATTTATGAATCAACAATGGGAAGGCTAGCTGCAAAATGCATAGCTATCCGTCCGTGTCCACTTGTATTTGAATCCCAGGATTCGTTCATGGCAGATATTTATGCTAACTACTACTATATCTCAAAGTCATTTAAAAAAAAAAGTTTAACTGTTCATAATCTTTATTTTATTATTTTATTGTATAAGCTTACAGTAATATATGTTTCATTTTGTCTTTACATTACCAATTTGTCCTTTTTTCTAAATAAAAAAATATAAAGTTGTTGAATTACAACTTGGTAGGTAGTATTTTATCTTTAAAGATTTGAATCACTTATTCTGTTTGTTTTAAAGCTTTCTTCTCTTCTGTTTTTTTAAAACATTGTTATTATATTATTAATTTACAAAAAATATCAGGATGTGCTATAGCAATCATCATCAATTTATCTATTATTTCGCTTTACAATTGATTATTAGCCATAGTGATCTTTAATTTTTTTCTTTCAAATAGTGGCCATTTTGTAAGGTAGATGACACTATAGACTAATGACTTCATTAAAACTACATCAACCGAAAATAAAATGACAACATTGAACTAAAAATATACACGACAGAATTTATTCATTGTACAGTATATAATGGTGTTTTGATTATAAAATTAAAATACAATTGTGTTTTATCCGATTTTCTTTCAGTTATCTTGTAAGGCAGTCAGTGCTATCATTTGTAACATCCGAAGTAAAGATTTTCATCATTATCTATTACAAAAACCAAAAACATGATTGTTTCATTCAATATAGGAAGTAATCAAAATGACACTTTGATTATGTAATTTAGTAACATATATTCATTTGATCAGTTTATAGATTAAAACTCTTATGAACATTATTTTGTTTGGGACAAAAATATGTTAATCATAATCGCAAATACAGTCACCATAATTTAAAATTATTTTGAGGAAAATAAAGAGAGAAAACAAAGATTTCATACATTATGCATTTTGTAATCAACTTCATATGATTAAAGATTACTCAACATAAGTAACAATCATTTGCTTACTTCAGTTTCAAATCAATAATCTTGCAATTTGTTTCTAGATAATGGTGACTTTTATGGTAAATATAAACAACAGCATATATTTGTGGCAGATTTTGAACATGATTCAGATATGAATGAAATCAATAGAAAAATAACTGATACACTTTTAAAAACTTTAAGAAAAAAAAACAAAAACAGCAATTTACCAATAAAATTTCTATTAAGATTTGAGAATTTATGATGAAAAGAAGGAATATGAAAATGTATAAAAATGATGCATTAAGAAGGATTCAATATCCTGAATTTTGTAAAATGGTATGAAAAAGAATTGATAGTGATATAAAAAAAAATATAATTATGAACTAGCAAGGAAAGCTGTAGAAGACAAAAGTCTCAAGAGTGTAAAACAACATTTTGGTATTGCTATGAAACTTATTTCTTGCAATAAGAAAAAAGGATGAAACTATTACTAAAAAAGAGATGACATCATGAAATGTGTAAAAGAGTTCTATCAAGAATTATATAGTAATAAAGAACAAGGAAAAGTACCTCCTACAACTATTATATCTTCTGAATTACCCAGAATGCTAAATGAAAAAAGTGAGACTTGCAATTAAATTTATGAAGAAGGGAAAAGCTCCAGGTAATGATGGAATTATAATCGATATATTAAAAGAAGTAGGTGAAGAAAGAAAATATTTTGGCAAAGTTATATACCAAATGTTTAAATGATAAAGATGTATCTGATGATTGGAAGAATACAGTATTAATTTATTATTTAAAAAAGGTGATAAACAATATATTAGAAACTACATAACTATCATCCTATCAGTTTTATACAAAATTTTTACCAAGACAATCACAATTCATCTACAGAGAACCTTGGATTTCAACCAACCAAAAGAACAAGCTGGATCTAAAAGTGGTTTTAGTATAGTGGATCATATCCAAGTACTGAGAAAATTATGAGAGAAGTTATAGAAAGGACTAATGAATATGAATTGCCACTATGCTTTAGATATATAGATTATAAAAAGGCATTTGTTTCTATAAGCATTTTTTTCAGTGATTAAAGCATTAGATCATCAAGGTATAGATCCATTGCTACAATAATTAATTTGAGGATTAAAATGGGAAGGTAAAGGAATAAAAGTAAGTGGAGATTATTTAAGTCATCTAGATTTTGTGGATGACAGTTGTTTTACAAATAATGCTTCAGAACTTCATGAAATATGAGTTATCAGATGAAATTAAGAAAGTAGGACTAAAGGTAGTAAATGTTAAAAAGACTGAAGTAATGTTCAATGGATTTTCTCAAAAGATAAAAATAAAAATTGATAATGATGAGATAGAAAAAGTTAATAAGTACCAATATCAGATGGAAACACAATAGACGAAATTAATCATAGAATTAAACTTGGTTGGGATGCTTTTGGTAGAAATAATTTAATATTAAAAGGAAATATGCCTGTGTTTGAAAAGGAATTTTTTTTTAGTAAAATGTGTTTTACCAATTCTTACATATGGATCTGAGATTTGGGTACTTAACAGAAGAGCACTACAGAGACTTCAGACCATTCAAAAATGTATGGAGAGATGCATGCTAGGAGTAACAAAATTGAAAATGAAATACTTAGGTAAGAGAACAAATAGGTGTTGTGTTACTGACTTCATTGAAAGAATTAAGAGACTGAATTGGAGGTGGGCTGGATATATTGCTGAAAGAGATGATAACAGATGAATAGAAATGTTAAACTGGATTCTAAGAGATTGTAAAGGATCTAGAAAGAGTATATGTGAGATGGTTGAAATGAAATAAGGAAGCGT
This sequence comes from Epiperipatus broadwayi, assembly GCA_028023455.1. Classification (NCBI taxonomy): domain Eukaryota; kingdom Metazoa; phylum Onychophora; class Udeonychophora; order Euonychophora; family Peripatidae; genus Epiperipatus; species Epiperipatus broadwayi. The sequence continues at coordinate 1,474,279 of JAQFVV010006243.1, forward strand.
GTGGGCATGATGTGGAAAAGCGAGACTAGAGATCAGAGAAGATAGATTGAACTTGGAGAGACCATTGTCCTGCAGTGGGATTGATAATGGTTGAAAATGATAATGATATCTTTATAGTAATAGCAAAAAAAAAAAAAAACATTTACAATATTAAAACTTCAGCAATCAACTGTACATTATGTCTTTATCAATTTTTAAAATTTAATTTTACTGCATTTATGTAAAATAAAAAATGGGAAGTGTTGTTTTTTAAAAAGTGTCAGTGGAGCAAAAAAAAATTGTTTATTATTTATATATCACAAATAAAAATAAATTGTAAAATATACATCGTTATTTTTAAAAAAAAAAATTAAAATATATATTTTTTCTTAATGCTTTAATTTAACCAATTAAAGTAATAGTCAATTTACATAACAGATGTGGGCAAAGTCTGCCTCTCAATACTAGTCTGTGTTACTCCTGAGATAATGTGAATATTAGATTTTCGTTGTCATTTCCCTAAACTTTGTATTTTTAATCTATAGTAGTATAGTATGGATCAGGATGAGAATGCTTTATATTGTTATTGCTTTAAAGATAAATAAAAAACAGAATATGACTTTATGATAAACTAAGAAACAAACAGATGCCTGGATTACTGGAAGAACTATCGACACAAATAGTGACTTCAAATGAATAATGGTCTAGAATGCCATTGGCATCAAAATCATATCCACCAAAGATGGATACACACACACACAAAACAGTTTTTGCCCAAAATTTGAACTGACAGACTGATGGGAATTGACTAAAGGAGACAAGAAGAAGCAACACAGATTCTGAATAGATGACAATCAGTTGTAACAAGACTCAACCTAGAAGATCATGAGAATATAGAGATAATTCAAGTGGAAAATTTAAATAAACATAAAAGGCCCAACAAAAATAGTAATAAACAGATTGAAAGAATACTGCCAAAAAAAAAAAATGAACAAGATGCCAGCCAACTCAAGAGATTAGAGGATTTTGTATATAAGGTACAAAATCAAAACTGAAGAAATAAGGGTAATTTCTGGAGTACAGGTAAGAGCTTTTGTATATTGTCACAAATATAGTGATGGTAGTGCACAGAGAGATATATTATCACTTTATAGTAATGTGCATATAGTTAAGAACCTATACAAATACATATTTACATATTACAGTAGTGTCATACTAATATACGTATGCAGAGTAAATTAACTGTCATGTTAATAAGAATATCATATATATTAATCTAGATAACCAGGGATTGCATCACTTTAAGAGCTAGGAGTTGCATCAGCCAGAGTAGGAGATTGCGTATATAACAATAGAAGTGAACATATAAAAAATGCCATAAATGGGGTATTGATTTTTCTTCCAAGAGTCTGGCCAAAGGGGTTTCTCATATCAGATGAAGCAGTGGAAGACTTCCAAGAGATTGCATTTACCTAAGCCAGCCTCTAAAGATTCCAAATACTGCTAGGGTTAGATTTTAAATCATACTGACATTATGAATTATTTCAAGAGAGCACTATGACATTTTTAGTTATTGTAAGTAATAGTAACTATTTATATACTGTATATTAAGTAACTTTATTTGAATTCTATATATAAGAATCTGTGCCCTATTATAAATATTTGTTTTATCACCAGTTCTGCAGTATAGTAATTATTTACTTGCATATCATTTAATATTAATGATTCAACTCTGGTAATACCTAGGTCACCACAAAAATGTATATGAATTTTTGTTAATAAATCATATATCAACAAAATACTGTTTTAAAAATTAAAATTCCACTTATAATTATTAAAAAATATTAAAAAAAAGTACAGCTTCATTGACCATCTGAAGCATTTCTTGTTTAGCCAATCATAATTTACTATTTTACATTATAACATGTCTCTTGATCTGTATTTTTTAAAAAAAAAAACAAGTTTTAGACAAAATATTAATCTAAATATCATAATTTTCATCAAAAAGTTAATATTTCACAAATATTTTTGCAAAAATAATTATAAATGTATAAATAAACAATGGAAAATAAGAGTTTAATTTTTAAATATCAAACCAAACATGAGCAATCTCAAAAATGTTTAGAATCTGAGAACAAATAAAGTATCGATCATCAGTGTTTTTGGTTAATTTATATTAGATTTTCTGTATGATACTGACATCCTCAGATTTTTAAAAAAATTAATAACTCAGTATACGATGGAACCATGAACTATGTTATATCTAACCACACAACTTCAATTATACACTATTCAAAGAAGAATGTAAATAAAAAACCAACAATGTAAATAAACAAAAAAAAATTTAAAATTTGCAAATTTTATGTTATTCGAGCAGCTATTTTTTCTTCTCTGAGCACTATATGTGATCATGTTTTTTTTCTAAACAATTAAAATTTATAAATAAATTTTGCAATATAAGTAACTTTTTTCATTTCAGAGCATATTGAATCCACATACATTTTACTCTTCTATTATCTTTTCTGAATTTAATGTGTAGTAATTTACTTGATAAATTATCTTTTGAGCATAATGGTAAAAGTTTGACAAAAGTTTATAACATATTAAAAATTGATATTGACCTAAAAATGTCAAAACAATTAGAGAGATCCTAATTTTTTGATAGCAAGACCACTATTATGTTTGTATAAGAAAAAAACATTGTTGAGGTAAAGGAATATTGGATTGCCTAAAATGAATTTTTAATAACGATAAAGGTTAGACATTTCACTATTTTTTTTTTTTCATATGTCATAGCATCGTCCGGGAGGTGAACCCACAACTGTCTGCAACCAACTACTTGCTTGCAAGGTGGCTGTGATGACCTCTCGGCTAACAACGCTTGACAACATTTCACTATTTTAAAAATAAAAATATGGTAGTTAGCTTTTTAAATTTTTATTGCTTCAGTGAATGCATGAGAGAAACATGCACTCAGTAAAATATATGTAAATGAGTCTGCTCAATTTATTATTAATAACTATTACTATTATTTTTAAAATTTTTTGTTTATACTATAATCTCCATATTTAAATCACTCTCCCAATCATTATGAAATTCTAGCAATGCCTTTTGTGGAACAAATATAAAGTCTGAATGCCAAATAGCCAACTCAAAAAAATATTTCTTGAATTGTATGCTGCAATGATATTAAATATTGAAATTCAGACCAATTCAAACAAGGAGCATGAAATTAAATCAATGATGATCTTAAATTGCCAGTAAACAAACGTTTAACCTATGCATACAAAGAAAGACTACAACCCTTAGTTATTTAAACTTTGCTACCTCCCAATGCAAATATATAAGAAAATATTCTAATGCACGTCACTGAAATTAAATAGAAAATATTCAAATCACCCTCCCAATCATTGTGAAATTCAGCAATGCCCTCTGTGAACAAATATATTTACACTATACATATAAAAAAGAATCTGCATTATATGGATGGCATGTTGAAAACTACAGAATATTTGCAGCTCAATAAATAATATGTATTCTAATCTAGTCAATGTTTATCAACATAACATGAACTATTTACACTATATACAGTTGTATGTGAGGAGGGCTTGGAACAAGTTTGCAAACTCCCTATATCTTCAGTTTTTACCAGTAAGAGTGAATTTAAGCTGAAGCAGCCAAAATGCTACTAGAGTGTGATGAAGACATTTAGCTCCAGAAAGAAGAAATAATATTTAATTTACTAAAAATCAATAGTAAAACATTTCACATATTTCTAGTAGTACTGTATTTGCTTGCAGATTTTAAATTCAGTGTTGTTATAACTACTGTTGTTTCAATATCCACTCCAATTATATCTATCCATAATAGTAAACAAACAAAAAAATATAAATTTAAAGTTCTTACATTATTTTTAAAAATGTAAATTTTATTCATATCCAGGTAGTCCTCTACCATTCTACTTAATTGGTTTTTGAAATGTGTATGAAAGTTAAAATATATGAAAGCAGAGCAAAGTAAAAAAAACATCAAAAAGGGTTTTCAAAATACATTTCTATATATATTTCTGCTAAATATTATGTTTCTATTTTTGAAACGAAGTTTAAAGAATTCTTAATATATGATAAATTTTTATACTTTGAAGATATTTTTTATTTATTTATTTTTAATTTTAATTGAGAAAAAAAATGAGGCTAAATACAGTATATAGACCCATGTGACCCAATCGCATGCATAACATCTAGACCAATAATATTAGAAATGTTTAAAAACATAATGAAGATTATCTTGACAGTTATTAATTTGGAACTATTTCTTAATTTTGTTCTTGATTTTTACGATTGAACGGCTTAAATTATGCAAACAATCGATTAAAGCAAAATATTTGCCATCTTCATCTTAATCGTCTGACGATTATGTAAGACTTAGACTTTTTTTTTGTCAGTATTATCACTGCTGATTTTTCATTTTTCACTTATGTTTATGAATTAATAAGGGCAATTTTTTCCACCAAAACAAAGTTATAGCACACATTCTAGCATAAACAGACAAGACACAACTTATCAACACATGCTCTAACTCAAAATGTCTCTGCTCGTGACTGAACCTATAATGCTGAAAATAGACATGATTAATGTCAGAGCAGTGGAGAAGTCTTAATGTCTAATAGTCCATTAGAAAGGGAGAATCATTACTTGAAATTATGCACATTTTGTCATATATATCTATAAAAATCGAAAATATGAAATGTGTATGAAATAGCGAATTGTATGAAAATAGAATGTATGAAAGTAGAGAACCGCATGTGTATATATATATTATTTTTTGATAGGCAGCAGCCATTTTCTTGTGTGCATTGCCATCTAAGTTTTATTCAAGTCTTGCATTCACTAAGTTGGTGAATTAACTTTGAAGTCTAATTAATGCATGGATGCAGTAGTTCTTCGCATTTTTCTTTAAAATTTTAAAAATTTTATTTGAAATGGTTTCAAAGCAATTACGTCAAACTCTAAAGAATTTTTAAATTTATTTAAATGTTAATTTAAAATTATTAATTTAATTGTAAGATAAAAAAAAAAATTCTGCAAGTCAGCACATTTGTTTAAAAAGAACAAAACATTCATTCATGAAATAATGAAAAGATAAAAATAAATGTGATATAATTACTGAAAATATTAAAGAAAGCAGTAGATTTTATTATTACTATTATTATTGAGAGAGTGTTAACACATCCAACATACATAATATATTTACTTCGATCATAGGTTCCCAAACATTTTCAGGCCACGGACATAAATTTTATAACGACTCCCCAAGTATAACCGTTTTCCCCGTTAAATCTGTTTGATATTTTTGACGTAAATAGCAACTAATTATACTGTACTGGATGATGCCTACCCCATAATTTATATGATGCGCACAAGATATAACATTATGTCAATGTCATTCATCGGAATAAGGCATCAACATAAACTCAATATCAATAACAAGAAAAAAAAAACAATTTAAAGTTATTAAATTTAAGTTTAAATGAGTGTAATCAAACCAAAATCAATTATATTTCCTGATTTCTCCATATCCAAAACTCTAATACTCTGTTAATTGGTACCACAAAGTTTTAGGCAGTATATCTTTGAAAGGCTGAACCTAAATCTCACCTTTATGTACCACTTTCAAGAAAAAAAAAACACTTTCAAAAAGGAAATACCACTGCTAACAAAACAAACAAAAACAAATCAGCATGTCAATAAATTTTCAATAATCACATATAGAGATTACAAAAATAATAATAAATACACATAAGGCTTTAACCTTAATACTATGCACCTTGAATGCTTAATTTTACCACGAAAAGGACCTCTACAAATCTTAACACAAGATTACAACTTTATAAAGATAAGAGTGGCCTTCTTATCTTCAACCTACTTTGTAATTATATAAAGTCTAAAGCATTTTGATTTGAGAGATTTGCCTATATAATTAGAAAGTAGGTTGAAGATATGACAGCCGCTCTTACCTTTATAAAGTTGTAATCTTGTGTTAAGATTTGTAGAGGTCCCCCTCATGGTAGAATTAAGCACTGAAGGTGAATAGTATTAAGGTTAAAGCCTTATATGTATTTATGTGCTGGCCATGCACTTAATAAGAAATAATGTTTAAAAACAATAATAATAATTTCATGCAAAGTAAGTTTCTCTTTTTTCAAATAGAACAACATGTTAAAAGCAAACAACAACAAACACCCAAATATTTATATATATCTACGCCTTGACATACACACAAGCATTCCACAAATTAATTTGGTAAAACTGTTTTAAAGTAGGAAAATCAAATAATAATTTATAAACAAACAAACAAAAAAAAAAAAAATACAAAAAAAAAAAAATACAATAAAATTTATAGCAACAAGACATAATGATAATAAATAATAATAATAATAATAAAAATTATATTATCCAGCTTCATTCTGGTTTCTGTCCATTAACCATCTCCGGACTTAGTAACTTTAGACTGTGCTATAAATCACGACAACAAGACGGCAAGGGCTTCCTTTCTTCACAGCAAAATATAGGCATTAAGATGTTCATCATCAGCAGCTAGCATCTGTAGCTACATGACAGCAGTGTAGGAGTCTGGATAGTGCACTAACATTGTGAGTTTGCTTCATTAGCATTTTAATGATAAAATTTAGGCATTTTTATATCTCTCAGCTTTCTCTAGAAATCTTTATAATAGTGACAGCAACCAATCAAGAGTTGATCATGCAATTCTGGACAGACTATAATTTAAAGCAGCTTTACAACTAGAATATATCTCTTAGTTCAGCAAACCCTTAACCACCCATCAGACAAAACAGATCCCCCCATCACCCGCTGAAAGCCTTTTATAGCACACCTATAGCAATATAAATTGAGTACCCCTTTTCCCCTATTACAGCTGTTATCTCCAATTTTTTGGATAATTAATCTTAACACAACTGATTTAGTTTTTTTCCACCTTTTTATCTTTCACTTCTTTCAGTTTCCATTCAAACTCTTTTAATTCCTCAAGGAGTTCTGTTTCACATATAGTTTCTAATTTCAATACAATGGAAATAGCTTTCTCCATCTTTACAAAAGATTGAAAACAAAGAAAACAAATCTGAGATATGATAAATTTTTAGATTCTCTCAGCTGACATTGGCCTTAAATTACTTTATTTTTTTTTAACAAAAAATATAATGTACATAATGACCACTTGTATCTATTAGTAAAATTTAAAATTAGCCATACAATAATAACCTGCATTCTTTTTAACTTGTTAATAGAGAAAAAAAAACTATCAGAGATGTGCAAAACATTTATAATTACCCTGACTATCCCCCTTTTCTATATATTCTTGCACATAAAGAATTTATAAAATAACCATAAAATCAGGAAAATAACAAAAATTAGTGGTTTGAGAGCGAGTTAAAGCCGATGATCGGGGCATCCGGAGAAAAGGCTAGGTCATCTGAATGCCCCCCAAATGCTTCTGAATCCATTATTTCCCCTAGAAGTCTTCATCACCCATTGGGGCCGGTATTGCCCACTTTGGGAAGCACTGACTAGATTAATATATTATATGCTCTCAATTTACTATTCTATTTTCTTTTTCATAATTGCATTATTTTGTTTATTTAAAAACATATTTTTATTGATAATTCTAATTTGTGTATCGTATAATTTTTTAATGAAGTTGTGAATATACATATTAGAAAAGCATCTGCGTTTTATATGTTGAAAAGTACTGGACAACCACCGAGCAATATACTAAACAATATCGATTGAAAAAAACTGAGTTTCTTTAATTTATGCTTTCTATTAAATATCACAAAGTAAATATAATAGATTCAGGAACTCCACTGAATATTTTATGATTATATATAATACACTGTTAATCCATTTATATATTTATTATTATAAAAATATTGAATGTAAAATCAGATATAGTTCCTGCTGCATTTCTGTTGTGCTTCTTCGAAAATAAGATCTAACCAGAAAATAAGCCCTAGCATTTTTTAGGAAGATTATAAACCCTACTCCAAATATAAGCCATATTTAAACTCATCAGACATATTGAATTATAAAGTATGCTTTAGGTAAATGGTAATGTAAATTATATGGTTCTTTTGTATTGGTTTTCGACAAATGACTCTACCTGTATAGAGAAACAATTTGCACAAGTCAGTATATTGGACAATTTATAATTTTATGTATATATTTTTAGGTACTTCTTTATATTTAATACTTCCATTTAGAAAGCTTGATTTAGTTTTAAGAGTTTCATCATAGTAGCTTTTAAATATTCAAAATAAAAGAATTCGTTTGATTTCTTAAACATTTTTTTTCTTCCTAAAAGATTATAAGTAACAGAAATGATTTTAATAATCAATCTTTCTCCTAAAGAATTTTTTTAAAAAAAAATATAAAAACATTTTTTGAATTTTTTGTTGCTTTTATCACTGCTGTCCTGCAATCTTCAAATAACCCTTGATTTAATGATAAATTTAAATGGAATAATATTCCCATTGCCCTACATGATGAGTGAGTGCAAAAAGAAAGAGCTATTTCGGTGCATACAAGAAAAGAATTTGGGGGTCTCTTTACAGATTTCTGTAAAAAGAAGTATTGGGAATAAATGTGCATGAAAAAATATGACATCCCCTGAAAATAACCCTACGTCGACTTGTGGAGCAAAAATTAATATAAGACCAGGTCTTATTCTCAGGGAAACACCGTATGCTATTTAGTGTTTAGAGTGTTTAAATTCTTCATTTTTATAATAATGGTTATATTTTTTTAGCTTATTACTTTGTATGTTAACATTATGAATATTTTATCTTAGTTATTATACAATCTACTGTTATTGTGGAAATTATATCTTAAAAAAGTTGATAAGAAGTATCAGTAGTCAACAGAATTATATAACCAGTAATGAACATAATACCTTGTTTCTTTCATCTAACTTTAGGAAGAAAATTTTAATAGATTTTTATAAGATATTTCAAGGTGATAAAGAAAAAAAAAAAAAAAGTAAAATATAGTAGCTTTTTATATTATTTCCCTTACAAAAATTATTTTTCTATATATGCATCTGCATTGAGCATTTTAGTAAAGCAAAATAATTTTTGTGTCTTCTGGATATACTATTACACAATCTAGATGGATAAAAAGATAATATTGTTAAATAATGAGTGTAGGTTATAGAAAAAAACAACAGTGAATTTAAGTTTCTGTTGTATAATTGATTACAGTGTGGAGTTATAAATAATTAAATTTATTGATAATGTATTAAAACATAAACAGGACAAGTGTTTAATAGTATTAGCCAGTGCGATTTCTCCAAGGGTCTTTGTAAATATGAAAATACATAGAGATGTTCCACTTCAGCTGATGGATTTTGGAGATGCATTTTTGTATAATACTGCAAAATATGTAAATTATTGCAGGGAATGTGAGATATAGTTACTTTATTACTTGAATTTGTTAATATTATTAAACAATTAAAAATTAGAGACGATATTATATTGTTTGATGCAAAAGAGTTATATGGTTCAATTGATAGGTAAGAATTAGTGAGGATTATTGAGAAAGCATTAATTAAAAAAGAGATTAATTATTATATAATACATTTTATAATAGTTATTTTAAAGTTTGTAGATAATAAAATGTAGCTAGTTATAAAGGCAACTATTATAAAATATAATGAAAGGTTGACGGGCTTGCAGTATGTCTCCCAAATATGTAATTATACATTGTCAGTTTACGAAGAAATTATGAATTAAATGGAAAATGAAAATATCATATTTGTTAGATATGTGGATATGAAAAAGGAATATTTGTAATAATTTGAAATAAACAGTGGAAAATAAAAATAAAAAAAAGCAAGGAAGCATTTGGATATAATTGTAAATAGATCTGAATAACATTTTAAATATGTTATATATAAAGTCTTTTGAGAGGAGAAGCTATTTATTTACCTTCTGATTAAAGCTTCTTTGACATATATAATGCCCAGCTTAAAATTTTTTTTAGCAAGAAATGATAAATTATATAAATATATATCAGTGATAAGAATGCATTTATTAAACATTATGTTAAGGAAATTATTTCAATAGGATAAATTATTAGATATATTTGACACGGAATGAGAAGTTTAGAAATTTGAATGTCTATAATAAAAATAAAAAATAACTTTGACCATTGCATAATGTAATGGTAATAATAAAGTAATAAAATATATTTGTTCTGAATATTACAGTGTTATATATAGCATACCATCTTTTTTAAAAATATACATTATAATTCTACAAATAGTATTGATAAAGAATATAAAAATAATTTGTCTTGAGGGACATCATATATTGGAGAATTTCAGTGTTTATTAAAAAAAGAGATTTAGAAAATATCAATTATTGTATAAAAGAATTGAAACATTTAAAGTAAAGAATGCTAAATATCTGTATTTGGCGATAAATATAATAGAAAGTTTTTTTAAATTTAGATAAAAGATAATGTACATATAAAGGAATGCTAAACAAAGGGGATTTTTGTAAAGGAAGTTAGTTGCTAAGTTTTTCTCAATAGATAGGGAGCTAATGTGAAAATTCATAAAGCACAAGAGTTATCATGTAAAGAGTTGCATCTTGAGGACAGTTTTATATCAGTAGCAGGTGATAATAATTATATGATAATAACTGAAAGCACTTTAGTAATTTATGTATTATTTAATGTTTTAAAAGTAAAAGGTCAAGCGCTGTTAGCTGAGAGGTCATCGTGGCCGCCTTGCAAGCAAGTAGTTGGTTGCAGACGGTTGTGGGTTCGCATTCCGGCCGGTGCTATGGCATATGAGAAAAGGTAGTATAATTTATTTATTTAAGTATATTGTTTGCAACTTATATTGATTATATATATAATCGTTAAAACCAGTCAACACTAGACAATCCTAATATTAATAACAATCAACAATCTCAAACTGTTGTCAAGACAATCTTCTTATAACAATAAAGGTGGGATTCCACCATTATTTATTTAATTAGATAGACACATATGTATATATACACACAGTAAAGCTGCAATATGTGCTGTACCAATATTCATTACTTTAATTATATGCCAGCCAAAAAAGAAAATATAACTAACAAAAGATAAAACCTTTAAATTCATAAATTTACTATTGTTCTGGTGACAAATCTTCAGCTTTACTCTTTTCGGATGTTGGAGAAAAAGATTTATATGATTCAATTGTTGGTACTTTATCATGTTGTAATATCAGAGTATACATTTTAACAAATGATTCACAATATTCTTTCATAATTTCTGTTCTAGGCTCATTTTAAACTAAACTGTCAGCATCACAATGTTATTATTGTTCTTGCATTCAAATGTCATCTTTACATTTTCTCTGTTCTGGAGCTTCAATTTTACATTCTTCTTGTTTTAATGTTCTTTTGGAAGATTCAGCATTATTAGTTGGTTTTCATTTGCATGTAAGTGCATCACATATTAAGTTTTGGTTCCTTTTTGATTTGCACTTATATTTTTTGACAAAAAGACCTTCTACTTTTACATCTACTGCATTCTAAGTCTTTATTGATTCAGATAATTCTATTAAATCCATTATTTTTTCAATTACAGCAATAGCTATTCTGACATTCAAATTTAATATTGTAAGATTAGAAATTCAATTAATTACCACCCAAAACTGCTTTACTGTATGGAGTGTAGTTACAAAACATATAGAAGGTTTAATTTAATACACCATGGAAGGAAATAAATATGAATGAAGCCTTTTTATTGTTCAAAATGTGATTTTCAAGCATCTTGGTAAGAAAATTTAATTTGCTATGAACTAGCAAACATTATAAAACTATTTTCTAAAGTACAAAATATTTCTTTTTTAGACCACAGTGATAGTATAAATAAATATATATTCAAAAGAATAGTTGATTTAATATCTGAGTATAAATGAGAATTAGAAAACTTTGATAAATGAAGATTCAGTATTTGATGATCAAGAAATATTAGAACCTGCATATAATGTAATTGGAGAACATTTTTATCAGAAATGTGCTCCTTTAATTTATATCGGTTTTCATTGTGATTTTATTATTAACTCTGCTCAAAATGTAGTAAAATACAAAAAAAGTTTACTGGAAAAATATTTGAATGTGAAGTATGTGAATATAAAACATGTATTTTATTTTCCTTAAATCAACACAAAGAGAAATACATCACAGAGACTCTACTTCAAAGTTATATATGTGAATTAAATACGCATGTTGGTTTAATTAACCATCAGGTAAATCACTTTTGAGAGCAATCATTTCTCTGTTGCATGAAATACATAATAGATGAGTTTAAAAACTATAAATTTCAATGTGATTTGTGTGGTTATAGTACCAGTTTTAAACAGTCTTTGAAATGAAGCATATTCAGGAAATAGCTTTTTATTGTATTTTATATTCATTCCATGCATTTAGAAAACAATATATTGAACATCAGGAATACCATTGCAAATTGTAAGCATTGAAATGGTATTTATTGTTTATAACTCAAAAATCTATCATTTGTGATATAATAGCAAATATTTTTCCATCTTGAAATGCTCTTACTAAGCCTAATATTCTCAAATATTACAATCTTAGACTTATATGATCTTGCTTATTAGCATAATTTTGCCTGTTAAATAAATTGAAAACATGCATTTTTCCCTTCATCTTTTTATCCTACCAACAGTTTAATATGGTACCATATTTCACTTAATAAAAAAGCTGGAGGCTTCCCAAAATTTAAGGAAAATTTGTATATTACTTTTCTTAAGCAATAAAATAAAAATGATCTGGTATAGTTGTGAGAAAAAAAAAATCATTCTCTGAAGAAGGTTAAATCTTATAAAAAGAACGAATAATCTATTAGAGACATAGTAAAAAGAGAAATGCATTTTTATGCCATTATTGTTTGTATTTCTGAACCTGCTAAAATTGTAATCATGTTAAAAGATACTTTTTTTGTTAAGATGTTGAATCTGTGGGTATAAAATATGAACCTGTGAAATATTTCTGAAGACGTTTTTGTATTGCATCAGAAAGCATAAAAGTCTGTACGAAGAGTGAAATGGGTTCTCCAAATCATTTACTTCAAGTAGGGAACATTTTTTGGGCGTGGAAGCTGAAACAGACTTAAAACATCATAACAATTGGGGAGACTGATAGTAACAATGCAGCTATTATGTTTCATTCCAGTTACAATTTTTTTTTTATGGAAGATGTTTAATCGCTATAAAACTGGTAATTTTTTAAAAAAAATCAGTAATCTAACATTCTTATCCATTTTATTTAAAAAAAAAAAATATGGTACAAAAACTTTTACTAAAAAATATATATATTATATTATTATTTATTATTATTATTTTTTTTTTTTTTTTTTTTTTTTTTTTTTTTTTTTTTTTTTTTTTTTTTTTTTTTTTTTTTTTTTTTTTTTTTTTTTTTTTTTTTTTTTTTTTTTTTTTTTTTTTTTTTTTTTTTTTTTTTTTTTTTTTTTTTTTTTTTTTTTTTTTTTTTTTTTTTTTTTTTATTATTATTATTATTATTATTATTTTTGAGTTAATGTAAATGAGAAACAAACAGAATAAGCTTATATGTAAATTTGTTCTCTCTCAATTTCTTATTAATAATTACATTATTTTAATTACGTTGAGGAAGCAGTTATTAAGTTCATCAGATGGTAATTTTTGAAAAATCACGTTGCATCTGGTCAATCAGATGGCCAAATTTATGTATGTGGCAAGCCTCAACATAATTAAAAATTTCCAAGAAATAGACAAGAGAGAGGCAGATCCATACCTGGCCATATTAACATGGGAATTCACAACTGGCCTAAACTGCACCTAACCAACTAACCCCTAAATAATTTATAAGAAAATAACTATTAAGATTTAATAAAACCCTCCAACCATAGCTCACCAAAACAGGGCTTGCTAACAATGGTATTTTGTTATAGACTAGATCAATGATATATTCACCTTGCATCCACTGATAAAGTTCTTCACTAATACTCATTTTGTATTCTACTGACTTTTCGGTCATTCCTTCTTTGTATATATCACCCTGTAACCTCACCTAGTTAATTCTTGTTGTTTTCTTTGTATTCGCCTATAGGTCAAATAAAATTATCTTGAAAGAGAATAATTACATTATTTTAAAAATTTTGTTTAACATAATTTTAAAGTGTGTCTATATTATTATATGTGTGTTGAAAACTCTATATATGCACAGGATAATTATAGTAAACAATATATATTGTATACATGATATCTGCTAGGTTATTTAGAACAAAATATAGGTTTGTGGCTCCTTTCTCTCTATATATTTAGGTAAACGCCAAGACAGTCTTTAAATAATTCATTGCACCAATAACTTTCCTAAGGGTAACAGCAAAAGAAAAGATATTTTATGTCAGATTTGCCACCAATGAACAATGACAGTTTTATTATATTTTACCCTTCTTTGATTTTCTAAGAGTAGCTAGATATCAATTTACTGTCCAATTTTGGATAACTAATTGGCTTATGTGTAAGTTAGTTTTCTAAAGAAAAATTTTAAGATCAAATGTGAAAAAATTTCCAAATTTTGACTCACCCTATATTTGAACTCCTGTTCATATGCTAAGAGTTACTTCCTGACTTTATATGTACAATGTATACATAACACACATTATTATTTTTAATATTTTTCTGTTAAACTACCTGCACACACTTATATATAATTTTGCGCATTAAACAATGCTATTAATATATATAGAGCTTAAGAAGAAAAATCTTCCTCGGAGAAAATTAGTAGCATTTCCTAAATACCAATTCTTTAGTCATCTTGCCACTATATTTGGTGCAGCTTTTCACAATTCTCTGTAAGATGTGTCATTCTAATTTTCCACTTGACAGCCTATATTCCATAATGCTTTGGCCATATTAATAAAAGTGGTTTGTGGTATGCTAGTAAAGAACTATTACAAATTGCCTGTAATAAGGCCACTAATTACGTAAAGAAAATTCCAACTAGTTCTGTTATTTGCATCCATTTCATATTAATAACACAGAGGTCCATTTTATCTACTGTCTGTCTAAAATCTAGCAGCATAAAAAAAAAAGACCTCGGTTTCTGCCTGACAGGTTAGCGTGAAATAGATTAGGACCACTAGTTTCATATAAGAGAATTTGATAACAATAAAAATTGAAAAATAAAATGACCCTTAATAGCTTCACCAGTTCAGCCAAGCAAAAAAACAAAAAAAAATTTCTATTATTATTATTTTTTTTAAATAATGTATTTTTTTTCCCACTATAAATATATATGGAAATTGGTCAGCTTAGAAATTACTTATCAAATAATAGAAGATCTTTTTTATCTATCAACTGTAATAAATCACCTTGTTAAGAGTTACGGATGATTTTGAATTTTTAATTGGATAGTTTTTGTGTAAATTAACTTTGTAATTATTTATTCTAAAAAAAAAAGTAAATCATACAGTGGGGAAAAAATCAATGCTAATATGTCATATGGAAATTAATTTAAATTATATTAACATCATATTGAGCTAGTCAGATATTTTAATTGTTATTGTGAATCCTTAAATATATTTTACATAGAGGATTTAAGGTTTGTACTACTACTATTCTACACATCTAAATAAATAAATGCTTAGTAAGTCAATGCACAAAATGATTAATCTATTTTAATTTAATTATTAGTGTCTGTTTATCAAAACAGGCAAAACTCTCCACACAGTGGTGCCACTCAGTGCCAACCAGAGTAATCAATGGATGCCAGAAGGCTTGTGCATAAAATCCCTATCTAGTGCCTACTCATCCAGTATCCCCAGACTAGTTTCTGGCCTGTGGCCTTCATCAGTGAGGAGCTTTGGATCTGAAAGCACTGCACCTAGATCTTAGGATCTAATGAACCCTCCGTCAGCCACCTTTTATCTCTACTTAACTACAAAACCATGACAATAAAATTGAAAACACAATAATATTTTCAATCTAAGAAAATTGAAAACACAATAATATTTCCAATCTAAGCTCAATAGCTTATATAGTCATATGGGTCTGAACCCAGTTCAGTACCCATACATTTTGGTCTTTGGCTCTTTAACAACCACAATACTCTCAGATCCAAAGCTCCTCGCTGACGAAGGCTGCAAGCCAGAAACCAGTTGGGGGATATTGGATGAGTAGACACTAGGTAGGGATTTTATGCACAAGCCTTCTGGCATCCATTGATTACTCTGGTTGGCACTGAGTGGTACTACTGTATGGAGAGTTTTGCCTGTTTTGATAACAGTAATGTGCTAGTATAAGAGATAGTGATCATATGATGTTTAATGTCTATTTAGTTTGTTACAGTGATAGAATGGCAGAGCCTGGAGTTTAAGATCTGTGGATTGTGGTCTAGATCTGCTACTTTTCAATGCTCAAACTTTTTATGAACTCCTGAGCAAGAAAACCATTTGATTATTTTTTTCCCTCCATTATTTCATTTGGCGCGTAAAAATGGTGCAGCTTTGTCACTTCCAGTGTTTAAATTTCTTGTGAACTCCTGAAGAATAAATCATTCAATTGCTATTCCTAATAATTAAATAAACTTAGAAGTTTTATTTTGCTAAATATGATTTGGTGTTAATTACATATATTATCTGTTTGTTAGAGCCCACCATCCATGTAACAAAGATAATAAGCTAATTAATGTTTAATTTTTTTGTATAAAATAAAAACAAAACATAAAGTAATATAATTTACTTAGAAAGCAAACTTAAAAATAATATCTTTAGTGAACAAACAATGACTGAAAAATAAATATTTTCAGTAAATGGGATCAATGGAAACATTTGGTAAGAAATTTTATCAACTCTTTCAAATTCCAATATGCTCTATTGTTACTACACCTGGTGGAAGTTTTTGTCAATGTTCAACCTTTCATTTCTCTATAACATTGGACTTGATTTTTTTAAAATTTAATTTTGCAAATAAATGAAAAGTGTTAAAAAAATATTTAAAATTTGCAAATATTGAAAAAATGAATTATAAGAACAAAGAATATAATACATCGTTTAATGATATGAAAGAAAAACATTTCAAAAAATCAACAATTTTTGTATATTATTCTAAATTTATAAAATGTGAATGAATAAACAGTAATTTTTGTTAAATCTCAAATTGTGCTTTAAAATCTTAAAAAAATGTTTATACTGTTTAGAATGTTTACAAAAGATTGGAAGATGATGATTTTAACAAAAAATGATATGCGATCAGTATTATAAGTTATTATCGTCTCAACACTGCCGTTTCTTTGTTAATGCTACAGTCAAATTTATAAACTTCCTATTTTTAAAAATAAAATATTTATGAATAAAATGAAAATGTATAGACATATTCTTTTTTGTTTTAAATAATTATTAAACAGTTTTTGTTAAAAGCAATCAGGAATATTTAATAAACTAACAAAAAAATCATTTTTTTTCATTTATAGTTGTAATTATAAATTTATTAAACGCACATTGATTACGTAATATTTACTGAGGCTATAACCTCGATAATATGCATGTGGAATGTGATAGTAGGGACCTCTACAGGTGTTTTAACCACAAGCTTACACTATGTCACACACACCAGATTACAAAAGACCAAAACTGGCAATGCCTTGGAGGCAGTCTTTTCTTTTGTTAACGATGGGGTAAATATCCGTGAAGATATCAAAATGTTTGTTAGAAATTGACTTCTTGAGAAATTTTTTTAAAATTAATAAATCAATAAAAGCAGGACTGCAGGTTTAGTGTTATTAAAAAGAAACTTACATTATTATCAATTGAGATAATAATGAAACAGCAATCAAAAGCAGCAGACCGACCATGCGATTTCTGAAATAAACAAACCATGAGCATTAATAACTGATAATGGAAAGTTTAACGTTCATGATAAATGACTTAAGTAAAGGCAAAGCAAGTAAAAATGTGAAATTGATAAATATTTGAAAACATGAAAATATTACTATTATTTGGCTAACAAATCTGGCAATATTTTTAGTGAACAAATAATAATTCAAAAATATATTGTCAATAAATGCAATGAATGAAAACATTATATAAGAAATGCTGGTAATGGCTAATTTCATTTGTTCATGAATGCTTGTGTTGATGACAGTTATTGAGAGTAATTATTATGTGTTGAACAGAAACATTATGAAGGAAATTAAATTAAATTTTCAACAGCAGCAACTTCTAATTTAATTTCTTCCAGAATGTCTATATTGACAACTGTTATTAAAAATGTATTTCTCAATTATTGTTCATTTGCTGAATAGATTAATTTCAGAGTATTAAACATATTATTGTTATATTTTTTTGCTTTGTTTTTGCATTATCTATTTGCTACAATTGTTAATAAAATTTCTCAACAAACGTATTGCTTTGCTGATATCTATTGACATTTTTGTTTTTTCAATCATTGTTTGTTTGCTAAATATATTACTTTTAGATTTGTATTCTAGATAAATTATATTACTTTCATGTTTTCAAATATTTTCATGTTTTCTTCTTTTTAGATGATGTATTGATAAAAAAAAAACATCAATAAGCTTATTTTTATCTATTTGATATGTAGATGATGGCTCCTTCAATGTGTAGTTTGAAAAGGCAATTAGCCCTGATAATTCTGAATGATATTGATTTTTACAGATCATGAATTATTTAATTTTTATTAAAGAATAGTCATATAGCAGAATGTATTTTTTACAAATGGGGTTAAATAATAGTCTTGCCATTTTTAAAAAAATTAAAAAAAAAAAAAAGCAAATTCACAGTGAAGATCTCATATTTGTTTATATATTTGGGACTGTTGTCAATTTTCAGTTTAGAATTTAATTTAAATTCTTTATTTGAGAACATATTGTTAATGTAAATTTTTTTTTTGTCAAAGAAATGATAAAAAATAATAGTTTTTCATAAATGAAAATAATTAAAGGTTAAAAAAAAATGGAGTTTTTAATACTTAAGTTATGGATTCTTTATCGCAATTCTTTAAATTTAACAGTGATTTATTTCACGTAATGAAAAAGCAAAAAGCCAACCTTTATTGTTCAGAAATTGCATAATAAGTTGTTAATCTGAAAATCCAAATTTGGTTTTTGATGAAATATGAATATTCCAGCCATTTTTGTGTTCATTATAGTTTTTAAATGTTGGAATTAGCAATGGAAAGAAAACCCTCCAATGTTTATTAAATTACAAGCTTTATTTGATATCATGGGATGTTTAATATTAAGGAATAAAATCTCTTATCAAATATATATATATATTGGTCAATATGTTTGATGTGCACTTTTTTTTTTTAAAAAAAAAAAAAAACAACGTGAAAGGCTTATTGTTGTATTATATACTTGATGAATCTTTTGTCCAAAATTTTTTTCTTTCATGAAACTACTTCAGCACTGTTTGAAGAAAAACCCTCACTGATGTAATAAAGTTAATTGTGCTCATCCTCTTCATTTTCAAGTGTTTTAATTAGTAAACTATACACACACTTATCCAAATTCTGAAAATTTTTTGAAATAATGTCTAAAATGATCAAAATGAAGTTTACAAAAAATTCAATTAATCTGAGATTTAGAAAGTGTTTCTTTTAAAACAACTAAACATAATTTCATAATTATATAATTTTATGGAATATTTTTAAATCACAATTATTTTAAGATAATCTGGGTTTGCCATTTAATTTAACACATTTTATAAATTTATGAGGTCTTGTGATCACGTGGTAACAGTATAATACAATAGGTTTTAAGAGAATGGGAATCATTAATCTACTTTTACAAAATGCTAAAACTTGGATAATATTTTTTGAGATTTGTATTCATTTATGTTGTAGGGAACAATCATACAATACCAACAGCTCCAATTTATATTGCTACATTTTTAAAGATTTCAGAATAATAAATACAGCAAAACCACATGTGCTGTATCAATATACACTACTCAATTATATCTCTCCCCCACCCCTCAAAAAAAAAACAAAACAATAAATAACATTAAAATTCATAAATTGATAAATTTTACAAGTTTTAATTTTAAATGAATAGCAGCTTTTTATTCAAATTGCAGTGCTCTTACTAATACTAACACAATTTTATTTATTAACCACACTTTTTACTTCCTCTGTATTAAATACATTGAAAGTGCAGGTATTTTTTCTTTGCCTTTTTAGTACAGTATTTCATTTCATAAAATGCTTTCCAAGCACAATTTAAGAGGATTCATACTTTCCTTAATAAGTGATAAAATGAAAGTTATCAATTTGTAATGAAAGTTACAATCATGTTTGGAAGTGTCTGTGTTTAAAAAAAATGATTCACTTCTTAGAGAAGTAATGAAAAGAGAAAATCATTTTTGTGCCATTGCTTGCAATCATGTGATGACTAAAGTTATAACCATATTAAAACAGTTTTATGGTAGGCTTTGAATTTATGAATAGAAAGTATTAATTGGTAAAGTGCTGTTAGATAGATATTATTTTATTGCATCAGAAAGATAGAAGCTTACGATTTTATTAAGAATGGATAGTAAGTTATATATTAATTTTGAATAAATACAAACATACATGTATGCAAATGTGTTCTATTAATTTATTATTAATAACTACATTATTATTATTATTATTATTATTTTATAAATTTTGTTTATACTATTATTTTTTTCTGAAAGGCTGCAATTGTGCAAGATGTTGAAGTCTTTTGTAATCTGTGCCCATTCATATCTTCCCAATGAATGTCCTCTTATTAATTAAAAGACAAAATAAATTATATATACAATTAATAATTCGCATATAGTATTTATTAAAGTGAAAAATATTAGTTATTGGTTCAAGTAATACTACCATTAATTGGTCCAGTATTTTCTTTTATCCGAAAATCGATTCAAAAAACTTTAGATCTCATGGCTGCCATTCTTTTCTTTAGAAATAGTAAACCAGAAACTTTGTATAATAGATGCGCAAATATAAAGTACATATAGTATTATTATATATAAAAAAGCTTATTGTAATTTATCATAGTGTTAGTTTTATTTATTACAGTTATAATCTTACTGTACAATTATATATCCGCATTAGCTTATCAATACAAATTAATCGTGTTTTGTGGTTTAATTAAATAATTTTAAGATCGAAATCAATTTGGAAGAGTTTGTAGTTTTTATTAATGTTTTTTTTTGTCATTAATATCATTAGATTTAATGCTTAAAAAAAATATCTTATATTATTAATAATAATTTATTTGAGAAAAGTTTTATTACCGTATTTACATCTGTGAAAAATGGATTTAAGTTATACTATTTTATGTAAACTAAATTTATCCAAGGCTAAATTGACTATTAATTTACACCCCAGCTGCCTTTTCATTTAGGGGAATGTTGTTCTCGCTTTTATGGGTCAAATCATTCATTAAACATGACAAAGAAATTTTAGCATATTAATATTAACTGATAATCAGAAAGCTGTTAAGAAGCTGCCTGTCCACTCTAGGAATATTAGAAGATATACTTCAAAATTACAAATTTTTGTTGTAAGTGTAAACATTGAGAAATCCATCGGAGGTGCTTTCCGAATTGTTTATTTACTCCCCAAGTGTTTGTCCAAGATAAATTTAAAGATCCCAGCTAAGTTCAGCTCCTTTTTAATATGCACCACAGAACTCTTGAGAGAAAATAGAGGAACTTGCTTAATCAGAATAGTCCAGATGGGCTACCTGGGATCTTTGAAAAACTCTACAATGAAAATCAATAGGAACTAAGTAAATATTTGGCTTTTAAAAATATGCTTTTGAATGGTGGATCACAGTTTCATTTGTAAATAGACTATAATTGATGGAAAAGATTTTGTTTGTTCTTTTAACATAGAATCTTGGTTAATCTATGAAGAACAACAATTAGACGAGATCAGATTACTTGAAGATATAATATATTTTATTTCACCCCCCCCCCAAAAAAAAAAAAAACAACAACTGTTGCATGGCTTCTGCCATATTATATATACTCGCACACATTTATATATAGAAAATGATAATATTCGCAGATGTAATGAAACAGTAATGTTTTGCAGAATTTTTTGTTTTTAATATACTATGTATGAACATACATACACACCTATATATTGTGAATTGGTATATATGAAAATAAATGATAAACTTTAATTAGTTAGTCCATTGCAAGGTAACACCTTCTCGTTCCAATTGCACATTATAGAGAAACAGTGAAGGAAAAAACGGTATTCATTAGGTATTTAAATAATTTTTTAAAAAAATCTTTGTTTTATTTCTAAATAAGAAATAGCTAGATTCCCCATTTTCTGATTCTGTTGAAAAGTTGATCGTCTATAGACTGACCACCTAAAAAACACAAAAGAAATCATTTTCTTATTGAAAAAAAATTCAAGTGTACAATTATATAAAATTGTCATCAATCAGAAACGGGGGAAAATTCCTAGTGATGGCAGGCTATGGTAATCTGGCAAAAGCAATTTCGAATTTCGATGAAATAGTTACCGTCATCCAATACTTTTAATCTGCTCTTTGTTTTCTAATCTTTTGGGATAAATGATTTTGCCACCATCATTATCATCATCATCGTTTGCATTCATTGTTGATTCACTTCAGGATGAATATCTGTCTAAGTTTAACTTAGTTAATATGATCTCTAGCTTCTTCACCACACACCAGCAAACATTTTTTTGTACACCTATCTCACTTATGATCTTTTTCTAGGTCTTTTACAATCTCTTGGGATCCATTTTAAAATATAACTGTAAATGACCATTTCTTTAGCAATATATCTAGCCCAGTGATACATGTTTGCTCTCGCCCATATATTTCATTTTCACTCTACTCTAACTTAATCTCTCCAAACTTTGTTGAATAGTCTGAAGTCTATGTGTAATTGTTTTATTAAGTATTCAAGTCTTAGATCCATAAGTAAGAAATGGTAAAACATGAATTTAAAAAAACCCTTCCTTTTCAAACATATAAGTATATATTTTTTTAGTATTAAATTATTTCTACCAAAAGCACTACCCAAACTCAATTCTATGATTAATTTTATCCATTATGTTTCTATCTATGTTAATAAACTGAACAATGTGTTTGTAATTGTTAACTTCTAATTCCTGATTAGCATTTATCTTTAGTAATACTTTCTTACTTTTATCGGATAATACTTGCAAAATTTCCTGACGAGCATAATTTACAAAAACAATTACAAGACATTTATTTTATATAGCGCCATGTTTTTATAAACTGTAATACCAATAAGCTAAGGTACATGCGCTTTGTAGATGTCACTATATGAATGAATACTTCCACTTTTTCAACCACAAGATAAGGTTTTTGGAAAAAGATAAAATGAATCCATCTATCTTTTCGACCCAAACATATATGTATGGACAAATCTTAAGTGTTTGAAAATGAGAGCATGAAGTTGTTAATTGATCACTTTAAATTACTTTTTTACTACGTGAATGAATGACGCTTATGAAATTTCTAGAATTTACAATATGTAAACAATTACATCATCTATATGATTTAAATAATCCCCATTTACTTTTAATTTTCTTAATTTTCTATTTCAATTCACCCAATACTTTTTGTAAAATTGCTCTAAAAAACTTTGCAGATATAGCATCACTTTGTTATTCATTTTTCTCAATGTTAATCTTCTTAGTATCATTATGTAATGTAATTGTCACAGGTGCATTTTGATACATATTTTTCAGAATATATTGTTATACACTTTTGAGATTTATTATTTTTCTATAACTTTCTTGCCATTACACTAGTATATTTTCTTGTTATTACATCTTTTTTTGTATTATTTTATACTCTAGATATTCTATGGTTCATATTTAAAAATATTTATATTCCTTTATTTCTTTATCTATTGTCATTGCTGCATCTTTTCTGTACCAGTTTTTATTTCTTGCAGTACTTAATAGAGTTTTATTTATCTTCTTATTGATTGCAATCAAATCTGAATCATTTTCAAACTGTTAAATTTTAAAATGAATTGCCAGTTCTAATTTAAATTTATTGGTATATTTCTGAAGATTAGGAATATCAACTGTTATTAATACTAACTTTCTTAATAGTTTTTGTCTTTAGTTTTTCATTAACATGTATCTTAGATCTCATTAATCGATGATCACATTTTGTGTTGAATTTATTAAGAACATTACACTCTTGCATCAAAATTTAATCCAATTTTGCTATATCTTTATTTGGCTGCTTGCTTCTATATTCATTTCCATTCTGGAATTTCTTAAAAAGGATAAAAATAAATAAATCATAATGCATAGTTTTCTGTACACTCCATAAGTGCATGTTCTTTTTCATTTCTATCACTATAACCAAATATATTCATAGCACTTTCATCTTTTAATTGTTTTCCAAGTCTAGTATTATAGTCTCCTATGATAATTATAAAATATTTGATCTGGTCAAAAGTATTTTATTCGTTCGTATATAAATTCCATTTTTTCATTATAATGAGAACTTGTTGGGGCATAAACCTGAATTATTTTCATTTGGTATCTTGCATTGAGTTGAATAATTAATCTTGTTGTTCTTTCTGATATACTAGCAATCTCCACAATGTTGTTCCTCCACTTTTTATTTACAGTGAATCCCACTCCATTTGTGCTTTCAATATTAGTGCCTTTGTAGTAAAGCAGATGTCCAATTTTTAAATCAATTGTATCTTTATCTTCTAATGTCACAAAATCCACCAATGTCCCATTTTAACATTAGACAGTATTATGTATTTTTTCCAATTTATACAATCTTCCTTCACTTGAGAATGATTTGTGGTTGCCAGTATCTAAATAAAAGGTCATCATTGGATATATTAGTAATTCGATAATATACCTTTTACTTTTTATTATAAACCATTTTAGTTTTTTAAAGCATTCATGTACTGCTGGAAACTTAAGACAAATATTAAATATAAATTTTAAATCATAATGATAGCTATTAATTATCAATTGGATTTACATTTACAATACTTTCTGCATATTAAATACTTATTTTTATATCAGTAAAGTATTTTTATTCTTAAAAAATGTAAATGTACCACTTAGATTTTTTTTTTTTCCCCATGATGAAATGTTTATTCATTAAAAAAAACAAAACAACAGATACAGTAAAATAAATGAGATTACAGGAGCAACATGGTAAGAGGGGAAGGATACATGTAAAAAGGGAATGGGAAGTGGAGAGGGGAGATGGTGTGTAGTCCAGGCCGCTCAGAAATGCATGTCTTCGTGATTGAGTCCTATGACAGAGGCTGAGAGGATAGGAGTTGGAGGATTGCCCAAGTGTCTGTGAGGAGTGGAGGTGGGGCTAGTTTGGTATCTCAGGTTTTGAGAGCGCGAATTAGGTCCAAGAGTTTTTGATTGACTAAATGTACTTTCTAGTCAAGGATAATGGCACATCGGAGCAACCAGAGAGCATAGATGAGAAAAATTGATAGTCTAATAGCTGCGAAGTCCCCTGTTTCTATGGATTTTTGGGGGTTGAAGATGGTATTCCTGTGCGAGGAAAGGCAGGAGTTGATGACATTTTTCACACCAAGCAGAAAAGGACATTTAGTAGGAAGGGCTGGAGGATTTCATTGTCAGTTTTACAGAGCACTTAGGTTCTTTCCCTTTCCATAAAATGCGTGACAATATGTTTAGCTACTAGCTATCCTTTTTCCCTTCCTCATTTTCTTGCATGTTTTCACTATTTTCAATTGTGATTAATATAATCTTAAAACTCATATGACTGGGTATTTTTTTTTTTTTTATATATGTCAAAGTGTCTGCCGGGAAGCGAATCCATGACAACTGCTTGGAAGGCAGCTACGCTAAGCATTAGGCCACCAACGCTTGACTTGACTGGGTATTTTTGAAACCATTAATTGATGATTAATAAATCTCTTGTCTAGTTGGACAAAAAATTACATTTTTTAAAAATTTTCTTTGAATCTCATTCTTTGTATAAAACACTCATTTTATTAATTGCAAAATTACTTTTTCAAACTCATAAATGATCTATAAATGATTATAGTTTTTTCGTATAATTAATTCTTGTATAGAAAAAAAATCACCTATAATAATAGTCTGTAATAGTATATGAGTGCTATAATTCTGATTTTACTGGTAAAAAGCACACTCAACTACAGTTCAAGCACACTCAGTTACAGTTAACAAACTAAACCGAATAAATCTTCACTTAATTATGGTAGAATAAGGAAAAGGAAAATCATTGTGAATAATATATTAAGTGTTACTTTTGAGGATCAATCTGGCATTAAACAATAAGTAGATTTAAATATAATTACAATTGGATCAAACTTTCTACGCTCAATAATTTTGACATTCTCCACTTTCGATAAATGTATTAATCATTATTAGTAATCATTTATTAGGCAAGGCATTATCATTATCATTTCTAGCCTATACCATTTGCTTTAGATAAATGCATTAATGTGTTATTATTAATCATTTATTAGGTGAGATATTCTATTGCAGCTCAGATATAAACTTTAAACTCAGTTACTGAAAGGAGACTCTTTGATTCCTCTTGGAACAGAGTAGGATAAATTTTCTACTGTCCATTCCATATGTTCTTGTTATTGCAGCTGTTATTACTATGTGATTATTCATATAGTATATGAACATAGATGGGCTGCTCATCAACACATTATTAGCCAGTGTGGTGAGTTTATTGACTTTTTACGTCTCAGTTTAAGATTAAGAAAGACCATGGTCTTTTCCTCACTTGGTTGATAAGTCAAAATGAATGTGTCTGAATGAAAAAAAAAATTTTTTTTAATAGATATATACAATCATAACAGACAAAAATAAATCATGTTCCAAGAGGCTGCATAGTCATTAGCCAAGGCAGCAGTTGGTGGCCGAAGATGGAAGGAGTTACAAATCACCTGATTGTGGGCTCAGGATGCCATTTGATGATGACAACTTTCTATTTAGGTTACTTACAATTGCAGATCACTTTCAAGTGAAGAAATATTGCAAGAATTGGAACTGTCTTATATTAAATGGGATATTATTGGACTTTGTGAAGTTAGAAGAAAAAAGAAACAATTGATTTAGTAATTGGACATGCAGTCTATTATGAAGGGACAAATATTGGAAGTACAAGTGGAATAGGATTCATTATAAATAAGAAATGGAAGAACAACATTGTGAAGATTGATGGTGTATCAGACAGAGCAGCAAGATTACTTATTCAACTTTACAACAGATACCATGTGCAGATAATTCAGGCTTATGCCCACAAGTTCTCATAGTGATGAAGTAGTAGGAGATTTTTATATGGTAGTACAAAAGGCTTTTGATCAGTCCAAACAACATTTAACAATTGTTATAGGAGAGTTTAATGCTAGAATTGGTAAACAAATGAAAGATAAAAGTGCTGTAGGTAAATTTGGTTATGGTGATAGAAATGAGAGGACATAGACTTGTGGAGTTTGCAGAAAAAGAAAAACTTTGTATTATGAATTCATTTTTTGAGAAAAATGTTAAAAAGAAATGGACATGGAAGCATGCAAATGAAGGTATAACAAAATTGGATTATATTTTGACTAACAGAAAATACATATTTCAAGATTGTAATTTCCTCAATAAATTCAACACAAGAAGTGGTCATCGATTAGTAAGATGTAAGATACATGTTAATGCAACACTTGAGACAAAAATTATTAAGAAAAACAATATTTACAGTTGATATTCCTAATCTTCAGAAACATTCTAATGAATTTAAATTAGAACTTGGTAATCAGTTTCAAGTATTAGTAGATTTTGAATATGATTCAGATTTGAATGAAATTAATAGGAAAATAACTGATACACTTTTAAAAACTCAACAAAGATAGCTGGTAGTAAAAAGCAGCTACTAACCAATAAAATTTCTCCTAAGACGAGAATTTATGAAGAAAAGAAGGAATATGAATGTACATAAAAATGATACATTAAGAAGGATTGAATATCTCAAATTTTGTAAAATGAGAACTAGCAAGGAAAGCTCTAAAAGAGAATAAAAGTCTCAAAGAGTATAAAACAACATTTTGGTATTGGTAGGAAACTTATATCTGCAACAAGAAAAAAAGATGGAAGTATTACTAAAAAGAGAGATGACATCACGAAACTGGTAGAAGAGTTCTCTCTAGAATTATATAGTAATAAAGTACAAGTACATTTTACATCTAGTTTATCATCTGAATTGCCCAAGATTTTAAATGAAGAGTGAGACATGCAATTACATTTATGAAGATGGTAACAGCTCCAGGTAATGATGGAATTGTAATCGATATATTAAAAGAAGCAGGTAAAGAAATAGATAATTTTTTGCAAAGTTGTATACCAAATGTCTAAATAATAAAGATATACCAGATGATTGAAAATATGCAATATTAATATTAATATTTAAAGAAGGTGATAAAGAAGATATTAGAAATTGCAGACCTTTTAGTCTTTTGTAAAAAAAATTTTCAAGATAATTACAACTCATCTGCAGAGAACTTTGGATTTCAATCAACCAAAAAAACAAAAAAAAAGCTGGATTTAAAAGTGGTTTTAGTTTAATCAATCATGTTCAAGTATTGAAAGAAATTATAGAAAGGACCAATAAATATGAGTTGCCATTATGCTTTGGATTTCTGGATTATGAAAAGGCATTTGATTCTATTAACATTTATTCAGCGATTAACACATTGTATCATCAAGGTATTGACCTAGGATATTATCATATTTTGAAGAATATTTATAAAAATGCAATAGCAACAATTAGATTACATAATGATACTAGGAAGGTTAACATTGAGAAGGGTGTAAGATGGAGTGACTTCATATCTCCAAAACGTTTTACAACAATGATGCAAGAAGTAATTCGTGGATTAAAATAGGAAGCTCAAGAAGTAAAAGTAAATGGAGATTATTTAAGTCATTTAGGGTTTGCAGATGATGTAGCTCTTTTGCAAATAATACTTTAGAGCCTCAGGAAATGTTGCAAGAGTTATCAGATGAAAGTAAGAAAGTAGAACTAAAGGTAAATGTTAAAAAGACTAAGTAATGTTCAATGGATTTTCTCAAAAGATGGCATTTATTATGATGAGTTAGAAGAAGTGAACAACTACAAATACTTTGGTCAGATTAATGCTGCAGATAGAAACATAATGGATGAAATTAATCGTCAAATTAAACTTGATTGGAGTGGTTTTGATTGAAATAACTTAATATTAAAAGGAAATATGCCCATGTCTTTAAAAAGGAAAGTTTTTAATAAATGCTTTTTAACCAGTTTTTAGTTATGGGTCTGGTGAAAAGCATGTTAGGAATAACAAGAAGAAATTGAAAATGCAATATATGGGTAAGAAAACAAACAAGTGTTACTGACACCGTTGAAAGAATTAAAAGACTGTCATTGAGTTGGGCTGGATATATTGCTAGAAGAGATGATAATCATGGACAATTCAAATCTTAAACTGGATTGTCAGAGTTTGTAAAAGACCCAGAAAGAGACCACATGTGCGATGGATGGATGGATGAAATAACAAAGTATGCAGGGGTGATGTGTAGAAGAGAGATCAGAGGAAATGGATTGAACTTGGAAGGACCTCCTGCAGTAGATTGATAATGGTTGACCATGATAATGATTTATTTATTAATCATAACTATGTTATGAACATAGACCGTCTAATGAATGCCGATTCAGACAAATATATATATATTTACTGATTTTGGGATGGGTGGGCATGATGTATCTTTTTTTGTATGTCTTCATATGTTTCAGGAATCTATGGTAGAAGTTTTTAATTATATTTTAAAAATAATACTATACACATTGGTAAGAGATTGGAATTGAATTATTGAGATACCATGTGGTTATATTGAATTAAAAAAGAAAGAAACAAGCAGATATATTAACCTTTAATTGAACTTAAAGTTTATATTTAGGTTAGATATGATATTACTCTTTCTGATTAGCAATAATCATTAATGTAATTATCTAATATGGCTAATTATGATTGCAGGAAGTTTGTCTTCTTTAGGTTTGCTAAAGACTGAACTAATATTGAAGTCATGTGAGAGATTGTGATCTTGTACAACTGAAGAGTGTTGATTTAGCTAGAAATTCATTGGTGAAGGGGGGTATTCTTATGTTTCAAGAATGTATAGCAGAATAGACATTTTTAAGTATAAATGTATAAAACAAACAATGCTGAATCATGGATTGTATTTTTTCCTTTATTAATTTTAAAAATCAAAGCCAGTCTTGATTTATTAGTTGATTATCAATGTAGAAGATAAAATTAGGACATTGTATAAACAATATTTGTAAAAATAAAAGCCTAATGTTCATTATCTGTATTCTTTGATCATTCACACATTTACCAAGAAAATTTCGTATTTAATAGGGTGTTCTATTTTTAGATCAATAATTAGACACAAAAAAATATATTTTCACCAATTAGATAACAAATTTATTAACTGCCAGTTATTTTCAAAAATGAAAAACAGTGGCGGTAACATGATTTGAGTATAATAGTGCTCACTAATGAAGTTAATTGAGATATGTTAATAACAGGATGAAATTATATTATAATCAAATTATTAATCATTCATTTTATAAAGTTTTTAAATTATGTTTTTATCATGAATAGCGCATATTTTATTAATATATAATCTACATTATCACATCACCACAGTCAGTGCTTAAAATTTAACCAATAAAATGTTAGCAGTCTATTGTCAAGATAATACTTAGATAAATAATTGGGTGTAAAGAAATTGGTTACCATGCAATTTTGCTATTTGGATGTTCATATTTTACTGAAGGAAATAAAATTCAAAATAAAAGATGGAAGGACAATATTTTAGAAATTGATCATGTATTAGATACAGTAGCAAAATTAGTTAATAATCCCTGATAAATGATATCAATTCATGTATGTCCAACAAATCCTCATTCATGTGAAGAAGTAGAGGATTTTTTATTTAAATGAACAAGATTTTTTTGTTCAGATCAAACAACATTTTAAAATAGCCATGGAAAATTTTAATGGTAGAATTAAAAAATGATTCAAAATAACTATAACCAAATTTGATTATGGAGATAGAGAGGTTTCAACTTGTAAAATTTGCAGAAAAAGAAAATTAGCATTTTATGGGTTGAAATGGGCTTGGGGATATCCAAATAAAAACACAACAGAATTGGGGTATATTTTGGCTAATAGAAATTGATAAAAATACTGTGAATAAATATAGTTATGAAGATAGAAGTCAGAGATATAGCAGGTTTATGGAATTTGCAGAAAAATAAAATCTGTATATTACAAATTTATTTTTTTTGAAAAAAAAAAAAAATATTAAGTGGAAATGGACATGGAAATATCCAAATGAAAAAAAAAAACCCATGGACTTGAATTATATTTTGACTAAAAGAAAATATGTTCTTCATAGTTGTAGAATTCTTAATAAATTTCAACACAGGAGGAATGATCATTAAGTAATAATATGAAAGATGCATTTTAACGCAATGCTAGACACTGTTAAGAAATCCAGTATTGGTAGTTGATATCTCTACCCTTCAGAAACATTTCATTTTAATATATTAGCAGACTTCAAAGATAGTTCTAATGTGAATAAAATTGATAAGAAAACATATCCTTTAAAGAACTACTACATATAAAGCTGATACAAAAAGCAGCAGTTCACCAAAATTTTTGAGAGATAATATCTAAAGAAAAGAAAATATGAAAATATTTTTGATATAAATCACTTAGAAGAATTGAATACTTGGAATTGTGTAGAAGGGTATAGAAAGGAGTTGATGATGATTCAAATAAATATAATTGTGAAGTGAAAGAGAAAGTTATAATACAGAACAGAAGTTTCAATAATGTAAAACTAGATCTTGATATTAGAAAAAAAAATTGTCAAAGAAGAAGTGATATGAAGAATTTTTCAAATAACTCATTAGTAATAAAGAATTTTAAGAAAACAGTGGTTATAACAATATCTTTTGAAATTGTAAGTATTTTAAATGGTGCTGTAAAACATGCAGTTAAGTATATGAAAAATTGGAAAATTTCCAGGAAGTAATGACATTATTATAAATATTTTACAAGAAGTAGATAAAGAAGAAGGAAATTGTTGGCAAAACTATATATAAAATATCAAAATAATAAAAATATATAGTTGGGAGAATGCATTAGTGGCATTGATATTTAAGAAAGGTAAAAAGAAAGATGTTAGAAAATACAGATCTGTTAATTTTTTGTTATTTTTATGTCAGATCATTACAATTCATTTTCAGAGAACTTTGGACCAAAACCATCCAAAATTTAAATGAGTATAGCACATTGGATTATATATATATAAGCGTCAAGAAAAATTGTAGAAATAATTAATGAGTATGAGTTATCCTTTTTTTTTTCATTTATAAATTATGAAAAGGCATTGGATTTTTAAGCATTTCCGTGCTAATTAAAGTTTTGAAACATCAAGACATAGTCTCTCCAGGATGTTATCAAATCCGGAGGAATATTTATTAAAATGCAACAGCGATGATGAAATTTCTTGATGACACTAAGAACATTAGCATTGACAAGGATGACTTGGCAGAGTAATTTAATGAAAGTGTTCTGTGGATTGAAAATGGAAAGCTGAAGGGATAAACATAAATGTAGATTATTTTGCAGATAATATTGTTTTAGCAAATAATCCTTTAGAGTTTCAGGAAATGTTGCAAGAGTTATCAGATGAAAACAAGAAAATATGACTAAAAGTATACGCTAAAAAGGTTAAATTTATGTTTAATGGTCTTTCAAGAAGAAGAAAAAAGTATACTAAATAGAATTAATGATAGAATTAAATTTAAACAGAGACCTTTTAATAGAAATGAGTTAGTATTAAAAGGAAATACGTCTCTTTAATTGAAAAGGAAAGTTTTTACCAGATGTACTTTCAATCCTTACAAATAGATATGACACTAGAACTATAATGAAAGTACTAGACAGATCACTCAGCAAAGTATGGAGATATGTTTGAAGTAACAAGAAAGAATCAGAAGCAAAATATATGGGTGAGACAATGAAGTGGCATCAAGGACATTATTAAAAGAATTAGGAGGGTGGAATGGAATTTGGACTGGATATTTTACCAGAAGAAATGGGAAGTTGAAATTTTAAACTGAATCTGAATAGTTTGTAAAAAACTTATAAACAGACCATGCATAAGATCGAAAGATGAGTTAGGAAATTGACTGGAGTGATTTAGAGAATAGTAACCACATATCAGAAATTCTTATACTTGGAAAACTATCATGCAATGAATTGATAATGTTTGAAGATATTTATATATATATATAAAGAACCCACATCAAATTAGAAACCTCTTTACATTTGTTGGAGAATATTAGAGAAAGAATATTTGACAGCCAAAGAACTGGTACTTAGTGAAAATGTGTATTGTGAATCAATATTAATTGATTAATTAGTTTGAATGTAAGTCAGTTTCTTAAATAAAGAAAAAGCTTTTATTCAAAACCTAAATCTTCTGTATAAAAACGTTGTGATCCAAATTATTCTTTACTGACCATGTATTGAGTCATCTTCATGAACAGGACCTAATAGTAAGGTCTAAGCAGCTTCACAAATACATCTCCAATGCTAAGTTCTTCACACTATGGATTTTTTTTTTTAATTTAAAAAAGAATTATAAAAATTAAAAATGCTTCAGGACTCGATTAAATAAAAAGGTTCATAAATAATTTCACCGAAACAAACAAAATTGAGAATTTTATTTGATTTTTTTACACATTTTTATGTAAGAACTGTTTTTGTATTTTATTATTCCAACTTTGAAACGTTGATCACTTGCTAAGTGTAAGAAAGTGCTTTGCATGGCAACGATATTGCCTTTTTTTTAAGTTACAGAGTATATGTTTTTCATCAACTGGTAATAAAAATAAAGAATAATTTCTGTTGTAAATGTAGATAGTAATTTACTTCTTTGAAAACTGATTTAAACTGGTGATCTGATAGATATTGATATTAAAGCATTGTTTCTAAAGATAGGATGATCGTTAATAATTTTTATTAGTCATTAATTATACTAGAAATTATCCACTTAATGAATAATATGTTTGTGGTGTAATTTTCACCACATCACAGTCAAAATTACACAACAAAAATATCAGTCTTTAAGTAGATAATCTCTAGTTTAATAATGACTAATAAAATAATAATATACTTTCATTAAGTGGTTTGTGTCAAAGTTGTAAGGACAGTAAGTTTGACACATCATTTAAACTGTAATTATTGGCTATCTCTATATATTAACAATGATAAAGATATGTGTAAGATATTGTGATATGGGTTCAACCGTCGAGTGCTGGTTCAGCTCCAAGTGTGTGCACCTTGGAGATTGTACATCTTTTTCACGTTTTTGGTTATATGTTTATGATTACACTCTTCCACAGGGTGTTAAAAACGGATAGAAACCAATTTCTACTTTGCATGAGAATGGTGTATTGAAAATTACATCACATAAATATTAGGCTGGTTGTAGTTTCCATCATCTTAATAATAATTTATTAAACTATTTCAAACTTTAGATCAATCCTAAGAAATTTTATGGCGTCTTACATTTTTAAGCTGCCTAAAAATATGTTAGTTATTATTTCACTTTCACAAAAGAAAATGGTCAATTCATTGTCTATTGAACCAAAATTGCTATGCGCAGAATGCCTGTGTATCTGTATTTGTATAAATATGTTTATCGTATATATAAAACACGTATACTATGCATTTATAAATAGTAATGCCTAAATATACCCATTGTTGTTGTTCCTCAGTCATTTTTAACTTGATAAATGGTCGCGATATCTAAAATTACATTTTTCTATTTCCAGTTTAATATTTACATTGGTCATCTAAATTATCTCCTTGACTTATGTCTAATTTTAAATTTGATTTAAATTGATATATTTCAGAAAATTTGAAATGTACAACCAATCTGGAATAAAATCCAACTTTTTTTTTTCCAAACAGAGATTTGCCCATCATTATATGAAAATTTAAATCTTTTAAAATAGTCTTTTTTTTTTCCTATTAAAAAAATTTAAAGCCTTTTCTTTTTGTAAGATTAAAATATAGAATTAACTGTCATGTATTTCAATTGATTGATAATAGAGCCATGATTCGGGAAGTTGGGACTTACAAGTTGCTCTATAAAACGTCAGCATCTAATTGTTGGAATTGGGACTACATGACAGGTGGAACTCGTTTTAGATTTAAAAGAAAAAAAATTTGCATGCGCAGCGTGGTAACTGGCCTCGAAGGTAGAAACAGAATGACAATGAATTTGAAGCTGTAGCTGGCTTTTGCTTCTAATATATTTCTTTTTTTTGACAAAGAAATATAGTAGAGCATAAGGCCTTTAAAAAATAGCTGATAGCAGTATCTAACATAAACAAACCAATTCAGAAAATTTAGCTGGTTTTGTTGTAATAATAAACATATTTCTAGATATTGAGTTATAACCTCTACCTTGTATTTCTATGAGCATTTAAAGCACTTGTAACAAAACTATTCACACTGGAACTATAAAAAAAAAACAAAAAACCAAAAAAAAAAAAAAAACAAATAAAATAAAATTAATTCGCCTTTAAAATTATTAAAATGTTATAAGCAAATATTTTAAGATAATATTTAGATGAAAAATTGAAGAGCAAACAAATAAAGACTGAATGTTTTCAATATTTATTTATTTTGTATACGCCTCTTAATCCCACACATCATTTATTTATATGCGAATATTTTAAATATTGCTGTTGAAAGTGGCAATTAGACGTAAAGATATATTTTTTTCTGTTGATGTTATAAATTCTAATAACGTGGAGTACATGTATTTTTACGCCTTAATTGTATATACAATGTACCCCTCCCTCCTCTCAGCGTATATCTATCTTATATAAAATATCTATTAATTATGTACACAAAATTATTTTCACTTTTTAATGATGTCTAGGTCTTATTAAATTTAGGATCGAACTCTTGAATTATTGTATTATGAGATTTTGGCAGTCAAGGGCGAAGTATTTCCAAGGATGTTTTGCTTGGCCCTATTATTTATTTTATTGCCTATTATTTCCATCTGCCTTCCGATATCACTTTATCATAATAACCGATTGCCTATAATTATTAAAATTTAATTATAAAAGCTGCGTTGATCATATATATATATATGTCGCAAACAGTAAAAGTGATGTTTGTATGTATAAATTTGAGGTTGATTAAACAGCTATACACATGCGCGAACAGATAAATAAAATACTGTAGATATAAATAACACAATACTGCTTAAATATCTCCAGAATCCCTCCACAAAAAAACAAAACAATAAAAGCAGTGAAAGAGAACATTTTTATGATTTTATTTTTTTATTCGTTTGTTTATACTCTAACTAAGATTAGTTAAATAACTATTTATCTAGTCAGTATGATTAGCCTATTACTTACACGCTCACTACTTTAAAGAAATCTTATACTTGCTTGAAAATTTTCAGCTGCTTGAAAAAATTTCAACAGTGCAATTTGAAATTCCATGATATAGGAGATGGTGGTGATATATATTCTAACCCTAGCTAAATAACTATTTATCCAATCAGTATGATTAGCCTATTACTTACATGCTCACTACTTGAAATCTTATACTTGCTTGAAAATTTTCAGCTGCTCAACAATATGATTAGCCTATTACCTACATGCTCACTACTTGAAATCTTATACTTGCTTGAAAATTTTCAGCTGCTCAACAGTGCAATTTGAAATTCCAAGATATAGGGGATAGTGGTGATGTAAATTCCAACCATTATATTGAGTTCTTGTCTTATGTGTGCATATATTGTAATACTTGACATGACCAGAGTTGGCCACTATTCACCCCTTCCATACTATTGCAATACGTACAGAGAAAGAGACAGGGGGAGAGAGAGAGAGGATAGGAGTGGAAGAGAGAAGAGAAGATGGGAATATTACCATAAATTCAAAATTTTTAAATCATAATGTATTTGAATATATAAGTATGGATCCAATTTAATTCTTGTAGAAAATTTAAATGAGTTATATTAAAAGGTTTGCTGTAAAGTTTAAGGAGCGGTATGATTACCTATGCAGAATTCTTTTAAAATAATCACCTGATAATGATACAGTGATTGATATCCTCACTCTTTATCATTTGAGTCTCAAAAAGTCTCTTTGATAATTACGAATCACCCTACCCAGTTTGGCACAGAGTCCGACTAAGGATTAGGAAGTCCCAGGAGTGACTAGTGCTTGCAGTTCTGACGCTCAAACTTCTTATGAACTCCTGAGTAATAAAGTCACTAGCATTTTTTTAATCTAATAAATAAGTAATATTAAAAAATCATTTCCATACATTCTAAAGATTCGTAAGTAGCATAAGTTAAAAAAAAAATTTGCTTAAATTTTAGCTTCTACAGAAATTAATGCACAACAGATAGGTGATACAGTAAGAAATTTTCATATGCATTAATTTTATGGAAATTTTACAAATTGAACAGCTATCCATCTCAGCTCACATAATATAAGTTTTGTACCACTTTTTGTGGGTTTAGCAATATTATACAGCCGTAGTCTAAACCTAAATATTTTTATTTCTCCATTTTCTGCAGTCTGTGGTTATTTTTTTTTTAAAACTTTTTTTTATGCAAATATTATAATACTTATTGTGAATAATTCTTGTGTAATAAATAAAATCAAATTTATTTCATCACAATAACATATAATTTTATTAAAACTAAGCAATTGACATATCCTAGTTAGGAGCAATGTAAATGAAAGCAGTTATATTTCTCCATTATTTGTGATCTATGGTTATATTTTTTTTAAAAATTTATACAAATATTTTAGTACCTCTGGTAAACAAGGTTTATAATGGAGGGAAAAAATCAAAATTGGAACTATAATTATATCATAATTGTCTTAGGAGCAGTATCGTATACTGGTTGTAACATTAACACTATAAATTCATCTTGTAGTTGTTGGAAGTTAAGATGACTTAACATTTTTTGGATAAATCACATAATGATAAGATAAATTGACA